>JAXRJS010000088.1:1005000-1182500 GCA_037127375.1 Dione juno | reverse complement strand
GAATGTAACATATTTTTAAGATATTAATTTCATGAAATTTTTTATACGTTTTCTAAAATATTTTTCTTTATTTAATGTGGAATAATTAAATAAATGATATAAGTAAAATTTTTTTCGTTTTAGTATAATATTTATATTCATATTTCAATATGTTGAAAATAATAAATAGCATTATCATTTTATAACTATCAAAACCTAAACCAAAAATTGAGGACCGTCGTGGCGCACAAGCATAGCGTCTGTAAACGTGGCGATGTGTGGATTCGATTCCCACTAGCTGAGAATGGATAGTTTTCATTTAACAAGGCAAAAGCACGGCGTTGAGATCCGCCGCTCAACACGCAATGCCTCGAAAAGGAGGAACGGAGTTCTTATCTCAACCTTATAGCCTACTTAAAAAAATCTGTTAAAAAAGGAAATTATAAAAAATATAATGTAGGATAAAAAGATCATGATTCATAAGTATTTTATTGTATATATTTAATATTGAATTTCAGCCGTCCCTCTAACTCCTATCCATCCAGCGGAAATGCTAAAGTACTTTATAACAGACAGTAGTTCAAGCTTGGTAATATGTAGCCATGACTTCGAAAAGCTTCTCCGTCCTATAGCCCAGAGTATCTCTAAGCCTATCATCGTTACCTCCAGGCCTGATGAGAAGGTGGATCTGAAGAATGATGCCTTTAATGAAGTGGGTCAATCGAACAATTGGTATGGGAATTCGGATGCCATGCTTATATATACCAGTGGTGAGTTTATTTTAATTTTGTTCAGTGATAAATAATAACATATTAATAGATATGATTTTATCTAAGAATTTATCGAAAATTCTTAAAATTGGGTGGAAAGTTGGAAGTTCTGTCTGTCTACTCTGCTATATGCGGTAAATAACGTGAAGCTATTTATTTATTGTCATGAATATTCTTCGGTTACTGAGTGACGGACAGACACCGCACAGCTGAAATTGTGCAGCGTATTAACCTGAGATTTGGCAGGATCCTTAGGAAGTGTAGAGAGCTTTAAAATAGGATTTCCCGAAATCCCGCTTCCAACGGGAACAAGAAAACGCGAAATTTTACGTTTCATAGTCCACACAAATAAAATTGTGGACTACAGCTTGTTATACATAACATCAAAAAATTACATATATTGGACATTTTTTATTACACTGACTTAGTTTATGTAATCGTAGTGTATTGACAGTAGGCTCTTTTTAGGTACAACAAGCAAACCAAAAGGCGTGGTATGGACACACAAAATGTTGAATACTCAAATATCAGCGCTCCATACAGCCTGGCAGTACTCCTGCCAAGATGTTGTTCTGCATACACTTCCACTGCACCATATTCATGGACAATTGAACTCATTGAATGCTAGTTTAGCAGCTGGGGCTAGGTTTGTGTCTTTTTTGTGTACTTTTGTGCATATATTTATTATATATATATAGATATATATATATATATATATATATATATATATATATATATATATATAATATATATATATATATATATATATATATATATATATATATATATATATATATATATATATATATATATATATATATATATATATATATATATATATTGACGGGTCTAACCCAAACACACAGTCCTGTTATATTCAAACTATCATATATTATAATATATCACATATCATATAATATATGACATACTATTTTTTTTAAATATTAATTGCCACCTGACTGAAATGAGAGAACAAGTAGATATATTATTAATTGAGGCCTCATGTTGACTTACGGCTGAGGGCTTCGAGTTGTGGGCTTGATTCCTACCCGAAGTAACGAAATATAAATAGATAGATAGAAATACTTTATTGCTCACCAAACTAATACACAGGAAAATATATCAATTTTAACATAAAAACGTATAGAGCGTGCAAAGGTTGTAGATTTTATGACGCTATATGCGGGATACAGTGCGGAGAAAAAAACACTAATATTATAATACTAATACCAGGATTCGCATGCTACCCTCATTTTCATCACCTGCCGTCTGGGCACGCCTACTCGGCAATGATAAGGAAGACCGGGTGTCAGTGTTCCACGGCGTACCGGCGATGTACGCAAGGCTCGTGAACGACTATGAAAACATGTTCGCTGATAACAAGACAAGGGAGTACGTGAGGGCGACACTGTCGACGAAGATGCGGCTGATGTGCGCCGGTTCAGCTCCACTGCCTGAGACTTTGTTTAATAAGTGGGAAGAGGTGAGTAGCGAGAACAGCAACTGTTCAGCTTATTGCTGGCTGCTCTATTTGTCACTTAGTTTATTTTAATGAAAATATATTTTAGATATGGATTAAAGTAACTTATATTTGAACATTTTTGTGTAGAATTTGTAGAATATTTTGAATTTAATATTATTACATTTTTTTTTTGAAGCGGCGCTTTCATATTGTAACTTTTTTTTATAAAACAATTATAGCATTGTGATGGAAAGCGACAATAATGTACTGTCATGAATATTCTGCCTATCCATTAAAAACAGATATATTAAAAATAATAAGCAAATAAACACACTATACACTGTATATATAAATTAACAATTTATTTTATTCAACGTAGATATCTGGCATCAAGCTGCTGGAGCGCTACGGCATGTCGGAAGTGGGCATGGCGCTGAGCAACCCATACCGTCCGCTGGCGGGGCGCGCCGTCGCGCACGTGGGCGCGCCGCTGCCCGCCGTCAGCGCAGCGCTCGCCACGGCCGCCGACGGCGTACTGAGGCCGCTGCTCGTCGTGCAGAGCGATGAGCCCGACTTGCAGGTACACTCACACGCACACACATACATACATACACACACACACACACACACACACACACACACACACACACACACACACACACACACATATATACATACACACACACACACACACGCGCACAGACACACAGACACGCTAGCGCACGTCCATACTTACACACTAGTGCGAATGCGTCAGTAGACACGCACATAAAGTTTATTAAAATTTTTCCATTAAACTTCCCAAATAAAAAAAAATTAAGTTAATATTTTTCTCTAGATATCACTAGAAAAACTAAATCTTGCACCTGGCAAAGTGGTAGAGGATAATGAATGGAAGACCAACATCAATATTGTCGAACCGAATGATCAAGGCGTGTATGAAGGAGAGCTCTTGTTGAAAGGACCTGCCGTCTTTACTAGGTAGGTACTGTTTGTGAACAAGCTGGCTTTTACATATGAAAATCAAAAATCTAATTTGGTATATACATATTATGTAGAGTAACAGACTCTGTTACTACATTCGCTTTCTGCCTTTCGAGAGCTTAACACCGCGTATTGACTTGTTACCAGAGCGAAGATATGAAATATATCATTCCCCTGAGTGGGAATCGAACCGTCGCGTTTACAGTCAGAGGCTATGCCCGTGCGCCATAATAAATATTGTTAAAAGATAATCTGGGCACTCAAAAATTTATTCAACATTTATTTCGTTCTATTGATCCATTTTTTGTTCATCTCTTAATCTAATAATACTTTAACATGCATTATCTTAGTTAATTTGAAAATTGGATCTTATGGTATAACTTTAGGAGTCAGGGGGGTTAGGAGTATTTAATTTATCTTATAGTGATATTTGTATTTAAATATCATTCTATTTTCATTTTAAGTTCTAAATAAATACGCAAATTCTAAACAAATAGTACTTGATTTCCTAATCAATAAGTCACTTAAGTAGTACATAACTTAAAAGTTATTTTTCTTTTTCCACAGATACTGGAACCGTGCACCGAACCCCGACTCCCCGGACTTCACACCAGACGGCTGGTTCCGGACTGGCGATATGGCTGCTTATTCCAATGGGAAATTCAGAATTCTAGGAAGAACATCAGTGGATATAATAAAAACTGGTGGCTACAAAGTAAGTGCTTTACAAGTAGAGTCCGCCATCTTGGAACATCCGAATGTTCTGGATGCGGCCGTTGTAGGTATTGAAGATGACAGCTATGGTGAAATTGTCTCCACTGTAGTCGTTTTGAAGGAGGAAACTAGTTTGACTCTAAAAGAACTTAAGGATGAAGCTGGAAAGAAACTAGCGCCATATCAATTGCCTAAAACAATGTTGATTGTTGAGGAAATGCCAAGAAACGCTATGGGTAAGTTAGATAAGAAGGTTATTAAACAAAAGTTTGGCGATAAATTGGTATTTAAAAAGTTGTAGTATATATTTTTTAGCATTGTTTTGTATATGTACTAAGTACTGTGAGTCTGTTGTCAGCCATATTGAAAAGAAACGATATCTCGATTATTTTATCGATAAATTAAATAAATTAATATAAAAAAAACAGTACTTAATGCGTTTATGATGCAGCTCACACAAGCACAAGTATATATATTTATATTAAATACAATATATAATAAAAAATATATAACAAAAATTATACATAAAAAAAGATAGTTTCTCTATTTAAACAGAAGATTTTTGTATTGATGTCAAAAGTTCTTCAGTAACAATTTGAAAACAAATTGATTTTACCGAAGGCTCAAAATGTTGACAAACGCTATGAAATTTTCATTAACATTATAATGCTTATTTATTTATTTATTTATTTTATTTATTAAACTTATAATACAATATAGCTAAATATATAAAAAAAATGCTAAAGTGTCACAAATTTCCTATTATATGTCACAAATTATACACTTTGTCACAAGACTGTCTCAAATTTTTATATGTATCTGTTATTGCACCATTTTTAAAATTTAATTTGAAAAATGGTGGAAGTAAAATAAAGACTTAAAAGTAAATATTACTATACATACCAATTTATATATTGTATTATTCTTTAAAATACATATTAACTCACAATACAGGAAATGGGTGCATTTATTTTATTGAATTTTAAACCCAAAAAGAGAGTAAGAGGGCGTTTTAATATAGTAGTATATAGTATAAACACAAATGTCAAAAACATTTGTGTTAAAAATGACAGAAGCATTTATTTTAAACATTTTGTTTTATTTATATGACTGTTATTATTTAAAATTATTTTGTAAAATTCTTTGTCATAGTCTATCAATTTTAATAAATTATATATATGAAGAGTGCAATAGTTGCTAAGCAAATGAGTCACAAATTTATACTTAGTATGTAACAAGTTTTATGGACTGACTTGCCTTATTATATTTAAAGTGTTTGTTCTAATAAAAGAAATATGTTTTTTATAAATTCAATTGTTTTATTTTTTTTTAATTTATGAGCTTATCTCTAGATATATATTATAGATGTTAGTGGATTTGGTAAAAATTCTTGAATAAAAATATCACGTTTTCTTTTTTGTTTCTTCTCAGATATGTTGAGAAAAACTATGACTCTCATGTTACCCCCACTTATTCTATGGCGTCATCGTGGCGCAGCGGAACATCGTCTGACTGCAAACGGGACTGGTCATAGGTTCGATTTCCACTCGGGGTATGGACTGTACCACAAATATCTTGTAAAAAGTATCAAGTGGGGAACAAAATGTGTTATCACTAGGTTTCTTCTGCCTATACTTCTATAATTTACTATATAATCGACTTACAAAAAAAATTACGTACTTAATTAACGTTTACGTATTTAATAACCATCGTTAAAAAATTTACAAAAAATGCCAGAAAATTTAACGTTTGAGAGAGCTTTTACTTTGAATATAAGCCTTAATTATAATTAACATTTTAATATCTGTTCAGAACTAAGCATATTTAACAAAGCGTATTCGTATTTTCTATCTAAATTGTATATATCTCATACCGATTATTATTTCTACTTCACTTCTTTTTCTTATAAAATATTATACTGGTGTAAACTCAATAGTACAATCAAATCGTTTGTAAGTTTAATGTTATAAAGCATGCCCTCGGCTAAATGAAGGTCTAGAAATTATTTTCGGAAGTTTCGTAAATATAGATAATAACATAACATTCCTTTCCTAGTAACAAGCAAAAAGAAAAATGAGCTTTATGTTCGTTTCACTATAAACAAAACGGGCTAAGAAGTCGATAAATATATATACATTAGTAAAATTAAGTGAGTATATTTCATGCGAGATCATATTAATTGCGTAGTTCAGAGAAGGCATTTATTTTCACTATACTTACAGTTGCAATTTGATTTAATTAACAAATATTTGGAATTCTTCTACATATTACTGTTCCAAATGAGTTGTTATAATAAAAGATCTAGCAGCCGCAGTCGCGTTAACCAAACAAGGCGGTGAAAATTCAGCGGACGAAATAGCATCTGCCCAACTAGAATAAGTGGCTACAGCAGTCGCCGAAACACCCATTAACATAACAATAATTGCAAATATAACGTCGTACCATTTAATCGAGTAATCGTTCATATCGATATCCGGCCCTACGTCTTCGAAATCGGTAAAAGTTCTATATTGAGTCTGTACCTTGTGTATGACAAGCGGTATTTTTGAAACGTCGCCATTTTGTTTTCGATCGTTTTGATGTTGATTTTCAATTTCGACAAATCGTATCACTTTTTGTTTTATACGTGGCGGTAGAACATTTTTCATTTGAGACCGAACATAGCATAGGCGTAGGAAGAACAATGGGGGAAAAACGAACATTAGTGGGCCGGTAAGTGTGGAGCCAACGAGGCCCATCACTAGATCGAACCTAGGCACCGATTCTCCGAGGAACACTGCCAGCAAAACTAGACCTGAGCGGAGCAGGCAACGTTTTGTACAGAACTCTGTAACAAAAAAATATTGGAATTATTAGTTAAAATATAATGTAGAAGATGTAAATGCTATACGCGATTAGCATTTTTAAGTGATGACGGAAAATATATTAAACTGATAAGTGTATTAAAAAAACGATTATACCCCGAATAATCGTATTTATACATGAAATAGAACTTAAACAATAATTTTAAAACTTGTCTGTGCTGTTGTGAAGGCTAATCTCAGGAACGGCTTAACCGATTCAAATGTAGTTTTCACCATTGTATTATGGTAAGCATCACTTAAAATTTAAAGTTTATTTTATTGTTCAATAAGTTTATAAACAAAGAGTTATATAAAATGTACAGTGTATATATGTATATTATATTAGTGTAAACTTCGATCAAACCTGCGAGTCGGTCACTGATTAATAATAATATCACCGATTGCCATTTCGTAACTTTAACTAACTTAATTAAATATAATTAATTTAAGTTACATAATACGCCACAAATTTGCGATCTAAACATCTTTTCTATTCTTTTTTATTATCTTTTTTATTTTCCCGCCAATTGCTCGACCACAGATTTAAAATAGTTAGCGTTCGCAACAAAAGTCATTTACCTTGAGGTATATTAAGTAAATCTTCAATATGCTGGAACAGCGCGGTGCTGCTGACAGCGCTGGAGAGGCACAGCTGCAGCGTCACGAGCAGCGCCACTATGTACAGCGTGATTGATGGAGGCATACCTTAAATTACAGTAATTTTATCATAACAGTATTTCTTTTATAATGTTATGGATCTTACTATTATCCCGCCCGCGGCTTCGCTAGAAAGGTAGAAAGGCAGAAAAAAAAACACACTACTCGGCCTTACTTATATTTCTCCGGAATCATCGTCTTGTAAAAACCGTATTATAATCCAGTTAAGTTAAGCCTTTATCGGTGAAATGCGACTTTGTTGTACATTTTTTAATGATCTTATAGAAATTCTAATTTAGTAAAAAATAATAATGATATTATATTATCATAATAAAGTGTTGTATGTTGTATAACCGCTAAAATATGTTAATAGTGGCAAGTCCAAATCTCGCCACAAATAGTTTGTTGTTTATATTGAATATATAATAAAATAAATATAAGAGCCATTCTTCTACAGATAAAAACAACAGCTAGAATTCGTTCATGTTTTTAAGAGGTCTGAAATCAAAACGATTCTTCCATAGACTAAAACTACTAAAGTTATAACTTAAATCGTGAAAACGATTTTCGAGATCGAGCGAAAGAATTTCATTTGGCCGCTCTAATAGACCAAAATCATTCCAAAATTGGGCAAAAAAGTGTAGAATGTAGGGTTGTACAACTTGTTATCTATGCCTATCCTGCTTTTTGAAAAAAATGTTAAGCGAAAAAAAATTTACCTTGCAATATGTTGCTCTCCACATTATTTCCATATCTATTGGCTGCCAATAACGAAGTGATCATAAACATGAAACCGGTTATAATGAACCCGCTTAGCACGGCCTTGTTGATCTTACGGCTGTCCTTCATGTCCACTTGCAGTGTCAGTAACATTGGGTGAATGTCGAACTAAAAATGAAGCAAATTTCTTAAATATTGAATTAATGAAATGGCCGGCAGTGATCGCGTTGTGGATTCGATCTTAAATAGAGAAAATGAATTTCCCGAAAAACAAAAACGAACTGTCTTAACATTAGATTCTTTGTTTGTCCTGATATATGCGGGATAAAACTATAATAAAATAAAAGAAATGTCGATCAAGTGCGAATGTACTGGCGCACACTGTTTCGTACCTATTTCATGATTGTAGATATTGCTCTGAGAAAAATACTACTAATACATATTTACAATCTTAAGTTTGCGGTCGTATGCACACACTTTGTAAGGAATGAACTTTAGTATAAGTTTGTAATGGTTTCTTTCTATGCTAAAGATATAAATTATCAATTTTGAAATTTGCCTCTATATATACTGTAAGTTCTCACTTCTCGTCTAATTTCATAAGTCTAGGTAATGAAGTACAACTAATAAGAATCGACAAACTTTAGTGTGTGATCGTATGCACTTGATAGTATATTATAGAGTTGTGGTTATATTAAAGGGATATTATATATTAAATAGTACTATAAACATATATTTATATATTCAAATATTCATTATGTTGGAAATATCTTATTTGGCAGTTGCCATGTGTGTAACCTGATCGAAGACAGAAGACGACTTCACCTCAGACTGCTTCAGACTCACAACGATGGCATGCGAGCCGAACTTAACACTCAGTACCGTCAAAAACGCAAACAAATCTATCGCATTACCCGGAAAGATAGGAGACAGTGGGCTGACGGTATTGCCGATCGTGCTCAACAAGCTGCAAACACTGGTATCTTGAGGGAGTTATACAAAGCTACCAAAACCTTGGCAGGTAACAGCAAGTCGAAGAAGAAGCCGTTGAAGTCGAAGGACGGGCAGCTTATTGTGACGACACAAGGGCAACTAGTACGCTGGCGCCAACACTTTGAAGAGGTCTTCCGTTTGTCAGCTACAATGACGCCCGACATGCTGCAAGCCAGTTCACAACCAGCCCGGCTTCTTGAAATTAATACGGACCCGCTGACATCCGCCGAAGTTGCAAAGGCGGTCAGGTCTTTGAAGTTAGGCAAAGCACCAGGAATCGATCTGATAACTGCGGAAATGCTGCAAGCCGACTTATCTTCTGCTGTCGGTGTCCTGACGCCTCTCATTAAAAGGATCTGGATCGCCGAAGAGCTACCCAGCGATTGGAATAAGGGTCTTCTTGTTACTGTTCCGAAGAAGGGTGATCTGAGCCTGTGCGATAACTGGAGAGGAATTACACTGCTCTCTGTTCCTTCAAAACTGTTCTGTAAGGTCATCCTGGACAGACTGTCGAGGGCCGTTGATCCTCTTCTACGCAAGGAACAGGCTGGTTTTCGGTCGAACCGTTCATGCACGGACCAGATCAACACTCTTCGTATCATTCTGGAACAGGCATCAGAATGGCAAAGTGAGGTTTATCTAACTTTTGTCGACTTCGAAAAAGCCTTCGATACGGTGAAGTGGTCCTGCATCTGGTCCCGCCTTTCGGAACTTGGAGTGCCGCCAAAAATTATCCGTCTACTAAAAAGCGTTTACCGGAAGTATTCCTGTAAAATAACTCACGACGGCCTCATCTCAGACGATGTAGCAGTGCATGCGGGTGTCCGCCAGGGCTGCCTCTTGTCGCCGCTCCTCTTTTTGGTCGCTCTACATGGGATAATGCTTCGCATCTCTGAAAACAAGCGTCGTGGCACAGAGTGGTGTCTTATGTCTTAGAAGACTTAGACTACGCCGATGATCTGTGCCTGCTAAGTCACACCCACGCTGACATGCAAGCAAAATTAAACGACCTACAACAAGAAGCGGCGAAAATAGGCCTTAAAATAAACTCCCGGAAGACTCAAGAAATGAGAATTGGCGTGAAAAACAACGCACCATTGCTGATTGGCACGGAGGCAGTGGAACGCGTCCACAAATTTACTTACCTTGGGAGCGTCGTGGCAGAGACTGGGGGTACTGAAGAGGACATCGCTTCACGGATCGCCAAAGCCCGAGCTACCTTCGCGCAGCTGAAACCCGTTTGGCAATCGCGGAAACTGACCCGAAGAATCAAGATAAAGATATTTGGGACCAATGTAAAATCCGTGCTGCTTTATGGGTGCGAAACGTGGAAGGTTACAAAGGACATCTCACGCCAAGCCCAAATCTTCGTCAACCGCTGTCTTCGCCACATTCTCGGTATTTACTGGCCCGAGACCATCTCTAACTTAGAACTGTTGGAGAAATGCCAAGAGAGCCCGATCGACCACCAGATCAAGCGTCGCAGGTGGCAATGGATTGGCCACACGCTCCGCAGGGGTCCCAACCATATACCCACACAAGCTTTGGACTGGAATCCCCAAAGGAAAAGAAAGCGTGGCCGTCCTCGTCAAACCTGGCGTTGCACCGTGTTGGCAGAAGCGGCAAACATCGGAATGACGTGGACCGACGTAAAGCGTGAAGCTCAAGACAGATCGCGATGGAGGATATCTGTGGACGCCCTCTGCCCCATCTAGGGGACATAGGACATTAAGAAGAAGATGTGTGTATGATCTGTTCTGTATGTAGGTATGTAATAATAATAGATTACAGAGAATTATGATTTACATTATTATGTTGAGGGTACTTTATGTGGGTAACGGCCATATTGGCATTACTTGGTTAGTTGACGGTAGTTTGTGATTTGTTCTGTATAAATAGCGGTGTTTAAGTTAGTTAGACTCTCTTGCACTTTGGCTCTCGTCCACGTGGGGTTTGGTCTCCGTCATTTTACCGTCTATACTTTCTGGGTGGTGAGACTGGGTGCCATACTTTGAAAGCTAAGTATCAAACGTTTACTATCCACGTACCGAGTTATTATATGTATCTACATATCTCAAGACAACAAAGTGATTTTATAAAGGTTCCGTGTTTTCTTTTGAGATATGGAATCCTAAAAAGATGATTCAATAATCCGACCAAAGAATATTCACTTTTGAATTGTGATTTCTAAAATAATTATCATGTGTATAAGCTTTAATTAAATTATTATCCAAAGGACCAGATTAAGTTAATCATTTAAACTGGCTTTATACTGGTCTGGCCTTAGCTAAAGTTACCCAAAAATATTTCTTAAATAAATATAGTATAAATTGTGGAATTACACAAAAAAATTGTATAAGTTTTTTTTTGACGTAGCAAATGTCATATTGACTTTGAATATGTAACTTGATTTTCGGCGTTGCCCGAAGACGCCCGAGTGATTAAATAGACTATTCTTTTGTTTCAGCTCCACACATTGTCTCGCATAAAACAGCACACAGAAAGAGCGAGAAGAGAGAAGAGTGACGGAACTCAACGCCTGGCTTTGTTAATCAAAGTTTCTAGAAAACTAGATCGAAGATTTGAAAATAATCTAAATATAGTTAACCAAACCATTTGTTATTATTATATTAGTTATCATCGTAATTTTTTTTTACAAAATAATTTCACCTGAAAGGCAATGATCCCATAAGCGACCAAGAAGTCTCTCGCAGTAGGCACATACAACAGCACGTCGGCGGACGGCGGCGGCGACTTGTCGTCAGTGTAGATGCAACACCACGTGCATATTGCCACCGATATGACTATGCACACTGATGATAGGGCTATGGGCCTGTAAGAATTTTTTTTTGTTTATTTTTGAATCACGCTTTATCTCGCTTACAGTAAAGTTTAGTGTTACAGTTTACAGTAAAGCTCGGTTTAGTGTCAAGACAGAGCGGGATATGAAAATACTTCATTCCGACGAGTGAGGATCCAGGTGAAGAGTCTAGTTTCTGCACATTTAAGAGATTAGGAGGCTGAAATCTGAGTTTTAAATAGCCAGAATCATGAAATAGAAGTACTGTTTAATATAAATATTAAATTATAGACTTCGAACTCCGAACGATATTATTAAAACTAGACAATATACAGCGTATTTTAAGATTCTATGGTGATTTCCCATAAATCCATTCCAGTTGATCCACCTCTATTGTCAGTATATGTGGCAGAAATTTTGTAGAAAATTCATATTGCACCTTAGTGCTACTTAATAAGTTTAAATTACTTTTAGCTTAACGCTGAATCCCCTAATAAGCAGGGTAAGCAAAGAAAATCTAGTAATAAACAAGCGATAAGTTTTTTCTCCGCGGTCAAGACAAAGCGTGTTGTTGAGTATAGAAACTCAACACTGCGAAAATTTAAAGTCAATTCATAAAATTGTACATTAATTTCACAATACGTTATACACTTACTTCATATGTTTCGGCGAACCAAGCCACATGACTGGACACAGCAGAATTCCAATCACAATCATCCACAAGCAGTACGACACTTGCACCTCTCCATCAGTTATCTTCCACCAGAACATTTGTAAGCTTTGAGATGCTGGAAATATGATAACTAATGTAATTTTTTTTATTTATTCAATAGGCCATGCCAGAGACAGCTGACGTTTAACGTATTGGATATGATACTCAACCTCTCCACTCTAGTAAGACAAAGAGCAGTGTTAAGTTGAGCAGAAAGTAAAAAAAAGAAAACTCTAAATGAAATATCTTTATTGCACTGGAATATTATTATAATGTTGGTATTAAATGTTTTACAAGTTATAGTGAAGAGGCGGCCTTATGACTTTAAGTGATTAACCTTTTAAAACTAGAAATCTAAGGTAGGAGATTAAAAAACTACTTGAAAAAATATATTGACAAGGCTTTTTAGGCCTACCCTACCTACCCCTTAACAGCATTATGTAAAACAGTAAGAGATGATCCCTACACTTCATTCTTGGATAGAAGATATTGCATACAGAGTATATAATTAATTATAATTTAAACTATTAGTTTTTTAGCAACGATATATATTAACTTATAGTTGATATACTAATGATTTTAAATTCAAGGTTACTCTCATCTTATACAAGCAAAGTAAGTCCATAATATTTATTATTGACGTAGTTTGTCCAAGGATCCTTTTCAAAGATCAAGATCTCGCTTGATGTGAATTTGATATTGAAGGCATGAATACAAACCCCACATAAAACGTGTATCTAAAACAATATATATGTGACGAGAAAAAAATCAGCTAATTTGATAGTCAATTGTATTATAATCTATACTATAATAAAACAGTAAACAAATTGTGCCTGTAAACTTATTATTTTAACGAAGAAATTATGTAGGCGATAGCGATGCAAAAACACTAATATGAATATGAATCTATGATTTTTTAAAATTTTGTTTGTCTGTTTGTACACACGTCTCCGCGTCTACTGGATGGATTTTTGATCTATATAGATATAATTATCTATAATAGATTTTGACTACTATTTGCCTGCCTGCTGTAAGTTTTAATGAAATTTACCATCTGCTCTATTTAGATGTAATTAGTTAGTATGAAAGTACGAAATGAGTTAGTTAGTATGAAAACGGTCATATACTTGACATTTGGTATATTAAATACAGAATATACAAAAATTGAAATATGTTTTATTAAAATAAGTAAGAAGTGTGATTTCATTCTCCAATTCGTAGCGGTTTTACGCATTTTTGTAATATAAAAAAGGATGGGCTTATAAACTTACAGTGCGGTTACATTAAACAGACTTGTAGGAAGTCACAATTTTTATCTTTACACTTCTATTAAATTCCTATTATAATATTTAAATAATTTATTTATTAATCACACGATTTAACGTTTAATCTGTAATGTTTTATTCAAAGATTCCGAATTTAATAAAACAACCTGTCATGATAACAATCTCTTGACTCGTGGGATCACAAGTCTATAGGTTTATGAAGGTCAGTCAGCTGATATGTCACATATTAAATATTCCTTTTTCAAATAAAAATAAGGTTTACTTTAAATTTGTATTAATTTGCGTTTATTAAGAGTTACACTTGGATAAATTATCTGTAACAGAGTAAAATCTTATGAATTCATGTATATCATGTTTATAATGAGTTATTTTCCGGGCAGTATATCGTCGTATAAAAATATGCTCATAATCTTATCAAAAATCCGTTTGTAACAGGATTTGAAGCCACGCCTAACACAGCAAGTAAAAAGAGTGAACTGATCACTTACCAATCTTAATTGGTACCATACGATATAGTAAGTAAGGCATGCATTTTGTGTAACCAATTAATGGCTTTAATAGAATTAACCTAAATTAAATTAATTGAAATATACTTAAAGCAAACATAAACATTTGAACGCATTTGAAACCGCGTCTGATGGAAACCGTCCAAGCGGTCTGACCACTAAGCCATGCGTCTACTCTATATGTTTTCTTAAGTATTTCCCTATCCTTAGTGTGGATTAACATTTAAAAAAAAAATATACTTATTTATTTTTATTAAAATTAATAATTAAATTTAGTAGCAGATTAGATTGTATTAGTATAATCAAGTACTAACTGGCCTCGTAAGAATAGAAATAATGTCTAGTTTAAAATTTAGTCAAAGAAAAAAATAAAGAACTCACAAAACAAATCGATCGAACTCACAGATTACGATTAGAAGTGGTTTGATTGAAAATTCGAGTTAGAGTGCTGCTGCTCCTTAACTAACAACGTGATACTTAAAATATTACTTGACTTTAAATTATAGATATTTTTATTAATTACTTAAAAACGAATATGTTTACAACTTTACACTTCATACAGGAATGTAGATTATTTTGATACGTTACTTACCAAATATAAAATTAGGTATTCCCGCACCAAAAACAGTTGCGTCGATCAAAAATGTCACTAATGTTCTTGCTGTGTCCCCAAAAGCTAATTCCGCTAACGCAGCATATGGAAATCTGAAAGAGAGAGACTATAAAGTAAATATACTACGTTAGCCATTCTTCGTCTATTTTTAAAGACATTAAGACTAGTAGAGGGGAAATAAAAACAAATTTTAACATAATTATTTGAACTCACGCGAACTATCGCGATTACAGTCGAACGCATTACCACTGCGCCACGATGGCGTCAAATACGGTACCACATCACGTGTACCAGTCTTCAAAAACAATTATATCCTAGATCCTGACCCTGACCCTGACTAACCCTTATAGATAGCTGTACAACAAAGAAAAGTTTTATCGAAATATTATATATGTGTTTCGAATATGAACAAACACATTCTCTATACATATACATATTTTATTTACATAAGATTATATAATGTTATGTAAATAAAATATGTATTTAGAAAAAAAAATGAATTCAGCTAATACACTTTTTATAGCCTATAAAACAGTAAATTTAGACGACCGACTTTAATATCGTATAATCTAAGCCTTTTTTGTCTAATCTGCTTCTTCAATAGCTAAGACAACTGGAAATACTGGTCCAATAAATGATTAAAATAATCTCATAGCTAATTTAAAGGAAAAAATCTTGTACCAATTTCACAATTTACGTCAACGGTCGAAACTATTATTTTATTTTTTAGTTGTATTTTTTCGCTTCCTTATTTTAAAAGTTACATTTAAAACTGGATTTCACATTGGATTGATATTGTTAACAAATCATTCTATAGTGTTTATAATTTTTTTTATTATCAAATAGATTAGCTAATAAAAGTAAAAAATATATTAAAATAGCATTAAAATAATAATAATTTAAATTCAGAAAACATGCAATTGTTTAAACAACCAAATTGCAGTAGTTGCAATATTGCAGCAAATAGTTCTAAGCAATTCGGTAAATCGTCAAACGATATGCGTAATAATTCATCGAGCTGACATTTATGGAGTTTCCTCATCTGAAATTAAAATAGTAGACTTAATATTTTTTTCTATGTTAAAATTTTCACATCCGCATTTTTTATATATTAAAAAGGGCTTAAGATAAACGATTTATATTCAGTTTTTCAGTTTCAGATTCAGTTCAGCCCTGCATCAACTTTTCTCCAAATAATCTTCTTTTATACAATTCATCTCTCTCTCTTTTATACAAATCTTCTATACAATTCATATGACTATCTGATTTTTTGGTAATCAGCAGTGAAAGTATATTGTTTTCGAAATCTTACTCAATAACAAATTAGCGAAGTAAATACATATTAAGAATCACACGTTCAAATCTACTACTACTAAAACTATGACATTCATTGTTTTTTTTTTTATTTTAATGTTAAAATAAAAAAAATACACAATAAAAAAAAATAAAAAAAAAATATATATAGTATATATATATATATATATTATATATATATATATATAATATATATATATATAGCTATATATATATATATATATTATATATATATATATATATATATATTTATATATATATATATATATATATATATATATATATATATATATATATAATATATATATATATATATAGATATATATCTATATATATATATATATATAATTTATTTTTTCCCTGATTCCGATTGAAAATAAATATAACAAGTTCGAGTGTTCCGAATGGATGCATTATGCAAGACAATCGTCTTTATGGAAATCTTCAATGAGCCACAAGGCCAACAACATCCAAATGTTAACGGAATTATGTGAGCTTTAATCAGTACTTAAATTATATCGAAATTCTGCTCAGTTTAAATCAATACTTGGAAAATTTCTCTACATCTCTCGAAATCCACATTGATTTCGCATTGCCAGCCGTTAGCTTTTACAGGCTGTCTCACTTTGCTCCTGTCATTGTGGTCGCCATATCTATCGTACTTACTTTCGCGGCGCTCTTCACGATATTTCCCAATTCTAATATAATCTAATACGGCTTCAATATTTTTTTTTTAAATATTCATTAAAAATAATTACAGCTTTGTCGGGGTGTAGTTAATGGCGTAGAAATTGGTTTCACCCTCCTCACGAGGTATAAATTTTTGACAAAGCAAGAAGTTAAATTTTTTTATGCTCTGATTTTGAGATGTTGCGTGTCAATTAAATTTAATTTTCAACATTTTGTATTAAATTTAAAACAAACCTACAATATTATGTGATTGATTAATTAATTTCTTCATTTTATGGTTTTTAGGCTTGCTTCCCCAATGTCACGAAGAATGAAGAAAATTCCACGGAGATTGTTTAAATTTCGAAAAAATACCATTTAAAATATTAGATCAACTGTTAAAAAATACAGTAGAATCATAAAGGATATAAAATAATAAACCGGATACAATTGTAATTTGAAATTTACACTCACCGGCTCTTTTCCCTAATGTTCGGAGATATTTCATGTGCCAGCAACCAACATCTGCCCAGTAGCACCGCTGTGTACAGCTGAAGTGCGAACACAGATATCACCAGTGGTATACCGTATATGCCTATAACATAATAATAAAAACTTGTATGAAGATTTTAAATTCTAAACATCAGAATTTAATTATGTTACTGCATAGTATTACACATTTATTTCGTGTCATCCAAAGATGGTACGACGCACTTTCCATTTACAACACAAAGGCGTCTGGATTTCGAATTCAGACAAACAAAATGATTTACAAGTTTACTATTGTATTTTTCCAGAAAAGTTTCTACATGAATATAACTTAAAAATTCTCACCACAAGCAATTATGCTCTTAGGTAAAGCAACAACTGGGAACACTCCGAACAGATCAACTATACACAGCACCGTGAACAGCACACTGAGCCCGCCAGTCGTCTCGCCAGCTGTGTACCGCTCGTGGAAGGACATTACTTGAGTCTGCTTGAGGGCGGCGGTAGCAGATGCGCTTTGTACGTTGTCACTTGCCCGGAAAAGCTTCATTTTGGCTGAAAGTTATCTTACTTTTAGTTTTGGCTAGAACGTGTAACTATTTGGTATTTAATACTTCTCTTGTCTCTAGGGACCAGACACATCCTAAAACGCCACTGAGTGTAAGAGCTATTGGGAAACATTGAAGGAAGGAGGTTAATTAAAACAGAGAGAAAGTATCTCCTCACTTTGTCCACTCCTCATTTTAGGGATATTCCAAACCAGATGGCGAAATTCAAAGCACTTTTATCTAATCAGAATAAGAAAATTAAAATAAGCACTCCTTCCAGTAGAGATTGGTTAGAGATTTGGAGATTCTTCACGCATTACCGTAATAGACCAAGACAAGCGAATGTTGCGCTTAATAGTTCGTGTTAAAATTTAATTGTTTATTTTTTTGTACAATAATTAACATATTATGATGCAGTCTTGGTCTTGAAACAAAATTTTTAAAGGTATTTGGATGAAAGAATTCTTTAATTTCTACGCTCAGACCGAACAAAACCCGGCATTGAGTCAACACGCAATGTCTCTATTTTGGGTGGAAAGCGGCAAACGAAATGCTACAAAGGAAGAACAACGAGTTATGTGTAGAGGGTTTGCTAAGTAGGTCACATTGCGGGCAACCTGTTGCGATAAAAGTTAAAGTAAAATTATTTATATTAAATTAAGTTTGCCTGTCTGTCTGTGTCGATCTGTCCGGGTTAATCTCCAAAACAGCTGAATCGATTTTTATAGAACTTTCACTTGAAGGTATAAAATGCTATGGGACAACATATGGACTTTTAAAACCGCGAAAATAAAATATTAAAAATTAAATTAAATTAGCTTCACGCTGTATCCCGCACATGGCAAGGTAGGCAGAGGGAACCGTAGGAACCGTAGAAACCTAGTTCCTCCGTTCCCCGCTATCCGCCTTTCGAGGCATAGCGTGTTGAGTGGCGGAACTCAACGCCGCGCTTTTGCCTTGTTACTAGAGCGAAGAAAATGAAAATCATTCATTCTCCCCGAGTGGGAATCGCATCCACAAACCATCGCGTTT
This sequence comes from Dione juno, assembly GCA_037127375.1. NCBI lineage: Eukaryota > Metazoa > Arthropoda > Insecta > Lepidoptera > Nymphalidae > Dione > Dione juno. Next base: position 1,163,409 of record JAXRJS010000088.1, on the reverse strand, counting down.
ACAGGCTGGGGCCATGCCTCTGCACCACGACGGTCCGAAATATTGACGAAATATTGCATATAAAATGATTATTTTCATTTATGTATTTACATTTTTCATTATATTTCATTGACAAATGATAAAGTGAATTCGAGAATATCGACCAACCGTGTGAAGCCATGAACGGGTTTCTAACAGGCTTTACTAAAAATTTTGTTATTTCAAAGCCCCTGGTTATATATTATTATGTATGTTAATAAATTATCGTATTTTATTACAAAATTTAACATAAATATCACATTATTCTAATGCGAGTACTAATATTAGTAGAATAGTACTAATACTCGTATATATATAATATTATTTTAGTAAGCATATATTATTATAAATATGTTTTTATATAGCATATATATATATATATATATATATATATATATATATATATATATATATATATATATATATATATATATATATATATATATTATATATATATATATATATATATATATATATATATATATATATATATATATATATATATATATATATATATATATATATATATATATATATATATAGACATAGAGTAGGTTAGCGCTCTGTTGGTAATTATTTAACTTTTTATTTGTATAATAGAGATTAGAGATGTACTCACTAGTCGCCGACTAGTCGGTACAGCCGACTAACCGGCCATTATAGTAGTCGGCGAATAGTCGGCCAAGAGCGCCAACTATACGGTTTTTGACTTAGTTTGTATTTAATTAAAGTCATACACATTTTGAAATTTAACAATCAGTTTCTAAAATAACTTGAAAAGAAAACGTATTGATGACGTCAAAAATGATTTTTTTCTTTGAATAAATCTTTCATGTACTCTAAGAACAGCCGCTCAATATAAACAGAGCTAACAGCACGGTAACAAAGACTTGTCATGATGAATTTTAAATATATTTTTTTTGGTAGCATCGCCAAAAATTTCCAATATATATAGGTATATTGAAAATCTTTGCTATTATTTCTATAGCCGAGATAATTTTCGCTTCTATCGCTCTTATCATCTCTCATGAGATTTTTCAAATATGTGTGAATAATACAAATTATAGGTTTGATTTGGTTTTGGGTTTATAGATAGATTAGTCGGCCGAGTCGGCTTCTTCCCAACCGACTAGTCGACCAAAGTCATAATCGGAACATCTCTAGTAAAGATTAATGTACTAACATCGAAATTTTATATTACAGTATCTACTATATTTGTAGTTAATGTATGAAATACAAATACATATGAAATACAGTACATATTATTGAAATTGTTTGCAATAGAAATTAAAACAAAATGGCAGGGTAAAACGGGTCCCAATAACAGTCTCATACACTGGTGCTATATACCAAACGCCCACTCACATATATCTTAATTTAGAAAGCTGTCATACTTAAGACCTGCCGAATTGTCCGTTAATTTATCACTTAGTAACACAGTATAGTACCTCTATTCTTTTAATTGCTTGTAAAAAAACCACCGTTAATGAGTTATCGATCACTTGATTCGTTGTTATTTCATTGCATACTAGCGGACTGCTCGCGGCTTCGAGCATATCTCTGAAATAGATGGATCGATTTTATGAAACTATCACTAAAAGATAGAGGAGGCTGTGGAGCAATATGTAAGAGGTCTCGAGATTGAAATTAGGAGGGGAAAAACGCTTTTTACTGATACTGAAAACACGAAGGAAAGGAGCACACCTACATATATATAAGTACACTACGTGCATATTGCGAGCGAAGCCGCGAACAGGACGCTAGTTCAAAATATATTACAGGTAAATTCGTATAAGTGTATAACCAATAGTTTGAGAAAAAATTATGAATTACCTAATTTGTTCGTCACTTTGTTAGGAAATGCAAATTGTCTTAGCCTTATTGGTATTAACCGACTTCAAAAAAAGAGGAGGTTCTATATTCAACTCCGTGACTTTCCATTTTAAACAATGCTTTAACGCAAGATTGTGAAGCTACTCACGTAGATATGTAGCACACATTTTTATCTATTTATCTTTATTTTTATTTCATTAGGGTTCCGTACCTCAAGAGGAAAGACCTTAGACCCTTATAGGATTACTTTATTGTTCTGTGTGTCTGTCTGTCCGTCTGTGAAGACCATATTTATCATACCACGTGGATAATCAAGATGTTACTATTATCAAATATCCAAGTCAATAACCTCTTAAAGCAAAGAAAAAATCAAACTTCTTAGTCATCGCAATCAAAAGATATGAGCGGTTTTGCTTATTTTTTTTGCATTTTGTATGAAATCGCCGCGTAATCAAAACGTGCAGGTTACTTACTGTGACCTAGTGTTATGAAATTTCACTAAAGTTAGAGATTATAGTACAAACAAAGGGAAATGTCCGAAAATTGGAAATTTATAAATATATCCCAAAAAACGTTTCAAAACTTATACTGTAGTCATTTCATACAAAATGAGCGAATACGACCGCAAATTTAAGTTTGTCAATATTTTTTTAGTTTATACGTCAAATAACAGAGTTCAAGGTCAGGACCATATAAAAGGCTAGAAAACCAAATATAAAAATATTAATAATTATACCTACTATTATTAAGACTACATCAAGCGGAATAAATCAAAAACACGATTATGTTAATAACTGTACTGCCCATGTAAAGATTAATAAATGGAATAAATAAAAACATACAATCTTTACTTGGATTGTCGATTGCTATAGTCTAATTTTTGACCGTTATAAAAAATGTCGAGGCTCTGAAGGCTTCTTCTTCTTGGCATTAGTCCCGGCTTTTGCCAGGGTCTGCCTTCCGACTGAGCCTACTCCACTTTGCACGGTCTTTAACATCCTCAGTGGACAATTTATTGGCTCTCATGTCTTGTGTCACGACATCCAGCCATCGCTTCCTTGGGCGTCCGGGCTGAAGGCTATTGTCATACAAGCATTTCAACGAAAATTTTCTTGGAAACCGATCAAGCGCCCGATGCCATTGACATTTGTTTTTAGTGTGCTCAAAAAATATTAAAATAAACTTTAAGCATATTGTTTTTTCGACACAATTTTAATCATTTATATCGTCACCGGAATACTTAATCTATATATAATATGAATTTAATTATAATTAGATATTGCACAATATTATAAATAAAGTAAAACAATGTTGGTATTTGGTTTGCAATGAATTATTTATTTATGGCATGTGGCGCAGTGGCATAGCGTCTGGCTGAAAACGCGATGGCGGTTGAATCCCCAAACGGGCAAACGAATTATATTCTATTTACATATCTCCTCTGGTAGAACAGCGCGTCGTTAATAACCGCCACTTAACTCGCAATGTCTCGGATTCAGTAGAAAAACCAGAAAACGGAGTGCCCCGACACTAAGTTCTCATCTATTCTGCTATATGCGGAATAAATTAAAAAAGAAAGTAATATTCTCATAACAAGTAGAGCATCTGTAGTATTAACAGATAAAAGAGTCATATCATTTTTTTAAATATAAATAAAAAATAATTTATTAATTTAAAAAAAAATTCACAATATATATATATATATATATATATATATACATATATTATATATATACATATATATATATATATATATAATATATATATATAGATATATATATATATATATATATATACTATATATATATATATATATTATATATATATATATATATTATATATATATATATATTATATATATATATATATATATATATATATATATATATATATATATATATATAGATATATATATTATATATATATATATATATATATATATATAGATATATATAATATATATATATGTACTTACCCAAATACTTAAATCCAATATTTTATAACAAAAAGTATTTTAACACACAATTTAGGTTACATCATAGATTTTCCAATATGTTATTTAAATTATTAACACATATATATTATTCGAGGCACAAAACTGGTATAAATAGTTACAAGCAGCTATTCGTATCACGTCAGAACAGACACTGACCAACTAGGAGTAGGAGGCTTTGTGAAAATTTTGAATTTTGTTTTTATAAAAATTATGCCAACGTGTATTTAATGTGTAATTAACATTTTTTTGGAAATACAATTATAGAAATATATATATTATGTAATAAGAATGTTGGCAAAACACGTTGCGAGTTTAAAAGATTGTCGTAGAAAGAAAGTTTACGATATAAGGAATATTTCGAATAAATTTATTTATTTATTCAACTTCACACTGTTATCATTTTATCAGGATACATAAAGAGTGTCGAAATACTCCATTCTCGATTTTCTATTAAATAGTTTTATGTAGCAGAAGCCTACATATTCATAAATATTCGTTTCTAGGTAGGTATTAAATAAAAAAAATACATTTCTAGCTATTAACACGGTAACGACACGAGCTAAACCAGCTAATTTATAAACGTGTTCTATGAATGTATTTGTTACTAGTGACGCGAACTATACTATATATTTTTTTGTGATTTTTTATATATTATATATATTATATTAGTGGCACACGTGACCCTTTAAGTGTAACAAGGACTGAAATATTTCTCAATTATATACAATAACACAGTTATAATTTACAAAATTATATATATATATATATATATATATATATATATATATATATATATATATATATATATATATATATATATATATATATATATATATATATATATGTATAATAGATTTAAATATACTATATATTGTTAATTATAATACATACTAGAGCACCGTTGACGCGTGGAATACGCGTTGCCATAGCAACGTGTATGTCACAACTTTATACAAAAGTTATATTGTTATAGATTTTATGTACTTTTAAAGCATTGTTATTGTAGTATATTAGCGTTCGGCACATAAACTATAAGTGTGCCAAATTTCATATTCCTCCATCCGCGCCATTTTCGTTAAAAGGGGTCCGAAGTATTTGCTTCACGTATTAATATAAAGATTTTGTTGTATTAATGTAAAGAGTTGGTACACTGGTTAAGTAACATTCACTCTAGCCATAGAGCGATGGGTGTGCTGATTAAGTAAAAACTCGTCCCTAATTGTCAATGAAATATGAAACAAACAATTATCGATGAACTTGCAAGTATTTTCAGTCTTTATACTTTTAAAAACCGGTTTACTCACATCAGTACCTTAGCTTATATGAATATCGCATAACAGTTGATATAATTATACTTAATACTGTAATTTGGAAGCAGATAAAAATGGGAAAAAAAATTAAAATAATAATCGATGCTTCATTATGGTGGGTCAGTAGAGATAACCTAGTGTAAGAGCATTACGGTCTACAAAGACACCGGAGCTAAGACATTAGTTGTTAAGTGACAGAAGACAGCCTCACACTTTGACCTATAGTTAAATATTGAATAAACATAAATTTAGAGCTATTAAATATATAATAATGTAAAAACAAAAGTAGATCTTTTCATTACTTATAAATTTACCGTTGAAGTTTACCCCTTCCCGACCTTAGTTCGCCCCTAAATTATTTTTGTTATATTTTTTTGGTCTCAAAAATAATCGCTCCTGGGTCTATATTTATTATAAACTCAAACTTCGTAATTTCAAACAGCTATAGTATAAAATCTTTTAACTTTTTTGTTTTGTGTATATGTCTATCTATATATAAATAAAATTTTATGTTCCACAATTTTATTTATATAATTTCTTTTTGAGAAAAGGTTAATATGCGTTCTTTTGATATTATTTTAGAGCACAATGATAGAGTGAGTTATAAAATATTCTTAAAACAAAGTACTTGCATTATTTCTGAGCAACGCTTCGCCTTAACCTATTGACATAGAATAATTGCTCCAGTATGCCAGGTTCTAAGCTTCAATTACACAGTGTTCTCTGTTTAACCTTATTATTCGAAGCCCTCCCATGATAATAAATAATATATATATTTGTAGATTATATAATAATAAATATTATAAAAAGGAAATATATGTATGTTTGTAATGTTTTTACACAAAAACTACTGGACCGATTTTAAGAATTCTTTCTTTAATTGGAGTTATATAAGCTATATTACATTTCCAAAAAAACTCTAATAAAAATGCAATAATAAAACATAGTGTGTGAAAAAAATAATCATAAAAAATCAGTATTAAAATACGTATCAATATCTAAATTATGCACTTTGTTAAATAAATCATCGTGTAATTCAAGCGGGCGAAGCCGCGTGCGGGTCGCTAGTAGATTATAATTAAGTATAGAGCGTAACAGGTTATGTTACGGGACACAACACAATCCGTCTTAATAATAATTTAATATATTAACAAAAAATATATGTATACTAAATCAATAACAGATTAGTAAAAAATCGATTTGGCTTTACATATCACTATAAATTGATATCCATAGCGGTATACTTATAATCTCTTCTTAAAAGACACTACTTATCTCTTTCAAATCTTTCTCTCTCCCTCTTCACTTATTTAAATATGTATATGTATTAATGTGTTTCTATTTGTGTGTAAGTATATACCCATTTAACTAATCCTACACTCTAAGGTTGCCTGGCAGAGATCGCTTATAGCGAGAGATAAAACTGCTTGATGTACGTTTTAATTTATATGGTGTACAAATTCTTATTTCTCGAAGTCACATTATTCCGGTGAACATGAACCCCACGGGCCCTGGGCCACGTATATATATATATGGTCCATTTCCAGTAAATGGTTGGGAAGCAACATCTTCCTGACAATTCGACAGGTATTAAGGATGGCGGCTTTTTGTTTATTTATATATATACTTGTAGGTGATTTTAATTGTTTTAAGTAGTGTAATAGATGTTTTGGTATATGGTGCTGGAGAGCACCATTGGTACTGTATATACATTGTTTATATTCTATATCTAGTGATTAGCCATTATTAGGGACAGTAGATCAATTAATCAATTAATCATATTAATGATTGTGCCTGTCTACATTCTTTCGCACTGTTAATATATATACTGCAATGGAATTCTAGTATACCTACTCGGTCACGTTTGAGCACATGGCTGTTCACTAAGCCGTTAGTGCGGGCAGGTAACCGCACTTACAGGGCTCTCAGTTCTTGACAACCGCATCTACTGATAAATAGCATTAGATTTTGCCATCTAAGATATAACATTGTGAAATTGTGTGGCTATATAAGGAGCTTCCCATCAAGGAATATATATATATATATATATATATATATATATATATATATATATATATATATATATATATATATATATATATATATATATATATCTCTATATTTTTTGATGGGAAGCATCTAATGAATAGTTTGTTAGTAATCCATCTTGTTCTAACCTGTTTGGCATCTTTTTTTATAACTTGCTACAACACTTGCTAGATAGTGTGTATGAGCTGATCTGACTAACCTTGACGGTGACGCCCGGTGATTGTAACTTAGGAATCCTCTAATTTACATTTCCTGCTGAAATAGTAAAATAATCTCTAATTTAATTTTAAATTAATTATTCATTACACTTTATTAATAACAAAAAAATACTATTTTTTATTTGTAACAAAATACCACCTTAGTGTTTGTTTTTCTAGTACAAATGAGTAATGTAATATTATTTACTTTTCAAGTACATACATAGCCCACGAAATTTGCCTTGTAAAAACCACATATTATGTACTATGCACTTATATTATATAGAATAGAAACCTTAGAACCGCTTCAAAAACATTGACATGGTGAGGTTTTCGGAATTATTATTTTTGCCCGTTTTTTTATTTTCCAAAGTTCAAAAGTTTATTCTAATTAACTAAAATTGTTTTTTTCTAATTAACTAAAATTGAATTTTCTCCATAGCACTATTATATTTAAATAAAATAAAACAATACCGTTGTAATTCCGAAAGTAGTTGGAACTTGTTGAAATTGCATAAAGATTTAAAAGTTATCTACATACTTTAATTTTAATTTTATTTTTAACATTTTAGATCATTAACCTTGTATTTTAATATCGACTCAAGCTTAGTACGGCTGAAGAAAGTATAAACCCAAAGTGCTTTTAAATAATTATGTGATTAAATTTTAGATCTACAAATAAATAAATAATTAATATTGATATTCGGAAACCTAAATAACTGATAAGAGTCGTCAAGTGTATTTAGTGCCATAATATTTAAATAAAAGAACATTTAAGAACAAAAAAGCTTAAATATTATTTACATTTGACATGTATAATTTATTTTTTATTATAGCAGTAATTTCGACTCTAGCTATAACAGAAATTCTAAATTAAACAAAAATTAATATGAATCAAATATTGCATAAAAATATAAGCTTAGTAAGTATACATTTAAACAAATACTTATAGATTTTCATGTTTCTGATGATAACTTGTCATAAAATTTTATTTAATTGTAATAGAAAATTAATTAATATTTTTTAACCTACAATTTAAAGCAGATATCGGAACAAGATTATAAATTTACAATTAAATGTACTAATTTATCACAAATATATATCATTTAAGAAGAATATTGTTATATTCAAAATAATAAAAAGGATTTTTCATACAAAAATTATAAGTAACAAAAATTATAACAGTCTACCTGTTTCGTGATCCATATATTACTTTCATGTTCCCATAAAAGTCACGATTCACTTAATTTCCATTAAATACAGTCTTTACCAAAATACGTATACAATTTTCATACACAGAACGACGTCGACTGAACTCAATAACGGAATTAAGCCCCGTAAACTTTGCAACAGTGTATGCTGTACGCGGACAGTCCAGCGCAACTTCTTTTAATAAAAAAAATATTGGGACTCGCTTTTTTTAATGAGGCTTAAACCTGAATCTGTAAGGCCTACGAATACAGCTAACATATTTATAATTTTACATCATTCTTTGAAATCGATGGGTTTCGTACATATTACCTTTTAATATAAATATTGTAAAGTCAAATAAAGTTGTTTGAGCTTTCTATTTTAGAAATTCTGTGCTAAATAAAATATATTAGCTTGTTAAATTAAATAATAAGTATTTTAAGAACCCTTGTCTTTCACGACGGTTGATGGTATCAGTAGCTTATCTTCTTTCACAAGTCTGGGCTTTTAGGTATTAGAGAACTTATGACCCAAATTAAAACGAATAAGTAACAAATTATAGTTATTTACAGGACCCTCAGGGTCTCCGTGAATTCGGAGTTCATGGGCACGGGCACCAAATAATTTAAATAGCTTCAAATGCTACTTAGTAAATCTATAAATTGTATTCTAGATTTGAAATTATAATAATAAACTAAATTAAAATTGGCATAATTTAGTGGAAGTAATTCCTTCCTTAGAACTTCGATGATAATGATGATCCTAACCATATTGTTTTTAAAAACTTTTATATATAGGTAGGATAGACAGACATTAAATATATTTGCAAAGCTATCTCCAACTCGTCTCACACTGTCAATTTTTGTTATCCAAAATCAGGTTTTGGAATAAAAAATAAACGAACCTACTTTTTCAATCGACATAATGAATGGAAAAATATTGTTCTCAGCATGCTTTTTTTATTTTGATATTTTTACCTACATTATTAAAAAATTAACTACATATTAAAAAATCTGTATCATTGATTAGATTTACCTGTTGGCTTGACTTACGGCAAAGGGATGGTGCCAAGATTTGCTGAAAAACTCATTCCTTGTTGTGCAATAAAGTGTCAGATTTAACTACTGGTTCTAAAATATTTCCTTGGCTTTTATTATTTTGGCTTTCACCTTGACAACTTGTTGGTAAAAAGGAGCTATGTGACACCTATACATGAGACCCCCGTCACAGACAGACATTTCGTGCTGATGATGGGACATCCTTGCGGCTTTTGGTATCAGCTTAATAGTTTTGTCAATTAAACTTTTCTTCGATAGAAAAGATTTTCTCATTGACTTTATCAATGAGAAAATCTTTCAGGCATATGTCTTCTAAACAGCATTGGACAACGTTCGTCAAGGCGTTCGTTCAAGAAGAGAACTGTTCTGCGGATTTATTCCTTTAATGAGATAGCCTATTTTGGTATCCTATTGACTGAAATGTGTGAAATTCATGTCGGTAAGAGGAGTTTCTTCAGAGCGCGATATGGATTTTGTTTTCGGATTATTTTGATGTTTGCAGTATTCTCATAGACTGAGGCCACTCCATTGACGTCCTTGCAAAGAATTTATCTCCTTGTATACAGTGCATATGCAAAGTTACGGGTCACGTTTTATTTCGCAAAAATCACCATAGACTTTATTTTCTTTTTCTTTCACCTGACTTATGAAGCAAATTTACGGTCACACATAATTCTTTTGTTTCCTCGATCACGAGAAAATTGATAGATTTGATTTTAAAAGAAAACCAATGTAAAATAAACTTTTAAGAAAGAAGACATTATTGCCAAGCATGTTACGTCATCGTGGATTTGACTAATCCTGGCTGAAATGTAGAAATTAATATTTTATATACGTAAATAGTTCAGTTGTAGTATATAATAATACAAACACGATACCATCTTCTTCAATTTTCGCCATCAGAAGGATATTATGTATTTTCATTTTAGTTTTATAGCAGAAGAATTAATGTAAATATAAGCTTAAGCCATTTTCTCTTTGAATGTACTACATTTGGTATAGTAACCTAAACCATGTAATTCAATATCGCGGCTTAGACATCTACTTGTGCCGATTGTCGCTCGTTAACAATTTTAGGTCAAAATGTACTCTATTATTTTAAAATATTTACGTACTACAAAATAATCCTACGAATGTTTATGAAAAATTTATGGTAATTTAAAACACAATTTGAACATATAAATCCTTAAAAAGTCAGTGTTTTTCCAAAAAAATATTTATCTACATTTTAACATATGTTTATGTTAAGGCATGTTCTTCAATTTACCGGATAAATAATAAATATTTTCCTCCTACAGCCCACTCCTTACTTTTCTTATTAGATGCCAGAAGCACATAGCTGGCGCTACGAACACGAGATGCAGACTATCTAAGAACACGAGATGCAGTGGATTACAACTTTAAATTACAAATATCCCAAATATCCTACTTATACCAAATATCCTCCTAGAGCGCAAAAACTGCAGGAGAATGTAGTGGTAGGTGGCATGCCCTTGAGCTTGTCGACAGTTAGCCCTCTTTGAGTCCAAAAGTGCGAACCAAGCGCCATGGTGAACTTTTCTTAGTGAGGCTACGATGGACTTTCCTATTGACGGAAATGACCCCTGACGTACGTCTATCCGTCCACACCACACATAACCGGTCACTGCCACTTTCCGTGTTGTCCGCGCCGCAGAGCTTTTGAGGGCGAAGCGACCTCTCCACAAACTACATCGCCTGAGCGACATTAAGGAATATACAGGGCTAGCTTTTACCGCAGGAATGACGAACCGCTACATGCAGAGCCAGGTAGGCTGCGGGAAAATGCCACATGTTCAGGTTGGACCTTACTTGCGCCTGGCGGTGTGTCCACTCTGGGTTTGTTTTCGGAGTTTTCCTTCCCATAAACGGGTTCCAGACCATTGTTAAAGAGGCCCATCTCCCCTAAAACACTTAATAAAATAAACTTTATTCGTTCAGTAAACATTTGTATTCTAATAATGAATATAATTGTAAGTATGAAAACTGTTTGTTACGTTTTAAATAAAAACCAATCATTAACTTCAAAATTACCCTGAAGTAGTTATATTATTCGTTTTATCCATTTATTACAGTAAAATTTAAAAATTGCCATCTATGTAATTTTTGAGACATTATGAAACGTTTCTTTACAGGAAGTAGATTATTAAGGTTACAATATTTCACTATATAGAATAATACATTTGTTTTTAAATAAAAATAGAATAAATAAAATTTTTACATTTATACCATAAAATGATAAAAATAATTAACAAATAATGTTCAAATATGCTCTTATTTATAGCACAATATAGATATATATTGTAGACTACTAATGCGCATGCTCTATGTTACCGATCGAAATTTTCCATAGACCACAGGAAATGGAACGCTTCGCGCATGCCTTCTCTCTTCCTCGTCACTGCTCTCTCGTTCCTTTTGTGACATCTTTGCGAAACGTCCACAGCGTTTCCTTGTGGAAATTAATCTAAAAAATCACATTAGGGCATGGTCGGTAAAGTTTTCCAGTTGAAAACCCGTGAAATAAAATCTATCACCGTGATTAAGTTTTTTTGTGCCAAGTGCAACTAAACTATCAAGATTCCGCCGATAATTCAAAGCCTACCCAGTGGGTGGCTTAATTCGGTAAGTCTATATAAATTTACTTTGTACTGACAATACACTATATTATGCTTTATCTAAGACAAATATCTTTTATACCCATATTTACTACCTTTATTGTTTAAATGGTTACATAGCACAGCTGCATACACGTTATGAAATGGATGACTGACATCGCAATATTATTCATTCGATTTTCGTTGATCATGTCTCAAATACTTAATTTTAATAGAAATTTCTTGAATTTTCGTATGAGTTTTCGTTCGTTTCTATGCAAGGAACTGATAAAAGTTATATTTTACCTTGTGACTAAGTTTACGTCATCTTAAAAATCGTCATGGCAAAGATAGTGTTTAAAATATCTACACATAAAACCCTACAATATGTTCCCTCACTATTTGGATACGTCACATTCTATACAATTTTTACAGTCTGTGTATTAAGATTTCTATTATTTACTTTTATTTACCCATATTGGATTAATTCTTATAATTTATGCACTTTGTACAATGATAATTAATAATGAAAAAGCGTGTTTATGTCAATCTTATAAATAATTTATGTACTTTATAGATAATATTTTTGCATGTTACAATTTTCTGGTATATTCCATTTTTTCTGTGTTCAAACACGCTTTTTCGTTTCATTATAGGTTGATCAATAAAAATGGAAAAGAAAAGAGACAATTTTTTCCTTCAAAGCAAAAAAGGAAAACCAGAAAAAAAGAAAAATGAACGAGAATTTAAAACTAAAGGTAAAAGACAAAAGGAGTTTGATGACAACCGCAATGGACTTCTGGAAGAAGAAGAAGTTAAAGAGAAGGTACCTTTTGATAAAAAGACATACAGGCTAAAAAAATATAGTAAGAAATATAAATTGGAGAAATGGGAGGAACAACGTAAAAAAAGGATGCTACACGAATATCAAAAGAGTATTAAAAATGATCCAATGGTTGGCTCCTACAAGCCCAAGTCTTTTGATGAGGATGTTATTGATTCAAGTATTGGCAGATTTGTCAAGCACCCAGATTTAATTGAAAAAGAATCAAAACTAAACTTTACTAAAAGTAAGGATCCATACTTAAGAGCTAAGGAGCAGTATAATAAAGTTAAGCGAGACAAAATTGAAAAACAGCAAGAAATTGAGAAGAGAAAGCAAGAAAAAATGCAAAAGCTAGAAGAATATAAGAAAAAGAAACAGGAGAGGTTCAAGAAACTGAGCAAAAAAACTAAGAAAGGACAGCCAGTCATGACTGGGAGACTAGAATTGCTGTTAGATAAGATTCAAAGCTCCAAATAAGAATATTTTTTTTGTTATCTTTTTTTTAAATGTATCCAATTGAAATTTACAATTCTGTTGTTAGTTAAGATGCCAACTATGTACCGAGATGTAAAATTTATAGTCATATTTCTGCAAAACGGAATTTTTTATGAGTTTGTCTTCTCTAGAGTGATGTTTTTAATTTTAATTAACACTTTTATTATTGAAGTGGTTCGCATGCACAATGTGATATTGGAATGAGAAATATTCACTTTATGATCACTTTATGATTGATTTTGTATTATCATTTTGGTTCTGCCTGTTGATATCATGATGACTTTCATCATTCAATAATGACTACTTAAAGTGGTTACCACTATGAAATTAAGGTACTATTGTTAGAAAATTGTGGTCATTTTCTGTTATGTTCCCAATGAACTTGTGCTTAGTTGAGTTTGTGTGTGCTTTTTTTGTAAAAGCTTGTTTGAAGTAAATAAATAAATTGTAAGTTTTCTATTATATTTTATACTTTTTATTCCTTTTTACACATTATATTTATGACATAAATATTTTTTATAAATGATATATAAAGTCTATAAAAGGTTTACATAGATTATGTAATAAAAACATTAGTGATATACCATTTTACTTTCTGTTATTATGAGCCAAGCATAGAATGATAATATGTTAGATATTGTGACCTAACGCTGCACTGTTCAAATATTTGAAAATATAAAAAAAAATTTTAAATAGAATTTCAAAATAAATGGAATTGAATCCATAACACCAGAAAATAATGAAATCAAAAGAAATATTCCTTTATATTTCTATTCTGTGTACACAGTTTTTTATTATTCTTTTATTTGTATTCAATTGTTAATTTAAGCCAAGGTCTTTCAATAAATTCGATATCTGTTTAAATTGTAAGATGATTTTAAATTTTGTTTGTTTTTCATTGACGTCAATATATAATGAAATTAGAAGTTAATGTAGCTAAAACTAGCACGGTAGGCAGAGGGAAACCTAAAAATAATTTATTCTCTCCGACTGGAAATCGAACCCATTCGACGTCGACGGACCAACCCGTCACGTTTACAGTCAGACGCTGTACCACTGTCACGTCGGTTCCATTTATAACATTAACATAGACAACACTAAATTTAAATATATTTAGTTACATATAAATTTGAACATAGCAGGATTTGAAACTGTTCCTCTTGGAAATCGTCCAAGCGCTCTAGCCGACTAAACTATACACACAAATTCTTTCCGTTAGTCTCACAACTAATAAGATTATTATATAACATATATATTGGTTCGCTCGCGTCGATTTATATTACCATAAATTAATTTAACACTGTATAAAGTCAAATACAATTTACAAAAAACTACTAAAATGTTATTTTTTTATTGCAATTCACTAGAGAATCACCAAACACCCCTGCTTTACTACGTTATAGGTGAGGCGGATTTTTCTAGAATTCCTTGCATAGTGCTCACTAGTGCTCCACAATGGACATATCTGTAAAATTTCAAGATTCTACTTGTAATATTTAATGCTAAATATTGATATATGTATGTATATGTGATTCTCCTAACAGTTTTATGTATGCCAATGAACACGTTTTTCATATTTTATTTTAAATTACCTAAAATATTGATAATATCTACAGCATAGCGTCTAGATTATAAATACACGCGACGGTTGTGGATTCGATTCTCACTAGGATAGAATGAATTATTTCATCTCCTCGCTCTGATAACAAACATAAAACAGCGTTGAGTTTTGCAATGTCATTAAATTGAGCGGAGAGTGGAGAACGGAGACTAAAACTCTTAACGTTAGGTTCTCTCTATCTATCCTGCTATATGCAAGAAATACCGTAAAGCAATTTTGTTTAAATAATATAAAATAAATGTAGCTAGTGGTAAATTGGAATATGTCCAAGCGGTCTACGTAATTATGCTATATACGTACATATAGGTACCTACGTTCTTATTACGCAAAAAATGCTACGTTAAACATTTTAAACGTTTTAAAATATATATTTTCTGAGCTGCAACTTGCTTTTGACTTCGTTTTATGGATGACGTGTAACATTTTTAAAATTATTTTTATCTATAATTTACATGTAAAGTAAGCAAAGTTTTATAAGTTATTTATTCAACGTTTCGAAATTTATTGATAACGTATTCTAGTTTGTAGGTTAGAGTATTTATCAGCACTTGTATTGTAATATACAATTGTAATGTTGTGAACATCATTCGTGTGTACAGTTTAATAATATTTACTATTCTTGTATATATCATTGATAGTGAAAAAATGATTGACCTCGTATACTTTGTTGACTACCGTAGCCTGTAGAGTTACGCCACTCGACACGAAATATCTAGAATTCGGGCGCCAGGTGGACTGCAGAGTGTTTGACATTAGGCTATCTGTCTATTCGGCGTGATACAGCGTGAACAAATTAAAATACATTATCATGCGGTTTATTTAGCTATAAATACAAGTCAATAACCTTAAAAAAATTAAATCTTGCTAAAATATTTAATTTTCTATTGTAAAATTAAAATTTTTCAATGTGTAATATACCTACTCGTAGTACATAAATTCCCATTAGAATATAATTGATGACTGGGCGACTGATTGAAATAAATACGATCAAATGACCTTTCAATATGTAGTTGCTATGAGTACATTTCACTTAACAGTTGTCACAAGAAACAGCGTTGGATTACTAAATATTTTTACGTTCGATTTCTTTATATTTGTTATTAGTTTGTACCGAACGTAAACATGCTGGAAGAATTACAAATATATAATTATCGTGCCTACTTTGCGTCAGGAGAAATGATACTATTTGAGCCATCCCAGCCCCATGAGAAATCCGAGCAAACCATCACGGTGGATAAGAATATCTATACATATGATAGATATGTACAAGAGTCCGTGGTGAGAGAATTGGAAGAGACCTCGGCTGACCTATGAGAAAACATAACTGATGGTAAAGGTTATGTAAAAAAAAAATAAGGCCCCCAAAGGGATGTATAAAAAGGTCATTGGAGACGGAAGAGGCATGCAGAGACCTCGTAGGAAAGTTCGTATGAGTTCCGTTCTCTTTGGCTACTCCGCTAGGACTAAAGCGTGAAATATACCATTATCCTCCTACTATAATAATTTTTATTTCGATCGTTGTGTTATTTCAATACCTGTTCAGAGTTCACAATTTGTGATAACACTTTGATATCGTTGGCATAATTAAAAACTGGCGCCACCATATAAAAAACGTGTCTGAAGTGATAGCTTTTGACTGATGATAAAGAAACATGGATGTTACATTATACACTGGCGTGATTTATTTACATGCGTTTATTATATTTTAATAACGACTGATTAGAAATTAGATGTCTAATATGTTCTAATTTGTTAACTTTTTACACTTTGAATTTATTATTGCTCATTTTTTTTATGGTGTTTGGTCAATACAGTTTTTTTGCCTTATTTATTTTTAATTTTTTTAAGTGCAATAAATAAATACCTATGAAGTGACATTACTGAACTAAAGTAGGTAAATGTTAAAACCATTACATAAATGCCTTCGGAAATGCTTGCAATGCTCTGGGATACAACGAATTTAAGTAAAGAAATGTAACTATCGGTTAAGTTAAGAATGGTGGGCCACAAGGACATATTTTATCTTCTATTCAATTTGTCCTGGGAAATAAAGGGATCGCTGAATTATTAGCTACTGTAATCGTGTCTTTACAGAACGTAACTAGTCTGTGTAATAACAGGAAAATAAATGCAAAAGCTTTAGAAATATAATACCTGGTTAGAACCGATAAATACTTGCGGCACACTCATTTACATTTACCTAGAAAGCATGGCTATGAGAGAATAAAAATAAATTGGAATTCGTTTATGTTGGGTTGTTTGTTAATTATTCATAGCATTTATTGTTGGCGGTAACAGAATTAACGGTGCCTTAGCTGCATTGATTAGACGGCGAAACATCAATGTAGATACGCGTTTGATCGTACACGAAGCAGTTATATGACAGCGAGATGTGGGTATTTACATTATTTGAAGTCTTTAACGTCAGTTTAACTGACCGAATCCACAACAAAGAGATATAGAGAATGGGAGGTACCAGTGAGGCTCTCGCAGTGAGAATGAAGAAGAACGTGTTCAAGCGGTTTGGGCACGTCGAGAATGGGTGATGAATGATTGTTAAAAAAGAGATATATGAAGCAAAAGTTAGTGTTAAAAAAGTAAGGGGAAACCTCGTTTGACCTTCGAAAACAGTGTCGAATATACAGCACGTTCACGTAATGAGAACCCTCTGGAGGGGATGTATGAAGAGTTATTGACAGTTGTCTGGCTACCCCACAAAGGATATAACGCGATGCTAAAAAAAAAGGTTTTCCTTTTAGATAGATTTAAAAAGGCTATTGTACCAGACTTAATGGCTCCCGAGTGTCACAATTACTGTATGATACGTTAAAACAATAAAGATAATTCTATTAGTTTAATCTTTTATATGTAAAACAAATTTTTTATCGTTGCTCTTGTTTACAAAGAAATTAACGCCTTTTTTCGTAGAATTCTAAAGTATGATATAAATGATTTAATGGTCGTTCACTGTAACGCTAATTAAATACCTGTATTAAAAAATACACGCCATACTTTAGCTGTGGAAAATATTTTTTATTTTGATATTTGGCTCAATATAATATATAGAAAGTGTAAATGACATTTTATAGATCACATACTAAGTGAAATGGCGAATTTATATAAATATGTTACTATTATAATAATGTAAATAATAAGAAGTGTTGAAACACTAAATCTCTGTCTATCCTATTAATGAAAAAGAAATATAGTGACAAGCAACAAATATAAGATGAGACAAGAAAAATAGTTCACTTTATTTAAAACAGTTACATAAGTAAATAATATTGAAGACTGCAACGAATACTACCGCAGTACAATTCCAGCCCGCAACTCTCTAGATGCCTCAGTCTCAACCTTGGAACGCTATCTGTATCTATAAAAGAAAATCTATATTTGCTCAAGACGGCATATTAAGTAGAGCTGGCTCTATCACATTTAAATTTTCCATTTTCTAAGTTATCACGTTATAAGAGAATGGAATACTTATTTGTGGCTTTGTTTTACTTAAACTTTAAAGATAACATAAAAAAAGCTTATTAGCTTAGCGTTGTAACGCTTAATGGCTGACATCTATAAAAAATGCACCTTTTAATTTCTTCAATTTAATTTCTCAATGGTTCGAGTTTTGCTATATCCTTCATATATGCATGTTATTTTACAAACATTACTCTCGAAAATCAAAAGCTTTTTCGTTGTGTATATATTGTTGTTGATGTCGTTTTACTTTAGACTAGCTGCGCCTACAACTTTATCCACGTGGGAAAGTGAATCTAAAGCTTTAGCCAATTCAATAAAATAGTTATTTTTTAGCATTTTGTTGTACACAATACTTTAAATTGAAATAGTTTCTGTTTATTTATGAGCCGATGGATAAGATTTTTTAATATACCTTTCATGTACAGACAGCGATCGGTTACATTTTTATAATACATATAAGATGTACACTTTAATTTAACTGGATGTCCTTTTAATTTGCGTACTCCTATACTGTTACGTTTTTTTTTTTATTTTTACATAACATCTGTAGATTGTTGATAGTCGTGTGTTCTCCATACAACGTGACATTGGCGAAGTAATTTATGCTTAACACTGTCAAGACGCCATAGCTACTAATTTATCAAAATCTCAACATAATAATTAATACAATAAATAATATGTATAAGATACGAGCTGGCTTTTGATAACACTATTGACAAACATCGGATTGAGATCGTGTTTAATTTCGCTGTTTATTTGGTAAAACTGGATTAAACGACTATTTACTAGTTATTAGTAGACATTTCTACGTAAATTTTATCTATAATAAAATTCAGGAAGCTAGTGATGTGCACATTTTTAACGTAAAAGATAACAGCATGATCTGGGGCAAAAGTCCCTTTTTGATTCTTTACTCTGTCAGTTTTAAATAATTAACTTATCATTTCCTCAAAATCTAATCGTGTTGGTTATAAGTATTATTCGCCACGTGTCGTATTCTAATTTACTCGGAGCTACGACGCTAAGAAACTTGTTTTTTTGTCATCTTTAATAGGATTTGTGAAAATTGGTGTTTACTACCGAATTTGAAGTAAACAACAGTATTCGCCAACCCGTTTATAAATTTGAATATAGAATATATAGTGAATTCATAATATTTTTTATTTATCCCTTTTAAACCAATCGAAATATTGTGGCATAATAATCTTTCTAAACGTTCTTTGTATGTTCTAATTGTTATATTAATATTTTATATAATATGTTCAGTACGAAATACTATTTTTTTGATTAATATTATATATTTTTCTGGACTGATTTTGGTCTGGGCCATAAATTATTTGTAAAACAAACATTTCCCATTTAAAAGAATTCTATTACTTTATGTGAAAGATTTCTTAATGTCTCGAAAGATTTATGTAAAAAATTGAGGTCCAGTTCAGTTCTTTAGCTATGGCATTTGTAACTTGCTACTTAGCCAATGTCACGTTGGAAGTTAGAGGTCACGAAAGAAGTAAAAAGTGGACGGACGGTATATATATATATTCATATATATTCACTCTATGTAACTACTTACTACGAATACTTATATACGCAACGCAAATATTATATATATGTATATATATATATCTCAAAAAAAAAAATTATCTGCCCACCCCGCACATAGAGGACACGCGCAGTGATAATGTAATCTATTATACAATATTATAAACTTACTATCGACGGCGCTATTGTAAACATAAATCACGATCTAAAGGCAAACAATCTTTAGTAATCATAGTAAAACGTTTGTGATTTCCAAGAAAACTTGTATACTGTAAAATCATGGCGTAGTAAGTTGTGACGTCACGCGAAGCAGTTCGCGGCGGAAGAGTCGGGTATAGCCTTTAGCGTATAGTGCCTAATGCACACTGGGGAATAAGATACTCTAAAAGTGTAAAACATGCTATATATATATATATATATATATATATATATATATATATATATATATATATATATATATATATATATATATATATATATATATATATATATATTTAGAATTTTTATCTTAGAATTTACTAGTTTCCAAGAATATTTTTAGTTCAACGTGCTGTCAATAATATTTGATTATTTTCTTATCATATTAATTTATTTTAATGCTAAATGTAAGAAGATATTTTTTGACAAAAATTCTTACGAAAATAAATTTTAGTTAACTAAACAGGTTTTTTTTTACGTATCTGTCGTATGTACCCTCCCAGTGTAACTGTGTAAACGCACCTAACAACTAATGATAAGCATCCTCCGTCTGACTGATAAGTGGCCACATATATAGAATAATTTGCGGCATAACCATCAGTTTATCACTAGCCAGTGTCTTGTGATGTACAGTAGCTCCCGTAACTCTGTAGTTGATAACCTGAATCAGTTTAACTGATTCGTATTTGCTATTTCAATTTTTTTTAACATTTTAGCAACAACCGAACGGTTGTTGCTTAGAAGTAACTGAAAACTTTGAGAATTTCGCTCTTAAAGGTGAGTAAAATTGTAATTATTCAGATTATTTATTTTATTATATATTTATTTATCCTTTATTGCACAATGTATATATATATATATATATATATATATATATATATATATATATATATATATATATATATATATATATATATATATATATATATATATATATATATATATATATATATATATATATATATATATATATATATATATATATATTGCGTATATAAGTATTCGTAGTAAGTAGTTACGAGTGATGTATACATATATGAGATAACGTTAGCAGAAAATTCATGGCTTCTTTAATGTCATATATATGTTATTATTTTTTCTCGTATTTTACATAATACAATTAATTATTTTTATATATCTCTTCTTGCGTCACCTTTCAACTATGTCTATAGTCTTATATATTTTGTAGTTCATAGTTATTTTTTTTATTTTCATCAGCATTATTTTTTTGTTATGTATTTGAAAGATAACATATTTGTTTATATACTTTATATTTTTACGTTTTTTACGTTTTTTGTTTTAATTAGACAATTTATATCGTCGTAGCATTAGCTCTTAATTTGCAAGTGATCGTAAACATCGCGTACTATTGGCCTTGGCCGCGACAGCCAATGGCGCCATGACTTTGTAACGTTTACAAATTACACCCATGATGTGTGAAAATATTTGTTATTATCTTTTTTGTGTTGTAGAGTTGATTATGGTTTAAATACTTTATTACAGTGGATTTTTTTGTCTTATTATAAAGAATGTCAATAAAAAATATCTAAATTAATTTAAAGCATTTACAATGAACGCCCATTTCTAAAAGCCATCGCTACTCAGTGGGATAGCATCTAACTGAGGCGTAAATTGCTTAAAATTCACATAATAATGTGAAAGAAATATGTGGATTACTTTAACTACTGGATCGATTTTGATTAAATACGACTGTTCTCTAAGTAAGATTACACGCGATTTAATTTAAAAAAGACTCGATGTCAGTTTTAGTGTTCTTGAGAAATTGGTAGACAAACATATAAAAATAGATACGTTCAAACAAATCAAACTGATAATTCCCTTTTTTGGAAATAGGTTAAAAACTTATCGTATTTATAATTACGGAAAACCGTTCAAGCTTTTACAATAATACAGTAGATGTTACTTATCACAAGGCACCAATATAGCCTCAATAGGTGACGAAGAAATGTCGTATATAAAAAATATGTTCTGCGGATTCTTAGTTATATAATATCTAAGCCAATTGTTCATAGTTTCTTCTCTCCGTGCTGTACTTTAAAAGCTCTTGCTCTTGCCATAAAATTTGCATTTCATTCCCACCTAATGGACTCCATCCATTTATCCATCCCATATTCGAATTCCAGTATCCACGTTCAAATAGAGTTAGTGCTCAAAACAAAAAAAAAAGCTTCTTCTATAGGCATAATCTATATGTTCCTCCCCGTCCGGTCCGCGTACCCTTTGACATTTGGCTCGCGGAAGGTCGCCGGTGACAGCATAAATGCTAGCGCTAAATTATATATGCTATAATAAGACGTACTGTCTGTCTTTGTGTAATTTACATAATGAATACTATAGTGAAAATATAGGATTGTTGGATTTTTTAGTTCATAATAAATACATTTTATTTGCAATCTAAGTTCAAACTACCTCTTTTTATTCAGATTTATAATTTTCTCCCTAACCTCTCAAAAATATTAATTTTTGAGAGGTAAAATAAAGAATTATCTTTATTGACATACTAATGTTTAGAGGTGTTCGTTATATTAGGTAGCATATAAAAAAAGCCGTTCGTTTAAACGAGCATATCGTTCTAATATAAATGCGCAGCAACATGCGCTTGTTTCAGCTTTATTTTGTCATTCTAAATTATACTCTAACTCCATGGAATAAGAAGTATATTAATTAACAAGAAATAACGAATATTGAATCTGCTTAAGCATTTAACGAATATTTCACATTCTAAATGATGCTCTAACTCCATGAAATAAGAAGTATATTAGTGTGACGAGTATTAAAATCTGCTTTATTAAGCATTTAACGAATATTTCACATTCTAAATGATGCTCTAACTCCATGGAATAAGAAGTATATTAGTGTGACGAGTATTAAAATCTGCTTTATTAAGCATTTCGTGAATATTTCACATTCTAAATTATGCTCTAACTCCATGGAATAAGAAGTATATTAGTAACGAGTATAGAAATCAGCTTTATTGAACATTTAGTGAATATATCTTTGGAGTAAATTGTAATATTCATTAATGTTTTGAATACATCGACATCTAGCGCTCACGTTGTGTAATAGACATTTTTGACATTCTAAATTATGCTCTAACTCAATAAAATAAGAAGTGTATTAGTTATGAGTACTGAAATCAGCAGATTTCATCATTTTGTGAATATTTTGGAGAAAATTATAATGAAATATATTCACATATTGGGTACATCTATTGTTCACGTTGCAAAATAGCTTTATTTGTGAGATTCAAAATTATGCTTAATTCCATTGAATGACGTATTAAAATAATGTTTGGAGAAAATTTGTTGCATCTTTGTTAGCGTTTTTTTTTTTTTTTTTTAGATGTTGAAGTCTTTGTATGAAAGTAATATATCATATAGCTTAAAAAGAAGCAGGTGTTTTATACACAGCATACTGCTTTATAACGTTGACGAAATAAAGCTGTCATGAACACCTCTACTAATGTTCCACTCGTGGCTTTGCCCGAGTGAACTTATAACATTCTTTATGTATATATTGTATTTTGTTTTTGCTTTGGCCGTGTCAACTTATACGATAATGGCCATTGGGTTATTTCCCGTTTATTACGTTTACGTTATATTATCGAATTTAATATAATTTTATAATGATAAAAATATATTATATTTTTAAATTACCTTCCTGTTAAACACTTTATCAGCTGGCTATTAGGTGAAAATCGGATTAAAATCGTTTAAATAAAAAGTAATAAGCTTGTGCACTTAAGTCAGCTTACTATGGCACAAATTGTCGTTTCCTTCATATAATATTCGCGAGCCCACTTATACCTTTCCACTTTACTTAACTCTCCATACACAGAACAAACTTAACCGGCAATTGAAGCATACGTTTAAAAATGGCCGGTATGTTTTTTCTTTACATTTTTTATATAAACAATAAGGTTTTAGAATGAAGTGATAAATTACCGGCACGAAGGAACCGGTTTATACCGGTATATTTATAGTTAAGGGTTTGTTCATGATTAAATTAACTATAATGTCGTCTTATAATGACATTGTTTGCCAGTTTTAATAAATTCCACTGTTCATTTTATAACGTTGATCTTGCTATATTTATTTTTAAAATACGTTTAGATTAAGTTATTATACTTATTTTTATATTATTTACCATAAAATAGCGAATATTTATGTGTAATTGTGCAATAACATAGTATAGGTTTATAATATATAATTAGAATTAGAAATGTTAGTAACATTTATATTTATATATATATATATATATATATATATATATATATATATATATATATATATATATATATATATATATATATGTATGTATGTATGTATGTATGTATTGCTAAAGCATTTCATTGATAATAGCTAGTTTTTCACGTACGACTACGAATAAATTAAAATTGTTCAGAAATATTTTTGCAGTACCAACTTCATTATGATCATAATTCTGAGTGAGATTCAAAGTAAAAACAACAAAAATATTATCAACGTCTCTCTTGTGGTGGGCTCCTCATGTCTGAGGATCGTGGTCAGCATCGAGATTGCATCTGGAGCGGATGATCTGCCTCCATCAGTTTCTCTTCAACATATAGAGTTAGGTCGATGATGACTCCTTGACTTCGGTCAATCGTGATCACTTGGGACTTGTGGTCCGTGCTTTTCGTGCGTACGTTTTCTTCCTGTTTGAACATATTATATTCTAATGTTTGGTTTTCCTTGCAGGGAGCACCGGACGAGTCCGGCGCAGGTGGCAGTGCCGCGAGGCACGCGTTCTCCTCACCCCCCGCGCCCCTACCCCCGCCGCGCCCCGCGCCGCGCTGCTGGCGCCGCGCCCTCAACGTCGACCCTCCTTGGCTGCGGCGTGCGCCCGCCCGCTGACACATTACTTTGACGATCACGTAAGTACGACCCTTAGGTACTAGACATAAAGCCAGTTTATCAGCAAAACTAGACGAGATGAAACACCTAGCATTGCAGAGGAGGAGCTGGGTGCAGTGCTCATATTATGTAAATTTAAGGATTTTGAGAGTTCTGTAAAAATATAGAATAGATTTACGGTACTTACACAGGAATTTTTGTTTTCCATTAAATTCAAGAAAACCAAATTATTATATTGAGAGAATGAGAACGTACCTTAGGTGCGTTCATTACTTGTACTGACAAGTTCAATGTTAAAATATTATAAAGCTTCAATGATAGAAACATCATATATTTATCAGTTTATATAAATTGCATTTATCGGTATTTTTGGTAAGCGAAAACATTTCCTGCCTTTTTATTGATACTACGAGTATATATATCTCAGTCTCAGATAACTAAGACAGTAACGAGATAGACAATTCGTGTATAAGGAGGTACGAACGAATTGTCTTGCGATTATTTTTATTTTTTGAGAGAATTTTATTTAAAATATCTCATGATTAACAAGAGACTGCTATTTGTCAAGCTTTAATATAATAATGAAATTTGCTGAATCATCAGGCCATTATTGTTTGTATCCGAATAATTTCATCTCTTCCTATATAAAATTCACACTTATAATAAAACAGGCATTTCATATCTAAATTACTCACTGACTGATTATTTTTATTAACAGCTGACACTTGTGGACTAGCGCTAGTGGGCCCATACCACCGGGCTTGGACACCTGACCCCCTCCGCCCCGCTTCCCCCCACTCTTGTATAGCCTGACTTGACAAACGATCTATTGACCTCGGTCATAATACCTGGAAAAATGAAGGTCATCGAAGATGAACAACGCGTGTGCGTGATGGATGGACCCTGGAGCCCTCTCAGCGTGATCAAGGAGATAGTGGACGAGGGCACCCAAGAGGATCCTTTCTATGTGATGGACCTAGGGGAGGTGGTAGCGCGGTACCACCAGTGGAAGGAGTTAATGCCACGCGTTGAACCGTTTTATGGTAAGTTTCAGTACCCTCATTCGGAACACTCACTTTTTCAAAAAAAGTCACTTGTCCGTAATTTTTTGTATTATGTCTATAAGTTGCAATAGGGCAGAATTTTAAATTTGTGATGTGTAATATTAATTTGGACAAGTTTTATAGCAGTGTTGTTATCTTTAGTTTCATTAGACTTTGGTATCTAATATTTACTTAATACATGTTGATAATTATAATAGGAGCCGTCGTGGCGCAATGGGACAGCGTCTGACTATTAACGCGACTTTTGTGAGTTCGACTCTCTCTCAGGATCATGATTTATTTTCATTTTCTCGCTTCAGTAAACACACGACATCTCAGAAATTACCTTGTGGACAGGGTACGTGTTCTTAATACCTCTCCTTGCCTCCTTAAAAAAGATGTCTTACATTACTATAAGACTAATTTTTGATACCAGTGCGATTTTTACCATTCAGAAACATTGTACTTACAATCGCGATAGCCTCGATTATTTGAAACAGTGTGTAATTTTTTGTGGTCACGCGTCTTTAGTTCTTGCAAATTACGTATCAAAATAATGAAAAATATTTTTGCTTATTCCCCAAATAGCGGTAAAATGCAACGATGACAAGTTGTTGGTGAGCACGCTGGCGGCGCTCGGCGCGGGGTTCGACTGCGCGTCCAAGGCGGAGATACAGCTGGTCACCTCGCTGGGTGTACGCCCTGAGTGAGTACATGATTTTTACTTATCTGTATATATTTACCAATGTAAGAAGATCGTGCTATGCTATTTTAATTTTTGTTCGATTTGTTTTTTTTCGCCTGATAGCTTTGATCAATAAAATACATTATTTTTTTTGGTTTAAGCAGAAAAAGATACATCCTTACGTCAGATTACTTGAAACTGTTTGTAGTCATATAATAGACTCAAGTTCTGTGTCAGGTGTAGAATGTGGCTATATTTTCTGCTCATTAAGTTATGGAGCATCGTAATGGTTAAACTATGGTCTTTATGTCTCACACTCGGTGGAAAAACGGAGTTGGAAATGCTTTGTCAATGGAGTTTCTCCATCTATGGTACTTAAACGTGAAGTTGAAAAAAAAAAGTATCCAAAATATTAATTACAATGTATTATTTACCAGGCGTATAATCTTCGCGAACCCCGCCAAGCCCGCGTCGCACATGCGCTGGGCGCACTCGGCCGGCGTCACCGCGCTCACCTTCGACTCGGAGACCGAGCTGGTAAAGACCAAGCACTACATGCCGGAGGCGCAGTGAGTACAAGCATACTATGCATATACTATGTATATAGACAAGTCTTTTGTGACTGATTGACTGACTCACAGAAAACGTATGGATGCGAGTACTTGGTAGGTACGAGATTCTTCATATATTCTATAATAGTCTAGATTTATAATTCAGATTCTTTTTCACTTTGAATAAATACAATGACCAAATATTAACTATAGTTATTTTAGAAAAATATAACATTAAATGAGTGTGTTACTACAAATATAACCACATATCACATTATGAATGTAACCTTCTGCAGGCTGATAATCCGCATCCGCTGCGACGCGTCGTCGGCGCAGTGCCCGCTCGGCATCAAGTTCGGCTGCGACCCCGTCGCGGAGGCGCCGCGTCTGCTCAAGGTGGCCGCCGTGCTCGGACTGACGGTCGGTGCTCACTACTCGGTGCAGAGCAGCACTGTTTTGTGTGCGTGTGTGTGTGCATGTGCGTGTGCGTGTGCGTGCGAGGCGTCAACTGACACTAGAAATGTACTCAAACGCTATAACTCTAGAACGTGACAGAATGTGAACCATGCGCAAAATGTGGGCCTCTGGAAATTAAGTGCAATAGATTATAAAGTTATTTTATTGCTATATTCTACTCAACGATTATATTTAAACCTATTTCTAGTTAAGTTTAACTTGATTGGATGACCTTTAGAAATATGTATATTATTCTCATGAATGTCATTATCACTATCCAAAATGATGCATATAAAACTTGAGGAAAAAACCTGAAAGATTGGAATTACCATATCAAATCCGTTCAAATTATAAAAATACTATATAAACCTTTAAAAAGTGATATACGATGAATGATTTAATATTCGTACATTCAGGTAATCGGCGTGTCTTTCCACGTCGGCTCCGGCGCCAACGAGACGGACGTGTACGCGCGCGCCATACAGCACGCGCGCGCGCTGTTCGAGACGGGCGCCGCCGCCGGGCACGCCATGCGCCTGCTGGACGTCGGCGGGGGCTTCCCCGGGAACGGCGACACGTCCATACGAGAGGTGAGTGGCCACGTGGGACAGAAATATGTTATATTAAAAAAAAGTATAATTAGACCAAAACTTTTTTGAGAGTGGAGATGAAAATAATTACTTAACCATGAATGAAACCATGGGATGAAACTCGACCATCGCTTTTTCAATATTATATTGCAGTATGCGCGATAGCGTCTTTATAAAAATTATTTTAATAGCTTTAATATTTCTAAAATTCTCAGGTGGCCGGTGTAATAAACGAAGCACTAGAGCTCCACTTCCCGTCGCGCGCCGTCCGCGTCATAGCCGAGCCGGGCCGGTACTTCGCGGCCGCCGCGTACACTCTCGCCGCCATGGTGCACGCCACCAGGGAGGTGAGTGTGGAGTATGTAGGTTGTGTGTGCGGTTGAGTGAAATTAGCATTTACGCCATCCTTACATGGTGGAAATTATTATTGTATGAACAAAAAGTTATAGAACATATTTTTTTAAAATATAACATATTACATAAAATCACATAAAATATAAAATAGAACATATTTTTTTAGAATATACATATTTTTATAAAATATTTAACAGAGTATCTGTTAAATATTTTATAAACCGTCAATCCGTATCCAAGAGGTTCGAGTCTTGTTATGCGCTAATTCTTATATATATAATATTATAATATCATATATATCATAACTTTTCAACAAAAAATAATAAACAATATTTCAGCTTCCAGTAAAGGATTCCGTTCCCCATACAATGTATTTCATCAATGACGGGGTGTATGGTTCCTTCAACTGCGTGCTTTACGACCATCAGCAAGTTCATGCGGAGCCACTCGAGGTAAATACTTCTTCTCCCATATTATCTATGGAAAAATTATTAGCAAAATAGTCCTTTTAATATTGTTAGTTATCTTAGTATATTCAAAATAAGTTATTTCATTTTTATTTTGCCATTACCATACCATATTTGGTAGGTTATAATATACAAAGCAGCGTAGGTATGGAGAGCATAATATTAAAACGGCATGTGTTCCAGGAGTCGTCGGAGCCCGCCCAGCCGTGCTCCGTGTGGGGCCCCACGTGCGACGGGCTGGACTGCGTGCTGCCGGCCGCCGCGCTGCCGCCGCTGCGCGCGGGCGCCTGGCTCGTGTTCCGCGACATGGGCGCCTACACGCTGCCCGTCGCCTCCGCCTTCAACGGCTTCCCCGTGCCGCGCGTGCGCGCCGTCGTCGACCGGCGGCTGTGGTGCGTGTCGTGTTTGTCAAGTCGAAGTAATATTACTTAAGTCGATGGCTATGGTTCCGATATAACTAAAAAATTGAATATCATTATCTTCTTATATCATTATAAACTTTTCTGTCATTTTTTTTATATTAATAAGTAATATTATTTAAGTATTAATTAACAATACAAACACATTTAAACTATAGGTCAAATATATTTAATTTTATTTCATATAAATTAAAGGTCAGTCCTGAAAGAGCTGTGGCCGCTAACGGAGGCCCACTTCAACTTCGGGCGCATCACGGGGCCGCAGACGCCGCCTCCCTCCCCGACGCCCCCCCTCGGCCTCTCCGAACTCGACCACACCCTGTACGTGGAGTGCGCGCTCAAGTGACCAGTGGGGGTTCGAATATGGGGTTGCTAATTCTATAACTTGTATACGTTTGGACATTTGAATTTTCAATTCGGTTTTTATATGTTTAATCTATTTTTATCTTTTTTCTGCGAATTACCTGTAAATGTTTGTTCTTTTAAAATTACAATTTGTGCTTTTAATTTTTAAATTAAAGCGTTTATTTTTTTTGTAATTAATAATATGCTGTTGTTTTCTTAATAACAATAAATAAAATATATATATATATATATATATATATATATATATATATATATATATATATATATATATATATATATATATATATATATATATATATATATATATATATATATATATATTTTCTGATGAATTAGCAACCTTTCATATATATTATAAATATATCAGCGGCTCGGAGGTCAGCTAAATGGGGCTCAGTTGTTAGACAATTGCTTACTTAACAATATTTCCTAAAGTATTAATCATTTACAACAATTAAAATTGCAATGCTATTAAATATTATAATTAATTAAAAATGTATTATTATATTCCAAGAAAATAGCACATTGTAGATGATTTAAATCACTTAATTAAAGTTTTTCAGTCGAAAATTGTAATTTTAATGTCTTAATATTAAATATTTATATTAATATGGTGATAATGTTATTATTTTAATGTCTGTGGTTTTCGTGAAGTCTTTGACTGAATTAGTTGTTTATATTTTAAGTATTAAAAAACATTTGACAGTAGTCTATGGTTACATTTACTACTGATTTGGCTTAATTTGTTTATTTATTTTATTTTATAATGATTTTGAAATTCTATATTAAACTTTTTTTCATATAACATTGTCGCCATTAGAAAACTAGTTTTTTAGTATTTTCAATATTATCTATATCATATTATATAATGTCTAATGACCACCATCTAGCCCCAACCAAAAAAAAAACATTTACGCAATAAATATTAATTATTATCAATGTCCTAGGAAGTGTCATTTGTATTGGCTTTTGTGATTTTTGCAATGTTTCCAACCTTTTGTCTGTTGTATGGTAACTTTGGAACACTTAAGACTTTATATATTTTTATAACATCTTTGTTATTATAAAAGGAGAGGTTGAGGCTTTCATGGCTTAGTGGTGAAGTGTCTGATTATAAACGCATTTATTGTGGGTTCCATACCCACTTGAAACAATGATTTATATTAAATTATTTTCATTGCCCTGCTCTAGTAGATAGGCTGTCACTCTGCCTACCCTGCTATATGTGGAATACAGCGTGAAGCTAAATAAATATATAAGGTTGTGTGTCGAAATCCTGGAAATTTATTAGTTTGGTTAAGAGAAGTATATTTGTAAAAAATCTTAAGATGGATCTTAAAGTTACTACATACAAAGGTTGTTAATGCTTTTTGTTCATACTAACGTAAATTAATAATAAAACTATTACCAGTTTCGCATAAATTGTTTAAAATTAGAGTCACAGTAGTGGTGTAATAATTATGAGTAGAAAATATTGCACATTTGAGAAGCTTATTAAAGTTTTATTGCTGAAATGTAATTATGTGTTTTAATTATTCAATTAATTTAATATGTAAAAATAACCCTTGTACCTTGTGTTACTTAAGAAAGACTAACCGGAGATATATTTAAATGTACCATAATATATATACTTTAAAAGTTAATTAAAACAATATTAATATATAATACATTTATTAACCGCTTAAAAATAAAAATAAACAAATGATTGTTCAATACAAAACCATGCATTCAACTAATAAGGATTGCAAACAACGTTATAACACTAACATTATACAAATAATTTTATAAGCAAAATGTATGGATTATACAAAACAAGGAATCTTCATATTTTTAGTACAAACAATACACTTAGTGACAAGAATATTTTGAATTAATTGATAAATTGTATTTTTAATTGAAATTCAGTCCAAAAAAGGCTATTTTCAAACAAAATAAATTCCATATGGTAGGTAAAAACAATTAAATACAGAAAAGCATAACCTTACTTTAATATGGAAACATACATACATTCAACGTTAAAGAACACAAACCACCTAATTAGAATATCACAATCATTCAAAATATGTTACATTACTTATTAATTATCATTAACAATAATTATTCAGTCGTTTTCGCGTGCAAATATTTACAAATGTTAAAATTTGACAAGAAGAAAGTTATTTTGAAATATCAATCTAAAATTTCTTAACTTCTAAATTAATTAATTATTCCTTCTAAATTTAGATGTTTTTCTTTTACTTACATATTACAGGAAATAAACTAAGACGCTAAATTGAATTAATAATAAAGAATCGGTCATAATTACTTAATACATGAATTTTTTCATATTCCATATATATAAAAGGTTGGCAGAGAAATTTTTAGACATACCGTTCTCGAATTTCCGGCCGAAATACAACATTGCGACATTTAATATATATATATATATATATATATATATATATATATATATATATATATATATATATATATATATATATATATATATATATAAAACCGTAATATCTGCAGGTTTCTTTGATACATAAAATAATAATTAAATTTTAAATGACTTTCATATATTATTGAAAGTTATAATGATTATTAGCTTGCATAAAATAATGTATACATTTTGCATAAAACCTATGTTATTACACAAAAATACTTAAAGTATTTTCACTATTCTTTATATAAATACAATAATATTAATATGCAGAGTACATTATTAGTTGTAAATAAAACAAAACAAAATGTGAAATAAAGTGCGTATTTCGATTTTATTATCTAGAGACAGAGAGACTGTGTGTGACAGGCCAAATACTTTTAAAAAGAAAAAAATAGTTAAGTTTATTTTAATATTTATGATATATCGATCGTTCGTATTCGTTCTACAATACTATAGAAAATTTTCAAATTATTCCAAAATAGATAAAAATAACTCACTCAATATGAATACGTTCACGCAAAAAATATGTAAATGAAATATTAACTAAAATAAAAATAACTAAATTAACCTTAGCCCGAACGAATAAAAAAAATGTAAATACAAATGGATGAATTTAAATTAATGAAAAACAAAAAAAAATCAGTATGAATTCTGAATGAATTAATGAAATTGAAATATAGAAAAAGATAAGAAGAAATTATCGATAGAGCTGCACATTATTCACATAAATATAGCCAAATATAGCGATCCAGCGCAATTTTTGAAATTAAGGAAAAATAACGAATGAGTAAGTAAACGAAAAAATGAACATACAACCCAATTATATATATATATATATATATATATATATATATATATATATATATATATATATATATATATATATATATATATATATATATATATATATCGTCGTCTTTAATATAGATACTTATTACACTCAAATAATGAGAAGAAGCGTCTATTCGATTGCAGAAATAGAACGAACGAATGAAGTAACGTCAAAACTAATCAATAAACACAGTTTATATTTGAAATATAAACGAATACATAATTCAAATATAGAACGAGAGAATGAATTAACGAATAAATGATTTTCCAACATATGCTCAATACAGCTGCACACTATATGCATTAAGATATCCGAGTAGCGCGTTCCGGTGCGGCTCGTCGAGAGACGCGACGCGCGGCGGGAGGAGGCCGGGGTGTGCGCGGGACACCTCCGCTAAACTTTGTGCTAGGTACCGCTTGGGGTCATCTATACCTGTGGAAATATTGATTTGTGTTTATGTAAATATTATATGAGGTATAATGTACGCTTAGCACATTTCGTTTCATCGAGCTTATTTTAAAATTAAATATATTCAAATGCCAACTCAAAATTATCGCCAAATTGATTTTAAAATGATGTATTTTAGCTACACAAAACTAAATACACTTACTAGCCAAGGGATCGTCAGCGCTATTCTTAGCACACGTTAGCTGTGCATACTGCGGCTGGTAGCTCGGAGTGTCGTCCACTTCTATGAAGTGATCCTCTGGGAGAGTGGTCTCGTCTGGAGGCAACTCGAACAGGGATATTAGGGCCTGTTCAAATAAAAGAAATGGGGGAAATTAGAAACATTATAAGAAGCAAAAATATGAAGTCATAAAGACAGACATAAAGATAAAATCATATTAATGGCATGTTAAAGGGCGGACCTGCATGACGGCGGGCCACAGCGGCGCCAGGTCGCCGGCGCGGAACCGCTCGGAGTGCGCGAGCAGGCGCACGCAGCCCACGGCCGCCGCCTTGCGCTCCAGCGCGCCGCACACGCGCTGCGCGTCCGGCACCAGCACGCGCTGCACGTACATCGCGAACATGCTGCAACACGCGCGCGTGGACATGTATGGACATACCTCTTGGAGGTTGTTGTCTCGAGTATTTTAAAATAAAAATAATCAATTTAAAAATATATTTTTAAAAATTAATTGAAAATTATTCAGAAAATTTAAATATGATTTATTTATTTGTGAATAGTTCCCACAGATAACGAAGAATACGATACTTCGCCACAAGGCTCTCTCCACCTACTCTACCCCGCTATATTCACGTAGCAAATAAAAAATAATAACACTTACTTAGCTTGAACTGAATCTATAATATCTATTAAGGCATCCGCCCCGAAATGCGCCGAGAAGAAGCCAAAGAAGGCGATCAGCCCTTTGACATATTTAGTTGTCTTCGACGAGGACAGCCGTTGGAAGAGCAATGTTATAATCTGTTTTGTATACTGTTGCATTACTGGTCTGGAATGAAATTATATATAATTAAAAAAATGGTTTAGGTGATAATATAA
Organism: Dione juno; assembly: GCA_037127375.1. Taxonomy (NCBI): domain Eukaryota; kingdom Metazoa; phylum Arthropoda; class Insecta; order Lepidoptera; family Nymphalidae; genus Dione; species Dione juno. The sequence continues at coordinate 1,128,393 of JAXRJS010000088.1, read as the reverse complement.
TATGATAAAAAAAAAGAATTACAAAAAATATCTCAGCCATTTTGAGGAAAATGAGTTAATACAAGACTTCCTCCGTTTATGATGCTATTATATAAAGAATTTAAAATACACTTTACTCTTTACTACTACTAGTGCTGTCTATTAGTAAACTCTATATTTACTAATTGGTCTCTCTAGTTTACGTCTTCTGCCTTCAGGTACTGTCATCTGACTAGCTTTAGAATTAGTCTTAACTTATTTATTCAAAAAGTATAAAATATTAGGATTACAGCATATTACAGCAAATTAATATTTCTAATTTTAATTAAAAACATAGTTTTTTATAACATAATTTAAATACAACAGGAGGAGTGTCTTAACACTAGGTTCTTTCTGACTATTCTATATGTCTGAAATTGAAAAAAAAAAGAACATATCCTATGGTGGGATTTGAACCACAACCATCAGGTACACGAGTCAATTCCCAACTAAATATATACTCGGCAAATATAAGCATTACTCACTCGCCAAACTTAAGAAGCATTGTCTGTATGAGGTAAAACCCTTCATGGTCGTTGGTTTTCGATGCAATCAATTTCTGGAACACTCCCAACATTGCACTCTGAAAAATATACAGAGATAAAAATATAAGATAAGAAGAAATAAAAGATAAGAACGATATATGCCTAAAGCAAACAAAGTGAGAGTACCGGATAGTCCATTATCCCTCTCCAATATATGAGTTGTACTGTATGGGGCTGCAACCTTGCTGCTTTTCTCATTCCTGTCACAGGAATCTTCATTAAAACTTTTTCATTTTCAATATGTGTATAATCAATATGTTCAATTGTAAACGCAACAGTTGCAGGTTCGATTCCCATTTCAAAGAAAATATAATTTTCATTTCTTTGCTCTGGTTAGAGAGACAAAGCCCGGCGTCACTGATTACACAAGGTGTATGAAAATAAACAGCTACTTACTACCCTACCTATAGCTGCCTACCCTAATCCGCTTATCCTACTAGAGAAAAATCCAGCACTAACCAGTTTCCCCGACTCCAACACGAGGTCGGGCCGCGTGAGCACGAAGGCGCAGAGCAGGCGCACGAGCGGGCGCACGTTGGCGGCCCTCTCCCACAGCGGCGGCGCCACCAGGCACGGCAGCAGAGCCGCGTAGGCCTCCGCCCCCGTGGCGCCCCCACCGCCCCCGCCGCCGCGCAGCTCCAGCAGGAGCGATAGCATTTGGAACACGTAGGGCATGAACTCTGGAATTTCATTACAATACTGTTGTTGCATTTTTTCTTTTTATTTGATAAAAAAGATTTGTGGCTTTTTCTAATAAATGTTCTCCTAATATAATAGTTAATAATGTGCTTAAAATAGATATATTCATATTTTTTTGTTTCAATAACAAATTTGAAAAGATTTTTATACATACATATAGCAAGGACAGGCTTATCCCACTATACCGAAACTCAACATCACATTTCACTTCTTATCAAACCTCTTGAAAATGATTAATTCCAGTGCTCAATTGGGATGGAACCCACAACAATCCCCATTTTTACAGTCAGTAAATTGTCACAATGCACTACGATAACCACCATTTATACATTACATATGTTAGATTCCATAATAATAATAGTAATTTATACTGTAATAAAACAGTATGGCAGACTATGGCTTTATAAAGATTTTTTTCTCTTTGGCACAGCATCTACTGGACGGATTTGAATGGTTTTTTTAATGTATAGTTGTCTGGTCACTGGCAGGATCTAGGCTGTAATTGACCTGGCACACCTGATGTATCGGGAGGTAATATAAAGTCCACGCTAACAAAGCTGTGGGCATCTAGTATAATATAATAATTATGATTTGTTCATCAACGGAGTTGGTGCGCTCACGGCGATATGTTGGAACACAATATTTCTATCATAAATCTAAATAAATAAAAATTATATGTGTACCTTGTATATCATTTTGCAGGATATCTTGGAATATCGGGAACAATGCATCTTCAAATGCTGTAATTGCACTTGGATTAGATTTCACTACCAACCTATAGAGAGAAACATATTTTTTTTAATTATTAACCTTAACATATCGTTTTTTATGCCATTAAATAAAATACAAATATATTTTTAAAATCTATATTTTCTTTTTTTATTATTATTTAATTAATCAACATTTAACTTATATTGTATAGTTTGACTCGTTCGTGTTGTTATGTCTCGTCAAGAAATGCGTGGATATTCCATTTCTCTTTTTCAAAAACACTTGAACGGATTTGTATCTTCCCTAACACACAAATATTATCCAATTGCATCATTATCAAATACATATAGGTCCAAATGATAACCTCACAAATTTATTTGCTATATGTTAAAAACAACATAAGTCAATGCTAATTGATAATTTATGAGCTAAAATTTTCAAAATAAACTTGTACTTACTGAACAGCCAAAGACAAAGTTTCAAACAAGTAATGATTAAAATGTGGTTTGCACGGATTTTTGGCCACTACTGCCAACATGGCGGCCAATTTTGGTAGGGCTTCGCCCAAATACGGCAAAGCAGCCTCCCGAAGACACGCCAGCGTACGAAGGACCGCTGAAAAGAATAATATTTTTCAATGTAAATAAGTTTTATACAAAATGTTGCCAGAATGGGATTAAAAGTCACTATTATAGCATTTAATATATTTTTCAACTCTGATGCAGTAGAAACCTTAGTATAAATTATTTATACCTTAGTCTAATATAATTTTCCATTTTTATATTTTTGAATTGTTCTAAGTAATACATCCATCATTCAAACATTACCGTTTTTAGCTTCACTATTAATCCAGAGCATCCTAGCAGAGACAACCACAATCAAAAAAAATTTCAATACACTATTTTGTACAGAATGTCCACACACTCCATTTCGTAGAAAGGCAGTACTTATTTTATGAGAGCGAGGAAATAAATATTCATATATAATAATTTCCAAAAGTGGGATCGAACTCACTACCATCTACTATGCCAAGTATATACACAATGCACCAACAATACCTTTCATAACATATTCGTTGTGATCATTCGGATCGTTTTGTTGCCCCAATGAAGCAAACAATGCAGCTAGTAGTGCAGGGGCATGGGGCTCCAAGGCCGCGCGAGGCACCATGCCTCCTGCTATCAGCTTCTCCACTGCACATGCACCGTATGTGCATACGACACCACGACCGGTTATGTGCTGGATCTGGAATGATAATTTTAAAATTATTTTGAAACTCATCTATATCTATCATATAATAAAAATATAATTGATTATGCTATCTGTACATGGAACATAATATGTACAATTTTTGGGAGTATGTGATAGAAGCCAAAATTATAATTTTTAACATTTTTGTCTGTCTGACCGTGTGTTTGTGCACATTAATCTCAGAAATGAATTAACTGATTTAAATGCGTTTTTTGCTATTGTGTTTTGGTAAGCTTATTTTAAGATGAAATGTTTTTTTTTGTTCAAAATGTTATGTCAAATGGACAATATATGCATATAATATATATTAATATGTCTAATATATATTAAGAGTAAATCTGAGAACCTATCTCTGGCAGACGAGAATGGGTCCCTAGTATAAAACTATATACATTATATAATTTATATAATTATGTATTGTGGTGTGATTAAAAACAATTATGATTATTTAAAATATAATCATGATTTTTCAAATAAATGATGAAGTTTAACGACCCAATTTTTACTCCTTGTATTACAACCAAACGTGACTAAACATATCTGATATCATCCAAGAATACGCGGCATTAAATCCAACATTTTTATATCAAATTACAACACTATTAATATAGAAAAAAAAAAAAAAAAAAAAATTAGCTTACCAACAGTGGCAATACTCTGGTCAACAATTCATTAGGTAGGAGAGATCGGAACGTCATTATGTACTTAATGGCGTCTGCTTTTAGTACTGGAAGCTCATTCACTAGAACAAGCGAAATAATTTTTATACATAAAAATTATAATTCTTTTTTATTCAATGTTGAATAAAAAGCTATATAAATAAATACAAACTGAAATTTGCTTTTTACCAACCCACGAGGAAATATTGATTAGTTGATACCTTGTTTACAAGATCGAATGACGTCATATTGTGGCAGCTGTTGTTTCACATATTGAAAAATAGAGATAAAAGATTTTCAAAAAATTATATAGATTTTAAAATAACGTTTTCTGATTGTTTACACCTAAGCAATTATTATTGTACTTTTTAGATATCTATCATATAAAGAAAGATGTTCAATTAAATTAAATAAGACACTACTAAAACTAAGAAGCTATTTCAGTATCAATTTATTCATAAATTAATTCCAGCCGTCCACAACATCCACAACTGTATATAGGTCTCCCCCAAGGATCTTCATAATGATCGGTCCTGCACATGCAGTGGATTCCAGATCTGTTGGTCAATCTGGTCCCCTACCAGGTAAGTCCCTATTCACTAAATCTTTATCAATACTCCGACAAAAAGACATTTGAACTCTCAACCCACCATTAGGCCTCTCCAGCTCCGGTACCACGTGCGTGGCGGCGAAGGAGGTGAGGTCCACGAGGGGCGAGGCCTTGGTGACCCCCGCCGCCTGTGTGGCGCCGCGCGACGCCAGCGACGTCACCAGGAACAGCGCCGTGTCCTTGCCCACCCACGCCGAGCCCCCGCTCTCCGTGTACTTGGACAGCATCACCTGGAAGGAAAGATTACTTTTTGATGAAAATATAGGTCTAGTGCGAGTATTACTCACGCACCGGGGTTTCCGTACCAATTTTATGATTTAAGTTAACGGAAGTTCTATATTATAAAAAAAGTAACAAACTTGAAATTGAGATTGAACTTGAAAGTGTGCAGTCATATTATATTAAATGAACTACTTCTCTATATACCTAAAATTTCCAATTCTCGTCTTGACGGATGGACTGACAGAGAGCCAGACAGATAAACCAAGTGGAGGTGATTGCAGTAACAAAAACAATGGTAAAATGATAACTTGGGATACCTATCACATATAAGGCCAAATATTTAAAATATTAATATAAAAAAACAACACACCTCCACATATTGTCCAAATATGCTCATCATTTTATCTTCGAAATGCAATGCCAATGTCCTAACGAGGTCACACGACGCCCTCCTCCTCGTGTCCACATCAGATCCCTCTATATCCCTTCTAACATATTCTTCTGGATTATCTTCAAATAATTCCATATCAGATTCTGTGGAAAAAAAGATTTAATTTTTTTTTACATTACCATACATAATAATTATTTACACTTCATTATTTAAAAAAAAAGGAAGTACTTCACTGCTATAGCTAAGGCTAACCAAAAACTGTAGCATAATTATAGAATATTCAATAAAAAAGTTTACTAACTAAATAATCATTATTCAAATAGCTCTTACAAGCATTTTTAAATCAAATGAAGTTATGTTGAGAAGAGCCAGCATGAAACACAACTCTTTTAAATATAAATATTACTATTTTTATTAAATACAATGGTAGTAGTATCCTGCATAAAATTCAAATGAAATCAATTCCACACATTTTCATCATTTAAATATTCCTGAACAATATAATAGCCTTTAGTCACAAGCACCGTTTTAACATTTTCTTTAAATTTCGGAAGTGGCAAATTTTGAGTAGACTGCGGGATTTTATTATAGACGCGTATACTTTTACGATTTATGAGCTTTTTGAAGTCTATAACTATATTGATAATAATATATCAAATACATATAAAATATCAAAGCTTTGCGATATGATGAAAGCATATTTATTTCCATACTCAAACAAAATAAAAACAAGACACATAATAATAATAATAATCGAGTAAATAACGCAGATTAAATAGCAAGCAAAGCTTAATAAATAAAAAAATAAGTAATATATAAAAACTCTTTACCTCTAAACTCCATATTAGGTATGACAACTTTTTCACAAATACTACTCAATGTTGCCGGATCTTCAAACAAACTTTTGTATGTGTTCTTCTCTGCCACTTTAGCTAAGAATGTCAAAGCATTTGATACTAGCTGTAAAATAATATAATACAGATATTAAATTTCATATGATTAATTAAAAGTATAAAAAGAAATAAATATATGGAGTTAAGGGTAAGATAGGTACTACCAATGTGAAATATATAAGAGAATAAAATTATACATAGTTATTATTTAAAATTTGGGATAATTTGAAAAATCGTTTTATTTTAATATTTTAGGAATATGATGTAATTTTGATTTTTATACCCAAAAAATAAAGGCTACTGGTAACCATGGTAGATGTAGATTGGAATAGTGTAATCAAGAGATTATTGATGTTTTCAATATAAGTCTTACTTACAATTAGTTTCATTAGGGAAAGTAACAAACACTGTAAGCACACACGCACACTAATAAAAAAATAAGAAAAAAACTCACGGCATCATATTTAGGCTTTGGCCCAGTACTCAATAGAACATTCCAGACGGCCGTGACAAAAGATGGCGCGTGCGGACCGAATTCCTCTTCATATTTAAGTGCATATAACGATGCACACTCGCACACTTCTGTCCTTAGCTGTTCTAAAACACCTGGTTTATCTTCATCATCCTAAAAGTTATAAAAACCTTCAGTATAAGTGTCTATAATTAAATTTAACAAAATATATTAAATAAGCCACTACAGAAATTTTACTATAATAAAATATCAATTAAAGTCAAGTATAGTCTGAATAAAGAATATAGATGTTTTTAAGCTTTTATTTGAAATTGTAAATATATATTTTTTTAATATACTGATATTTTTCTACATATATATCTTTATAAATATTCGCATTTTAAGTATATATTAATCAAATAAATACTAAAATTTCATAAAAATATTTTTTTTAGTCTAGCATTCCCAAGGACAGAGAAAACCTAATGTTAAGACACTCCATTCTAAAGTTTCTATGTTACTTCAAGATATTTCATATTGAGTGGCAGATCTCAGCACCACCCTTGGTCTTATCTGAGCAGGACAATTTTATTCCCTTACATGGGAATCCACACCTATCTCCACAATGGAATTCAATACTTACATCAGTTTCCAAACAAGGCACTTTCACTTGCAACAAATTCAAGAGATTGGGCATCCATATTGGCATGTTATCTTCAAAGAACTCTGGTAAATCTTGACAATTTAAGGAGTAAAACACTTTGCAGATCAATACTAATGAACTATAAATCACTTTTAGCGCTTGTGCATTGCCAGCATGTTTATTTGTTAAATCAATTGTTGCCTAGAATAAAATATATATTTTTTAATAATAAATAAATTTAAGAATTTATTAATTAAAGGATATCAATATATACATATACATATATATCAATACACGATGTCCCCCACTATGTATCAGAAAATTTAGTTACACTGGACCCTGCTGACTTGTTAATCATAATTTCCTAAAATTTCTAATTTTGCAACATATCAGCTTTAACTATTAATAGAAAGAAGTAACATTATAATTACTATTAAATATATTTATAGCTTCAATTTTATTACAAAGTATTACAGATAAAAAATATAAATGCTATTTTACCACAAAAAGTTCTGTCAAAGGTTTAGCAAAGTTCTCCAATACATGCTTAATTTCCTCCCATAGCTTTTGTGATTTAAATTCATAACGGTATCTTTTGAATAAAGAGTGTGCAGTTCTTAATACACCATTTATCACATGGAAATCTCCTGAAATATAAAAAAAAATCATTTAATATTAAAAGGCATTAGAGACAGTTGGAAATCTGAACTGTAAATATGGTTGGTATAGGTATGGTTTGATCCCAACATGTGTTAATAAATTATTAATATTTTCACATGCTAACAAGACCAAGAATGAGTTCTAAGACTTAACACAATTTTTTTAAAGAAAAGTTGAGAACCAAGACTTAGCTCTCTAATAACCTAATTATGCAATGATACAGCATGACAAAAACAATATTAATAAATAAAAAAACAAGATATATCTATATTTTTCATGCATACACATACTCAGTTAAGAGTCAGTTCACTATTTTAATAAGAGATACAATTGTTCTATGTATGATTCTTTGAACTGTATCAAATTATTTGTACTTTGTACTATGTCATGTGAGATGCATAATAGATTTATTTAAGGCATTTAATAAAGGCCTGGTAAAAAAGCAATTAAAGCCTATTATAAGATTTTATGTTAATATTAAAAAAATATATATTTTAATGTCTTACTAAAAACAATATATTACCTGTGGCAAACTTTTCAACCATCTCAGAGATCAAACCTTGCCATTTTTCTGGGAAATCTGACTTTCCTATTATGGAAACTGCATCACTAAACTGCCTTTGAATGCTTTCAGGTGATTTCAGCATGAGATTCACTATAAGAGTTTTGATTGTGGCTCGATCAGCTGCATGTATGCGGTCTACTCCATCTTCGTCCTAAATGAAAAAACACATAAATGTATCATGACCAAGTATTAATAAACACTACATTTTAGCATAGACTGCCAGCATGTAACAACACATACAGGTTATTAATTTAATCCACACTCACAGGCATAAATTATAATTATTCAGTAAAATATTATATATTAGATGTGCACAAAGTTTTGTTATTGAATATCTCTGTATGAGAGAAATTATTCCATAATTATAATGCATTTTTATTGTTACTACACTTGTGTTTTTTTTTTACTTTCTATATATATATATGAACTGGCCTAAATAGATGATGAATAAATTCAATCTGATTTTGAGTGGAGCGTTAGAAATTAAATTTCTAAATTCTCTACATTCTATATAAATATGACAAAGAAACAGATCAAACTAATTTGTCAAATACCACAGATGACACCCTTAATAATATAAATTTATAAGCTAAAATTATTTAAAAATGAAATTATTAATAAACTTACCACTGCCCAATTTCTTTTGATATAATTTTTGAAGGTGACTGCTGCAGCAACTCTAATGGTGAGATCTGCAGAATCTTTGTCTATAAGGTGTAACAGCAGAATAGCATAATTCTGATTTACTTCTACGCCTTCCAAAAACTTCTCAGCTACAAAAATTAGCATTTTTCATTATTGCATATTATTTGGAAATATTGAATGTAATATGACAAAATAAATTATCCTTAACATGAAGCTATATTAAGAAGCAAGGGTTGATTAGTTGCTTAATTGGCGTTACATGTTTCAAATTTGATTACATTTAAGGTTAGTTATACCTTGAATACATGAAAAATTCGTGAAAATATTTGTAAAAATAAAACTTTATGAATTTAAGCCATAAATTTATCACATACTAATCAATTAAAAATAAATTTACTATTATGCATAAATAACATTAGGGTCTTATTATATTTGAACAAAGTTATTACTTACCGGGTCTTCTTGTGTTAGGGTCAGGGTTAAGAGTTTGCTGCAAATAGTTGGCTAAAGTGGCCAAATTTTCATCAGTCACTTCCATTTTTCTATTTGTAAAATAAAAACTATAAGCACAGAATTTTACTTCTAGAAATATACTCAAAAATCATAAATTGGCAATTTAGCAGCGACGAATGCGGTACAACCGTTTATTTGACAAATGAGTAATGACAGTTAAAATGCACAGACAATGTATGACTATATACCCACTAATGAATGTAAGAAATAAATTTTACATCGAACTACTGCAGGATTTATAAAATAGTTAATATGCAAATAGCACTGCACAGTTATAGTAATAAATAAAAGAATAAAATATAACTTACTAAAATTAAAGAAAATACCATTTAAAATGAATTGGAACTAGCTAGTCTGTATATTGATATATTTATGCTGCAATAGATAATTGCTATCTCCATTTTTATAATTTTCTAAATTAGATATTTTTATCGACTATGTAAATTTTTTATAATTTTCTGTATCTCTATTAATTGTATAACAAACAATAATCGATTCTTATTGTAAATCTATTAATATATAAATCGATACTTATTTGTATTCTGTTAAAGAGACTTCCGGTTGGGGATGTCCGATCCAGTTGCTTTGGATCGATATTCTGGATCGCTATAGATCGTAATGCATTGTATCGATCCAGTGTTTATTTTATTTTATTTTTTAAACAGTATAATGAAAAAGAAAATGGCCAGTAGTAAAAAGCAATAATAAAATACTTTTATTATTTTGATACATTATCAAGAAAATCAACGGTACAAAATAGGTCAGAATACGCAACATCTATCTACAATCTTAATTTGCCTTTAAAACGTGGTTAGCCAATAAGAAAAGACACTCGGTAGGCATAGATCTTCATAATACTGATAAATATAGTAGGGTTATATCACTTAGTGATTCTCAAATTAAATTTGCTACTTAACAACTAAATACTTAAAAGCTTAATTGTCGGAATAAATTGATCCGTTTTTTTATTTACTTTCTATGGTACATGTATCAATCCACTATTACAAAAATCGGATGGATCGTATTGCCTCGTATCGATCTTTACAAGAATCGGATCGGATCGAACATCCCTACATCAAATCTTCCGATTTCGGGGACAATTTGTTTTTCTCTAAATTAGATTACATTTACGTGCTTTAGATATGAGATAGATATAAGGTATTTCAATATGTCAACGATTTAAGCAAATAGTTCAGCAAGTGGCGTGTGGAGATAAGCGTAGTGTTGCTATAGCGATGTAAGCATTAGAGAGACAATGCAAGTCTCGACTATTTACCTGCAGGGCAATCAGTTATCAGAACCCCTGGCAACCTCAGGGACAATATCTAAGCATCGTACTGGATTAGAACTGACTTAACATTTTCCGTTAGCCAAAACACCGCCAAAATAAGACGTTTCTTATGTGGAAGTAAAATACCACTTTGTATCAACGTCAGACTACATGTCTATATTGATCATATTAACAACGATTGTGAAAATAAATTCCTACATATAAAGACTTCGAATTAGAATAGCTAAAAGAATTCTGCGAAGGCTGAGCCTGTTCAGTGCGCGCCTCGGTATGACGGCAATGGTCAAAGACGGTTAAGCGGTTACATTCCTTTACGCTTAAATAAAATAGGCTTTATTCACTGACCAGTTTTTCATTTATAATTAATAAACATATTTTCTTATTTAGCCAAATTTGTGTTTATCATTTAGTTATCGGCGTCAAGTCGTCCTTGGACATGGTCTACTCCAGACTTTTCCAGGTTTTGCTGTCTCTGGCTACTCTTCCTCCTTTTTCTTTGTTAGACTACCCCAACGACGTTTTCCGTCAAAGGGGTGGCCGGTCCATCTCCATCTCCATCTCCATTCCAATGTCTTTACCTGTCTGACTACATCCACAATGTTTGTTCTCTTCCTGATTGTTATCTTACTGAGTCTACATATATCTTTTGATTTAAGTCACAACATGCTCGTTTCCATTCCTTACTGATATACTTTTAATCTGTGAACAATATTATTGGTAAAAGCCCAAGTCTGACAGTAATACTGGAAGGATACATGTGTTAAAAACTTTCTTTTTTCTTCTACTGTCAGTATAGATTTATATTTCGTCACATCTTTCAGGGACCACCACCGCTTCCCTTGCACTTATTGTCTTACTTCTCAAGTGATCACCTCTGCAAATTTTTTTCAATAGTAGTACAACCTAAGAGGCATAGATAAAGATATGTAGGAAAAAAACAATTTTTAAAATGTTCTGTACAGATAAATATCTTTTCAACATTTTAGTTGTGGTTCATCTCATGTTGGTCATGCAAACATTGTTTACAAACTTAGTAGTGTAGACCATTTATAACAAAAAATCTTTATTATTTAGAAACATTGCTTATTCATTCTGCAAGTATGAAATTTTTACATATTCTTTGCATGGTTTTTTTATATATAAATTTTATTAAATTACATTCTGTACTATATAATTTTGCTAGAGTACATGCATATAACATTAATAATATTTTTTAAAATTTTTTAACGTTGAATCGGTCATTTCAAAAATCTCATAAGTCACAGAATTATAATTTTCCAGAAATCAATAAAAACTGTTTCATACACAAACAAATGAGTATAAATATAATAAAATATAATAAAGGGCTTTTTAATGTTTAGTTTAGTATTTGAGTGATAAGATATTAAAATAGCGTATAATCTTTACAGTTTATTAATAGAAACAATGAAAAACAGTTCTTGATTTATGTTGTTTTAGCAAGGAATAGTTAGTGACATAATTTAAACAAAACAATCGCAGTAATCATATTTTTTATTGCTTATAATTAAGAATTGCATTTCAAAATAATCTTATTAACATTTTAGATACATTAACTTGTTATTTTTTAATATTTTTATGGTACATAGTCATATTCTCCATCATTCTCATCTGGATTATTTTCAATAATTGCAGTTGGCCAGCTAAAAATGTTGTTATAAAATGGCATATGCTCTTCCAGAATGCTATTTTCAACTTGTTTTAAATCATCTATTTTTTTTTATTGATGGGCACTTTCAAATCATAGGCTTTAGTTGATGGAAGTGAAATAGAAGTTGTTAATTTCTTTATTAATGAGAACGAATGTTTGGTCAATCCATCAATATATTCCTCGGCTATGATAGTTCCTTTCCTATCTGAATCATACTGAAAACTCATGTATGTCGAAGGAGCAAATGACTTTTTCTGGTCCTTTGGGACTTTTTTTCCATAAGATTCAGTTGACAAACATGTTTTTGTACAAATTTGGCCACCATTTCTTAAATTATAAAACATCATCAGTTTTTAGTTCTATGACTGTAAATGTTGAGCTGGAGTTCGAAACCAAATCAATGTATTCTCCTGGGACGTAAATACGATCATGTTTTCGAACATTTTTTTTTATGACTCCCAAATCACGGTCATTTGGTAAAAAGGAGTGACCTCGTGTGGGAAAATACTGGTAAACTTTTTCAAATCTTTTAGAGTCAGTCAAAGCCAACATAAATCTCAACATTGTATTATTTTTATTTTGACCGGGGCAGCCATCGGAAAAAAGATATAAATACTTAATATTTGGCCCAATATTATTTTTTTATATAATGCATCAACATTGAATAAAGCTCATTGGCTCCTTTGTTAGCAATACCTTCATGATACATGTAAAATGTCGATTTGCCTGTTTTTAAATCCTTAATACCAAAAAAATGTTTTGTATAGGTATGTGTGGCAATGGGGTAGATTTTGCATAAAATCGAATGTTATCGCTGCAACATCATCTCGTTCTTTACAAAGATCTTGAACTGATGAAATTTTGTTATACATGTGTCGACTTGTGGTCGACCAAATCTGAGGGAAAAGTTTTCATTGAAGTATTGCAAGTAAAATTCGTACTTTACATCGAGATCTGGATATTGTTCTTTAAACATTGAATGCATTTTTTTGACATCCAATCGTGCATCAAGATAATCTATGTCTTTTCCTGCATAATGTGTCTTTCTCCTAGGAAAACAGAGGATGTGTTCGTGTATTTTTTGGCATATTTCAGGAGGCACTGTATTTGCTTTCGGGTGGCCTCCTTTATCTATTGGACTCTTCCCTTCATTAAGCAAATCACAAAGTCTGCGAACTCTGGCTTCTGAAATTCCATACAGGCTGATAAATGCTTTCTTGCAGACTTTAACTTTATCAGTTTGTTTTAAAACATAGAATTAAAAGGCATTTTGCCTCTGTGTAGCATTAGAAAGAAATATATCCTGCTCATTTTTGGTTAAAAACAGTTCATTTTTGAAATGCAGAAGTCCATGTCATCTTGATTGAAATTCGCAAAACATTCCTTCTTACATCTGCAATAATTAAGCGATATATTAGGTTTATATAGACCCCTTTAAAAAAACGTAAACTGAATAAAGGTTTATGGTAAACTTGCCTGCAATTTTCAACAGTAGATCTTGGAGCTATTTGTTTTCCTCGATAATTAGTATGTGCCTGACCTTTAACTTTAGAATTTTTTATAACATTCCTTTTATATTTTGTAGGATTACACGTTCTCTTCTTTTTCGGCTCACCATCACTCTCAGTTTCACTTGAAGACATTTTTAAAGCAAAAATTACATTTGTCTTAAAATAGTAAAAGACAAGTGAAGTTCAAATGACAACGACAATAATAACGATGGTTTACAAAAATTTCAATATTGTTGAACCAATCAAAACAAAGCAAATTTAAAATGTCAATCTCAGTCATAAACTACTCCTGCCATCTAGTGATGCATGCAAAAACCTCTTAAGTCATTGACTAATGTTGTTTTAGCAATGAACGTCTTTCACGCGGCATTATTAAAAGAGGAAGGAATGTATTGACTTAAGCGGTTTTTACCCAGAATACGCATCTACCTTTGAGGAAGCATTTTCTGCAAAAAAACGCATGTTGGAAAAAATGTGACTTAAGTGGTTTTTGAAATGACCGATTCAGTTTTAATCCACACTAAGGATAGAAAATAAGTTTTAAAAAAAAACTTTAAAAATAAGTATTTGATTTGTGCTTACTCACTAGCTAAATATCTCATTGTTGCCAGTAGGTGCTTTAGCAATTTTAGCCTACAGTTTAAGTATTAATACATACATGATAGTCGTATGTTCTAGAGCCTGTTTAAGGACATATTTTATTATAGCATTACTATTCCCACAAAAGTTGAAAAACGACTTTTATTTGAGTTTCCTTTGAGTAATAAGAAACTTTCATTATATAAAACAAGATTAAGAAAATGGTTGTTTATTATATATACTTAGCATTAAGAAACAAAGAAAAAGTAAAAATCACTTATTTCATTGACTGAGTTCCAACTATATATTATTAGTTATTATTAGATATTACTAGGTAATTATTATATTTATTACTTTTATAATCACAGTTGCTATTTGTTGTATATCTACAATATATGGAAACAGCAGGAGACAAGTGAAGTTCGCGATAGTTAGTTGCACATTGGTTTATTCATTCGTTCACCCCCAAAGTACTATATAAATATGTCACAATCCCTTCCCCTTAAGCTAAAATCTTCATACCAGAAGTATTACAAAAACACGTCAATAATAATTTACGCCTAAGAACTAAAATAACTTTCTAAAATTTATAAAGGAGCTGTGTTGGTTTGTCTCAGAATTAGTTTCATCCACGTCACTAGGTGAATTACCTGTGACTGGTATGAGCTCTCACCTGCGCGGTCGCACGGGCACCATTTCAGAAGTAGTTGGGGTCGAATTTAATCCCATGTCTTTATCCTCTCCCTTCTCCTCTGGCTGAGCTTTTGGTGATAAAGCTATGTGCTCCATACTCGTCGTTGGAACAGTCGTGACGTTACTGCTCGGCGTTCCTTGTATGTCAGGAATGATATTGGCGTTACATCTCGTATCCGGTCCCTTACACTTATTTTAAAATTATGTCTTTGTTTCCCTTTATAGTTCTTAGCCTGTAAAACTGTTTTCTCTCTACCGTTTGGGTAGGGTCAGTGGATGGGGGAGATCATCTATTGTTGGTTTAATGAGATCTGACCTCGAATGCAACGGTCTGCCGTAAACTAATTCGGCAAGCGATTTATTGATTTTTTATTTTTAGAATTCCTATAATCAAATAACAATTTTCTTATATATTCTGGTAACATTATTTTTTAAAATTGCTTAGTATTATTGGTTTTAAACCTTTTTTAGCTTTCGGCCTGCCCATTGCTTACAGGGTGATAAGGCAGAACATTTTTAATTCCATTTAAATCACAAAACTCTTTAAATTACTGCGAGGTAAATGAAGTTCCATTGTCAGTCACCAAGATATGGGGAATAGATTACGGGTGTCATAAAATCATATAATTTCGTAATGACAGCTTTTGAGCCATTATTATTTTTTCTAGTTGCGGCTTTGCAGGGCTGTTCAGCCCAGTATCACTGCAACCATTGCTGATCTATTGTGATTTCTGCAAAGAACAGTTCACAGTCAAGATTGATTTCTGCAAAGAATTGCAGTATTATCTTTGCTGTGAGGGTCTTCACCTCTTCTGGGTACATTAGATGTTTCCCCAGGATGGTGTAACGCCGTTGCATAAGTGGTGGACATTCAGTGAGAATATGGAGAGGTGTTTCTTCAGCCTCATTGCATATTCTACACATTCATGTGCTGCTGATGTCTAAATTGTGCTTGTGTCTATTCAGACAACAGTGACCAGTCAGCCACCACTGCATGGAGACAGTTCTTGCTGAGAGATAAGGCCTCAGTGGCAGCCTTCTTGATGAGTGCCTTAGCTTGGTATAAACTAGGAGTATTCCTCCATAGTTGAATGGCCTCATAGAGGCAGTATGTCTTCAAGGTAAGGTGTGTTAAGCTATGAGGGATGCCACAGAACGGTTCTGGTCCGAATTAGGTGCTTTTGGCTCCCTTTCGTGCCAGTATATCCGCCTGTTCATTTCCCTCGACGCCAGCGTGCCTTGGAACTCATCTAGAACTACTCTGTTGTTGTTCCCCAGAGCGTTCAAGATCAGCTCGCAGTTCTCGACCAGCTTTGATTGAGTCAAATCTGATGCTAGGGACATGAGTGCAGCTTGACTATCTGAGTTGATATAGATAGTATAATTAAGGTAGTTTTACAGATTCGCTGTCGCACATTCTAGTATGGCGTATACCTCTGCCTGGAATATCGAGGAATACTTTCCCATATTCACACTTATTGTCTTTTTTGGTGATTCTCCATATATTCAACGTCCTACCTCAGAGTCGGATTTAGAGCCATCAGTGTTCCTCAATCTTCCATTTTTCCACTTCATTCGACCGTTTAGCTAGTCGTCCCTTGAAGGTATTTCCACAGAGTATAATCGGTGTGTATCAAGTCTGGGGGGCATGGTGTCAGTCATCCCCAGTATTGGTATATTGTGCACTGAGTCTTGCAAGGATTTCAGATTCTGTGAAGGCCATGTCTTTATCTCAGTGCTGGTGACCCTGTACGTCCTTGGCTTGGCCTCCTTTCCCAAAAACAGGTGAAGGGGCGGTAGGTTAAGCAGTGCTTCAAGGGCAGCAGCAGGAGACATAGACATAGCTCCCGTCACAATAATGCACGCAGTCCTTTGAAGACTGGTAAGTTTTGCTATCGTACTTTTCCGCGTCGTTTTTCTATACTAGACCACCGAGTCGTAAGACACCATCGGCCTTACAATGTTCGTGTAGAGCCAGAGGGCAATTTTGGGTTTTAGTCCCCATCTGCTACCCGCTAAGCGACGAAGAAGAAGGCCAAAAGAGCATATTGCCAGGGCTCTTTTGGCCTTCTGTACAATTCCGTCCAAATGCGAATTCCAAGTAAGTTTCTGGTCCAGAGTGATCCCCAGATACTCGGTGTCTGTGGAAAACAAAATGATCTTCCCATTTATCTTAGGTGGTATTAGTTTCCTCTTCCTCGTAAAGGGTATTAAAACCATTTTGTCTGCATTATTAGACAGACCGTTTTTTTTACACCATGAGCTTACTGTCTTCAGAGCCCTTTGCATTAGGTACGTTATTGTACTATGGCAGTTGCCTCTCACTATGATTACCAGGTCGTCCCTGGGTGTCAAAGCGGAGCTCAGCCATCCTAATGAGTAGGTCGTCCACTGCAAGAGTCCACAAAAGTGGAAACACTCCAAAGCACTCCACACTGCGGGCATCCTCTTGTCGTGGTTAGCTCAAGTGTATCATCGAGTAGGTCCATTTTTACTACCCTTCTCGCCAGCATGGATTGTATCCATTTAACAGTAGTGAGGTCCACTTCTTTACTAAATAGGCCTCCAATTAATTTGAAGTTTGAGTAGGTCTATTATCAAACGCTCTCTCCACATCAAGAAAAGCAAGAAGTGCTATTTCTTTATCGTTTAGCGCTTTTTCAATCTTCTCTACAAGATTTAGTAGGGCGGTTTCCGTAGATCTGCCGCTACGGTAAGCATGCTGCACGCGCACGGTGTAACGGACCGAAACCTTAAAATCCGTAACATTGATTTTTTTGGGAAAACCTATTGGAAACTTATATTGTGTTTAAAGTTAGGGATATGTTAATAAAAAATAAACCATTTTTTTTCCAATTTTTTGCATTTATTATTGTTGCACAGTCTTCAGAAACAGCCATTGAAAACATTAATTATTCTTACAAACTAAGATAAAATGAACCAAATTAAAATTCTTCTTCAGCATAACATAAAGATCTTCGTAAATCTTCTAGCTAACAGAACTAGGAATAATAAAATAAAATCTAATCCTCTTGAGATTCATTACTATAGCAATAAGAGCAAACCATAACCGCGTGTTCCAAACAAAAATATTTTTTGCAAGTAAGGCAGTTGTAACGCGTTTTACGGTTTTTTTTTCGAACTACAAAAGCTACAACGACCTTGGCCTAAGTTGTTAGCGATACCTGATGATCCTGGACCGTCTAGTTTGCAGATTTCAGTACACCTTTGTCGTATCATTCTCGGTAAAGAAGTAGTTCCCGCCCGTCTCCTCAACTACGCGTCAATGAGTTCATACGACAGCTTTTCCAGAAAAATTATTTTTCATTTTTTTTGTTAGGGTTAGTTCCTGCAACAGTTTATCAAGCTATAAAAAAACAACCATAGGCTCCATATTAGGACCTCTAGCCGACATTATAGGTTCACACATTTTGTCAACAAGTAATCAACGGTTTTCATTATCGTAACCTGTATCCTGTCCAGCAATCATCCAACATTAGTCCTTATCTGGCGCCTCATTCATTATCACGCCCAAAACGAAGCTCTAAAACAAAAATATTTTTTTTATTTCATAGATAGCATAATACTCTAAAAATTAGAGGTACAGATCGGTAAAACATATCAGAATAAAATTAAGGTCACTATGGTAAAAATATATGCGCGTAAACCTTCTTTAACAAAAAAGGATGCCAAACTATCAAATAAATTACGAAAAAATCAATGAAAAATAAAAAAGATTACTTACCAAAAATAGAAAACGTGTACCCCCACTCAAGGTCACACGTCACGGTCAATTTCAGGTTCGGATCAATTAGGCAAGTACTAGAAAGTTCATTAAAGTAGCATGTATTCGTTCTTTATTTTAAATCGAAAAATCATTCTGTCGGTCTCTCAGACAAACGCGCGGGTATAGGAAGGTTACTTTTCTTTCTAGGTGACGTTCTGAGAACGAAGAAACAGTAACAGAACTAGACAATAAACTATATTGCTGTTCTAAAAATTTTATTTTTTTTTTTAATGTAGTCATTAAACACGCATTCATTATTTTTACCACTGTTTCTTGTAGCATGTCACATAGAATACGCAGTATTGTAGATCGTTGTCATCCTTATAAATCTCTTGCAAGTATTGATCTCTGCAACATTTGTGGTTAGAAAATTTGGAATCATCAGAGAAAGAACTAAGCTTTTCCAACATAGATATATAACTTTTCTCTGTTTCTTAATCTAAGCGAACTTCACGACCATGATTAACTGTTTACGTTGTTTTTTGCAAATTAAGCACGTTTGCGATGCTGAATCGTTATGAGCGACAGGTTTGACTGTATTGAATGAATCATAGAAGTGTCCTTCTAATAGCTTGTGCCGGGCTAATGTTTTGTATTCCTTTCTGTTCCAGGATGTCCGGGGGTTTTTGCTACCTAGCTCCACTCTCCCACTCACTCAACTAATCCCACTCATCCATCACGTCGGGGTCACCAGTTTAGCGGTGTGAGGAGTGAAATTGTAACACCAAAATTGAAGCTACTGACTCCATGTATCCCTCTGACTGTCATAATGTATTCTTAAGAAATCACCTAGACTTTTATGTGAATTTTCAAGCGCATCAATGGATTAGTGGTTATAGGCTGTAGATGTTAGTTTAGTTATTCCTAAGATTTCTCTTAACTCTTCCATTAACGAAGAAACGAACCTTAAAATAAAATTCTCAACTAAAGAATCCGCTTACTGTTTCCTTACTGTTTTCACAGAATATGCCTCGACGAACTTAGTAAGATCGCACTGCATGGTTAATATATAACAACTACCTTCACAGTCTTTTTGTAAAGTTGTATTTTTTTCATTTATGTCGAGACATATATTAAGCACTTGTAGTTATCTCCATGGTTGCCTTGACATACCTACAATGCTTTATTTTTTAACATTTAAAGATTTAAAAGATGTTGGTCTACGTAATTCAAGAGCATACTTAAATAAAAGCATACAGAGCTATACTAATATATAGCTATACCGTATTTAGGTGTCCAATAACGAGTTCTTTCTACAAGCTACATGTTCTAAAGGGATGTCACGCTTACGACGATTGGAATCGACTCTTTGTTCATTGTACTCCTACGAATAGTATAACGACACTTCCTCATACCATAATAATAATAACTCTTAATTGCACACCCAGAAAACATACAAAAAAATATATAAAAATAAAAAAAGTATATGTACGAAAGGCGGCCTTATTGCTCAAATAGCAATCCCTACCAGGCAACCTTAGGACAAAAGAAATAGCAAATTAAGATAGGGTTAGGTTGTAATATCTAATAATTGATAAAATATATAACAGAATAAATAAACAAATATACCTATTCTTCTTCCTCGTTGCCTCAATGCTGAGGATCGCGACCATATGACAGTAGCCTCCATTCGGTGCAGTTGTACGTAGAGTGGGCGGCTCGATACAGGCTACCGCCTGCCGCACTCTTGATAGCGTCCGTCCATCTTGCTGGCGCCCTGCCATGGGCACATCTACCCTCGACTTGACCCAAAATTATTTTCGTCTCCAGCTCATATTTTGGTGATCGCATGATGTGTCCGAATAAGCCCAAACTACGTTCATGGCAGATGGTGGACAGCGGTTTCGTGATCTTTAGCTCACTTCGAATCGACACATTGGTTCTCCTAGCGGTCCATGGAATCTGAAGTAATCATCTCCAACACCACATCTCAAATGCATCGATTTTGCTGCTATCACGACTCTTTATCGTCCAAGTTTCAGCACCGTATAAAAATATGGAAAATACGAGTGCATGGACCAACCGTACTTTGGTACTTGGCCGAATGCCGCGATTTTTCCAAATTTTGTCGAGGTTTGAAATAGTACTTTTGGCCATCCCGGATATTCTGCTTTCTATTTCAATCGTCTTCAAAAGATGTGCTATCTCCAACTCACTTGATGTAACTATCGTCGTAACGTCTGCGTACCTCAATTTCGTAACTTTCTGACTACCCACTGTAACGCCGCTACTCCAGCCATCCAGTGATTTACTCAATATATATATATATATATATATATATATATATATATATATATATATATATATATATATATATATATATATATATATATATATATATATATATATATATATATATACATACATACATGCATACATATACACACATACATACATACCAATATAAATAAATAACAAAAAAGGAGAATTTACAGTGTTAAACAAGAACAAAATGTTTCTTCAAGCGACGCTTGAAGGCTAAAAAGTTTTGGCATTTCTGATATCAAAGGGAAGGGAATTCCATAAACGACACGCGGTTATGGTAAATGCTACTATAAAAGAAAGAGGAAGGGGAAGGTATTTTTAATTTGAGATTATTAACAGAGCGAAGAGATCGGGAATGTCATCCGCCCAAGAATTTAAAACGCTCTTTAAGATAGGGAGGGGAATTTGGGTTAAACAGAATGCAGTAGAGAAGATGAAGTATATGAGTATCCCTGTGAAGACGGATTGGGAACCACTTGAGTTTATTACGAAAGTCCGAAATGTGATTAAATTTTCGTAAACCAAATATGAATCGGATACATACAGTTTTGAAGGCGCTCAAGTTTATTTAATAGCTCCTAAGAGTATTTGCTGATAGAAATTTGGTTGGAATAGCAAGAAAATTACGCAGACGTTTAAGAGACCATGTTAATGACCATAAAGTGATAGCAAAATTTTGAGTCTCGCACAACATGAAAATGCTTAATAGAGTTGTTTGTCGTGGATTCTCTAATTGTTGTTTTACATAATTGGTATCAAAATATACACGTTGGCCACTTTCAAGGTCGTCGGAACGTCTAGTAAACGAAGGGCGGTTCTGATGTATAGGAAAATCTAAAATCCACCAGACTACTTGCTTATGCTAATGAACTTATGTACCACCCTTATTGAAATCTGGTGACTGGTCTTCACGTTTGTTCTTCACTGCAAATGATGGACGATCATTGGGCGGAAAACGTTTTGGACAATACTTGGTGAATAAGGTATAGCCTATCCGTTATCCACAATGATGTTTTGCCTTCGGGATCTTATTTCAAAGTACCACAAGTCTCGTGTATCATGTGGGTTTTTGCAATATCTAATTTTCTTTTTTAATATTAACTAAGGATTGGGTAAGTATGTTTATCACATTGTTCACATCATTACGATGTATTGTGTCGTGCAGCTGACAAAATATGTGCATGTGGTAAGCCATTATTGTGCCTCTACACTGTAAATGAAACACGCAGTGTTGAAGTATTTTCTTTTTACTGAGCAAAAAAAGCAAACGAACTGGCAAGCCCCGCTCGAAAATCAAACATTTTTTAAAGATGATTATTTAAAAAAAAATTGTGTCGCGAAGAAATTCACATCTATAGGTTATCTTGATTTGTGCTTATAATCACTTACGAAGTTTTAATAGGTCTTCTTTTATATAGTTTACTTATATGGCCACACATAGGTATGTCTTCAACTTGGTTAATAAACACAAACAAAGGTTAATAAACGTGACTTCTATTGCCATGAACTGTAAAAAAGAATACATTATTGCGTAATCTAGGTTTGGTTGCATTAGTGTAGTTATATTTAGGACCATCATACAAAATCTGATGTAATATTTTGCGAATTAATATTATCTTGCAAATTAATATTAGCCATATACAACCCAGCCCAGTGTCTGTTGGTGTCATTGTATTCATTTATATCGGAACATTTAAGTCTGCACTTACATGTTTCTTTAACAGAAAGTACAGTTACACCTTTTTTAGTCGTACATGACATATAAGCTCTACCACAATCACTTTGTTCGGATGATGGATTTCGGGATGGTATGATTCCGGATGAGTATTTATTAACGCCACTGTAGGAAGAAAGTGAAGAATCGGATGCTGATAAAGGATTGTTTGTAAGATATGATCGAGATAAGTCGACTGTAAACGTCCGATTGTTGTTACTTAAATCAACATTACTTTCAACAAAACTGATCGGTGAGTAATAGTAACTATTTTGCATAATAGAAGAAATTGATATTTTTATAGGAAAAGTGCTGCTGATGCTAATCTGTTCGAGGAAGAACTGTTGAAGCTGCAACTTGACTGTTCTCTTATGATAATAATTTGGAATAGTCCAAAATTTCTAAAAATAAATAAATATGCATTCTTGACGAGATAGATATCAGATAAATTAAGGACATGAAATTAATAATAGTATTTATTAAAATAACTTAAATAATTTCCATAATCCTAATAAATCCATTGCAAAGTTACTTTAGAGTTGCATTTTCTAGAGGACGCAATTTTATGTTTTGAATGTGTATGTGTAGTTTTTCTTTGGCTCGAAAGTTTTTAGCACGCTTAGCAGTCTCTTTTTGTCTTTAAACATTTTTCTTCTTCTTTCAATTCTTTGCTAAAGCTAGCTTTAAAAAAGCTACTTTTTATTTCGTCGTGGACATCATATTTGGCTATACCAGTGTCCATTGATTCAGTAAGGAAACTTTCTTCATAAGAGTTTCTTGAGCCGATATGATTGAAATATTTTTAGTGATGGCTGAATCAATAAAAGACGTGTGTGGATCTTTAGACGGTGTCTCCACAGTTTCCTCATCAGTATTCTGACTGCTCATCGTGGGTATCGCCCATCTTTCATTCGACGGCAGTGCTCTCTTGTTCAGCGACTGCGACAATCGATTCCATAAGAGATGAAGACATGGATGAAGCTACAACATCCAAATCCTATAGACCAAGAGAAAATAAATTAAGAAAAGATATTATTGACACATGCAATAATATACAACATATACAAGCAGATGCACCTGTTTTTGTTGAAGAGCACGCGAAGTCGAGAAAACATTGAGCCTTGCGTTGCTGGCGAGCTTGATGTTTTCATAGGTAGCTAGAAATAAATAATACTTATGACCAGTTCTGTTATGAAAAACCAAGGTTTGAATTACTTATTATACACCGCGTTCGGGAGGATATACAATTAGCGTAAAATTGATGAAAACGGGGCGTGGTTTACCGATCACGCCACGTGACGTCACGATCAGGCGATATCGGAAGCTTGGTGGTCGACCAGAGGGGCTCACTTGCTTGCTGGGTTGGTTGTAGTCAATACGTAATGTTTGTAATTGCCTATAAGAATTTAGTTTTGTTGATTTAAAGTAATATCGTTAAAATTGTAAATAAGTATTTTGGTGTAAAGTATGCAAATTGTAATTTTATAAATAAAAATTATATTTTAGTGAGGTTGCTATTATTTTTTATAGTTTATATATAAGTTATTTATTAATATACATTAATTTTTCGAAATGGTTCTATAGCACTTGGTCAACATATCATGCAAAGGAAATACTTTTATTGTTTATTTTTCAGTTATTTATAATTTAAGTTTAATAAATTTAATTGGATTGTACAGTGAGAAAGACTCTTTATCCTCTCTACACATAATGATGACAATGTTAATCTTCTTGGATACCGGTTGTTGCTATGGTTACCGAAGAAAATTAATATTGTTTAGATACGTCAAGAAATTTCGAAAAGTGCATGCCGAATATGGTAAAGAGTAATACACATAACATATTATATCTTAGTTTTTAGTTTGTTTGAAAATTAAAAAACGTTGAAATTTGCTCATAATTATAATATATTGAATGTTATTTGACTTAAACGGTATTTATAGATGGCGTTGATGAATTAAGTGTTATTGACTTGATTATTTCCCATTAATAAATAAAGAGGGCACTGCGTTTTTCCGGTTAGATATGAATATAACCGCAAAAGACACAGCACTCGGGATCCATTTTTGGTAAGGCATCAGACTTGTAAAAGTCTGTCATTGGTTGTAATTATATGTCTACGGAATTGTATACAAAAGTGAGAATAAGAGTACATGACGCCATTATTATAAAATTGGAAATTAAAATAAATCATTATAAAACACAGACTCCAGCTGTGTCTGATTTGGTAGCCTGCGCTTACATGATACATACAAACCTCCCTCTTTTGAGGACATTACAGTATGAACACTCGCTTTAAAGACTACAGCAATGTGCTTCTGCATAAACACTAACGAATACTGACAATGAAAAGAACATTAAATGACATACATGATACAATATAATCGAGGGATTCCCCGTAAAACGTAAATGAAAAGGGTTGCCAATTTGGAAGTTTTATTTCCCTAATTTTTTATTTAAAAAAAAACAATATTACATAACGTTTTGTAAGAAAGACCCCTCCCGCCATCTTAACGTTTTACGATACCCCCCTCCCCCCAAATTGCGTTACGTAATACTTTAACGCCCCCTAACTCACTTTACATTAACCCTTTTTTCAATTTTTTTCATTGACTTACTTTTAATTTGTAAATTAAAAACATAAAATTAATTATATATATTTTTTTCAATATCATTATTTGATGCAATTCGAAGTGATGTAGGGGAGATGGGGGAATTGGAGTCTACTAAGAGAAAGGTTAAATAAAACCCAAATTTATGGATACTTTGGGAACTTTTTATTAAAAACTAAATCCTTACTCATTTGACTATATTTAATTACAGCGATAACTTTATATTAGTAGGCATTTGGTCACAGATCAATTTTGAAAAAAAAAACAGGATCGTTCTCATTACCCGCCTTTGCATGTGAGGTTTCAGAAGAGAGGCCCACTAATGGATTCCTGAACACATCCCTTCGTGGTAGACTTCTCGCTTGTCGCTCTGGCGTAGTTGACGACTCTCCAGTCTTGCAGATAGGATGCCATTAAGGCGAACAGGTGTCTAGGGCATTTCTTTTGCACCATCTGCTTTTTAAGGACTGGCCACCATGCGTTATCGAAGGCCTCTATGTCTAGGGAGATCAATAGTACTGTCTTCTTATGACATGTGATCTCTGTTCGGATGTGATTAATTAGATCATAGATTGCGTCCTCGGTTCTCTTTTGTGGCATGAATCCATACTGGTTGGGATGTAGGGTAAGTAGGAGGCGCCACTGTAACCTTCCCTAACTAGAAGCTTTCTACTGTTTTTCCTAAAATAGAAAGTAATCCTATGTGTCGGTAGGACTTGGGATGAGTGTAGACTTTCCAATGTTTAGGAAAGTATGATGATGAAAGGCACTTGTTTGCCAGCGCCATAAACCCTATTTCTGTTGATCGCCGCGCCACATACGTCGGTCCGGGCTCATCGTGCTGACGAAGTTTGTTTTTTGTTTTCCTGATGTTTCCTGATGACACTACGAACGCCGTCCCAAACACTTTCGTAGTCCTGGTATGTGCAGAACTCCTTCCATCTCTGTGTGGCTGGCTCGGTAGCCTTTTGATCGTAAGTATCCCTTGCCTGTACATATTGGTCTACTGTGAACTGCCGGCGACTTGAAGCAGCGTTTCTGATACGGCGTATTTTCCTAAGGACGTTCATTTATAGGTTATGTTATGCTCCACATGTTTGGCTCTGAAGATGGAGAAGAAATTCGACCATTTTGCCTTCTTGGTGTTATATTTGCGAGTTGTTTCAGTGCCCGTTCCAAGCGCAGCGCGAAGGTAATGGGTAATGGCGTTGTGGTCTCATGTTGTGAAACCTCTTTCCATCCTCCAGAGTTCCGTTCTGACGAGCTGGGATTAGCTTGCGAGTGTCACATCCACACAACTTGCGAACAGTTTCCCTCTCCTGTAAGTCTCAATCGTTGGTGTCTGATAACTGGTATTCTCTGGGATTTTTTGGACACAGCCGCTGGAGTTTTCTCGATCTCGAGCTGTAGGGCCTTGAGACAGTTCTCCAGGCTGGTGATATGGGCTTCCATATTCGACATGGTTGTCTCGAGTGTCCAATTGGCTGTGTCGTTGTCACTTGTGAAATCTTTGCGGGCATCTATGATATCTCTTATTTCCTTCGATATCGCCCCTTGTGCCGCTCGGATCTTCTTAATTACCCTGAAGGGCTTGGTGGTCTCATACCCCAGCCAGCTCGTTACTGGCTGGGTCTTCTTGAGGGTGGCCTCGATATAAGTGTTGGCCTTTTGCAACCCAGAGGTCATTTCACTTACCATTTGCTGGATTCGCTTGTTGTGCGCTCTCTCTATGTGCACTAATTCTTGCGCGTGTAGAGAGCGCTCTTTCTCTAGGTTGAATTTATGTCTGGATCGGGAGTCCGAGAGGGATAACACTGTCTCGTAGAGATCCTGCACGCTGTCATGTGCCGTGGCTTTTGCCTACCTGTTCATATTTGTCGCCGACTCCAGCGCTTCCAGACCCTTGTGTAGCAGGGTGTTGGCTACTCCCGTCATCATGTCCATCGCTACCCTGGTGCCCTTCTTAGGGGTCGAGTAGAGATGGCTGACCCTCCTTCTTGTGCTTGAAGCGGACGAGGTCTCCACGTCCGAATCCGAGGCACGTGAATCCGTGTTGGGGTGAGTCATGACGAATTCTACAATTTTTGGTTTCTGCGGAGCGCCACTGCTTGTCTGGGGCGGGGGAGTTTCTTTAGGCGCTGCTGAGGCCGCCTTAGTGAGGACCTCAGCGAGGAAGTTTTTGACGCTGGTGGGTTGGCTAGTTTGCGCGAAGATCTTACTACGTTGCTTTTGGATCACTTGTTTGAGTTTTACAATATTCGCTAATAGTAGGGCTTATGAATATATTATTATTATTATATATTAAACTTTTATATATATGCATGTTTGTTTTTTTTATATTTTTATTTATTCTTTTTTTTAAATTTGTATTATCACCCTTCTCTTGTATTATCAACCGCGGCGGTGACATAATTCCCGGAACGTTGACGGTCGCGGGTGCTTGAGGGGCCGTACTTGTCGTTGCCGCAAAGGGTCGGAGGCTGGTGCCTCGGCCGGAGAAATGATTTTATTTACGCTTTCATCACGGGTGATTGGAGCGGCCTTCTTTGAGGCCATGGACGGGACGGCCTTGACCGTCTTCGCCTTCCGTTTGGCGGCCTTCGTCACCGCGGTCTCAAAGCCCGCCTCAACGTCCCCTGTGAGGTCCATTGCGGCAGATTCGCCGGCGCGTTGCGGGTTCTCACGCTACTTCCTCGTTAGGACCTTAGTGCCTTTTGACGGACTGTGCAAGCAGTGACTGTGAAGTCATAAGTCAGTCAAATGCAGCTGTGTGGTTGTCCGTTACGTGACTATTATAATATTATAAAGCATTATTTTTGTTTTTGTTTGTTTAAACATTTCACAGGAGTACGTCATCCTTTCGCACAAATATTTTGCGATCATGAGCTCAGGTGAATTGGAACTTGGCTGCGTTCGCCTTTTTTCTTGTTTATAAATAAATGTGTTTGTTTATAGAGGTTAAGTGCAGATTTGCATAGACTTTCTTAGTTTCACCTGGAATGTTAATATCGCTGGTGGCGACTCTTTTCCTTCCTTTACAGCTGAGAGGATCGAGTCTCGGAGATGACGAGATGCCATCTCAGCGATTATAAATTTGAGACGACCCGCGATTTTCTTATGGTCCTTTGTAGATATGGTTATTCTGGCATACTTATTAATATCAATGATATAGGTCTTTATGTCTTCTTTGTTTCTTTCTGGAATACACGAAATCTTGATGTTTTTGGCGCGTTCACGCTGTTGCTGTATATTAAGGTCATTTTGATGTGTATTAAATTGACCTTTGTGGTTAGATATTTCTCCTATGTTATTTATGGTGTCATTCTCGATATGATCCATACGTTGAGTGAGTTTTTCGTGTTCCGTGAACAGCTTGTCCTGTTGTTCCATAGTGGAGTTCAACTCAGACCTAGTTATGCTCAGGTCATTTCTGGTACTCGTAATATCTTCGCGGATGGAGGTAATTTTAGTTTCCAGGTCGAGTGTCATGGATGTTAACTTAGTGATGATTTCATCGGCAAAGTTCTTAAATAAACCCGTCAAATCATCATCGTCACGGTCCTTGTGCTTAAAATTGCCTCAATCTCGTTTTAAAGTATCGAAGTCCAGGGCCGAGTTAGTACGTTCCAATTCTCTAAAATCTTACAAATTCTTTATTATGATAATCAAGATGCGGTATTATAGCACGCTAGCAGAGCACGATAGCAAAAAAATGCTGCGGCACGGAAAGGAGATGACAATGCAACGCAGAGTGAGATGAACGATATATAGCACAATTACCGCACTCGGAAAAAGCAAACTGTGAGCCTATGAATGACAGTATGAACTAGTAAAGATGATCACTAGAATTTTTTTTATTCAATTAGCGTCAAGTCTGCTCGCAATGACTACCGTACTTATATACCCGTATGAGTGTTCCCAACCATTCGCCATCAACTTGAAAACCGATGTATCGTAATTTGTAAGCAGTACTCATAATTTTGTTCACATATTCTTCGACGTTTGTGCAATTGCAATCCAGTATTCTGTTGATTAAATCTCGCAACAAGCCGACTTTTCTTGATAGCCTGGAATCCTGAAATGCCTTTTGTAAGTTTATCCATATTTCTCGAGATGACTGTGCATTTTCAATATGGACATAATTTATTGGTTCCACCAACAAAATGATTGTAGACTTGGCCTTCACGTCTCTTTTGGAGTCGACATCGGTGCCGAGATCGAGACGTTCCCACAAATCTTCATGCTCAAGGTATGAGTTTACCGCAAACATCCCCGTCAAATAGATTTCCCGCCCGCTAACTTAGACATAGACATAGCCATTTCGCTCGGAGCAATTTTCGAGTTTTAAGTTTCGAGTTTGTTATTACCCAGTAAAGATAACATAGAACAACAAAGAGTACGTTACAATATTACAATATTCCACGTTGCAAAGCGGAGCTTCCTTCTGGTTCTTTAGCCGTGTCCGTACATGATACGGTAGCCCTTGCCCATTTATCACAGTTGTAGAGCGATATGCTTGCGCGTCGTTTAGCGGCGACGTCCGTTTTTTTTTTACTTAAGGAAATTCTGTTACGGATACCGGAACGGAATGTTCCACAGGAGAGGGCCAAAAACCGAGCCCTGTAGAACACCGCACGACACCTCGTACTTCTCCCATCCACCTCCAGGAGCAGGAAAGGTCACCGAACTCCCGGACAGGTAAGCCCCGATGACCATGTGAAAAATATTGAAATTGAGGAATATGAAAAAGGCCCCATGCCATATTCAAATATCTAAAAATTTATTATGCCAGTTGGTGACGATATTGGAGAGAGTTTGAGACAAATTAAGGAGATTCCTGTCTCTCAAGTACTTCTCACCATGATTCTGCTAAGAAGATAAAGAATGACATTACTGTTGTCGAATACTTAGATTTTGAAA
Organism: Dione juno; assembly: GCA_037127375.1. Taxonomy (NCBI): domain Eukaryota; kingdom Metazoa; phylum Arthropoda; class Insecta; order Lepidoptera; family Nymphalidae; genus Dione; species Dione juno. The sequence goes on along the minus strand of JAXRJS010000088.1, from coordinate 1,097,876 downwards.
TATGGGACCAATCTTACAAATAAATATTTCACAAAAACTATTGTTTTGTAAATAAATATTTCACAAAAACTATTTAACCACAACTTGTACATAATAGTAGTAATAAGTTACTTTAGTGTCATCATAAATATTATTGCCAATATTTCAGTTATTACATTGTATTGGAGATACCAGGTGAACGACTACTACTCTGTGTAGACAGATTATACTGTCTCAAATATCATAACACATTGCACCGTTTATATATTCATTTTTTAATACACACCATATTTACTCATAACTTTATTTTACGCTTATGCGCACTTATTATAAACATCATATAACAAAGATTACAATAATAACAACATACAAAATATAACTGAATTAATTAATATCACAATTCACAAGTTTTACACGATTTACATCGTAACTCGTCCGCACAGAACACATTTACAAAAGTGTGTAAAGTGTTCTTCACACTCACGTAAAAAATTGATGACATAAGAAATTTGTATTTTGATATTTGTATCAAGTGATTAGTGGTGGTAACAAGCTAAGCTTATCACGAGTTAGCTCAAATCGAATAATCTGTAACTCGAATACAATTATTTATGCCCAAGAGCTAAAATAACTTATTACTAAAAAAATATGGCTAGCTATAAAAATATAATGTAAACAGTGCAGCCAGTAATTCCACAATATGAGTTATTTTCTAAATAACTCATATTGTGGAATTACTGGCTGCACTGTTTGCATTATATTTTTATAGCTAATATGAGTTATTTTCTCTTTCAATATGAGTTATTTTCTCTTTCAAATGAGATGATATGTTTAATATGAGTTATTTTCTCTTTCAAATGAGATGATATGTTTTTAAAGCAACTCTCTAATTAAATATGAAATCTTATTTATTGTGATTATTATTATAAAAATAATATTTTAATAAAAACTACAAGTTAATTGTTTTAGTATTTAAAGCTATTTAACGTGCTCGTTGCATTTTTATTATCATACATTGCTTTATATTTTTGAGATAAATTATTACATATTATGAAGGCCGATGAATCAATGGAGTGGGGGTAAAAAGAATAATTTAAATATTTTTACCGACATAAAAATATTAAAACAAAATTTATAATGCCAAATATGATTCATTAAATAAAATATTCAGATTTGTGTTTTGTGCTTTCGTATACTCGAAAGAATTTACTTCATATTTTTTTTCCGTTGCTTGATTGGACGACGGACGTATTTATCAGTATTTAATATTTATTTTGATGTAGTTTCGTAATAGCCATAATTGTTTCATTTGGAACACCGAATCATTTTAACGACTCCAATGTGTCCACAACAAATTCAAGGGTAATCATTGAGTTCTGTAAAATTTTATTTATTTCGATAAAGCTCAAACAAGTCGTCAAAATAACAAAGAATCCGGTTCCAAGACCACTCATCTTATCTAAAAGATGTGATGCTTCATTTTTTATTTTATATTGTTATATCACAAGATATGCTGCTTAGAGCTATGAATTTGGAGTATCCCATGACTAGTTTTTTTCAGACATTATTCGGTATTCCTACTTTTTATTTAATATTATTATTATGAACTAGCTATAAAAAGGTGTCTAATTTTAGAATGAAATCAAAGAACTGCAATGCTGCTGCTTAGTGAATAACCACAACATAGTACTAAGCGCTTAAATGCACAATAAAAACTTTTGCCGCTTATGCTTGCAGCCTTAGCCACTTATATTTTTTCATTTCGATTCATTAAAATATGATATTTTTACTCAAAAATTTACATAATTTACAAACATTAACAAAAATTGAACATTAAAGGGACGGAGGACCTTATGAGAAAGTTCAATAGAGTAAAACATTGATTATTACAAGTTAATAGTGATTATTACAGGCCTTAGTCTAAGCCACACAAAATCGAAATTTATGAGTTTGACATTTGACAAATAAAATGACTATAAATATTTTCAACAGTCACTGTCAGACGTCAGTTGAAGTTTATACTTTATTTCGGATTTAGCTTTTCAACAGTCAGTTGTCTTTCACAAAAAAATTATAGCTTATTTGTCACGTTTCAAAATACGATTATTCTTCAAATTTTAAAGTGAATTTATGCAGGATAATAAGTGATATTACAAAATGACTCAAGCTCGACTAGCCTCATGTATGCCACTGCCTGTGGAACACAAATTACTGGTAACTGTGATAGAAAAGGCCAAGGATTGGGCTCTAATGCACGGTGTTGGTATGAGAGATAAGAAGAACTTTACTAAAGATGCCATACAGGTAATATTAAATAATTTGATGAATTACTGAAATGAGTAATTGTATATTTAGAATCGTAAACAATTTTTTTTTATATATGAAAGAAATGTATGAATAATGAATCTATATGATGATGATAAAAATATGATACATATTCCTACATATGAAATTTTATCTACTATTAGTGCCTTATTTACTTACTCTATTCATTAATAAAATTTTCATATAACTTCCAAAACTAGATTAATAAATTATAATAATAAATTGAAAATGTGATTAAATATATTTAATTTAAAAAGCAAAACAATTGCACACTTCAGTTGTATAAGCAAAAAATGTGGTCAACATAGATATTGCAGGTTATTAGCAAGCCAGGAGTTTTATTTACAAGGCTATTTGTTTTCTACAGTTTCATCATTATAATTTGAAAGTCAGCATTTTCACAAAAGCCTTAATGGTTTTGGTTGTTTAAATATATTTCATAATCATTCAATGATTGTGATAATTTTATACATTTTCTTGTTTTGTTTTACATTTTTTTTTATTTACTTTTTTATTTCGAAAAATATTCAAATTGTAAAATGTATTATTAAAATGTATTTAATTATATATTAATTTATTTAATATTAAGCTCTAGCTTATAAATTGATTGTATAATTTAGTATCATTAGTAAATGAAGTACAAATAAGTTACTAATTATCAGTTCCTTGAGTCAAAAACAAACAATAAGAATGCATTTTTCTAATACTGTGTACTAGGAATTAACATACGGTCCTTTTTACAAAATTTGTTATAAAAAAATCATATTTAAATGATTTAAAACAGGGTAAACCAGGGTAGGCAGAGGAACCTTAGGTTGAAGGAGCCTAGTGTTAAGACACTCCATTCCCCACTTTCCGTCATTCAAGATATTGTGTGCTTAGTGGCAGACTAAGGTTACCTAAGCTTTGCCTAATTGCCAGAGTGAAGAAAATGGAAATAATTCAATCTCCCCAAGTCGGAATCGAATACAAATTCGCGTTTAAAGAAAGATGTTGTGCCTCTGTCTTCCTTCATATATATTTATTTTCACTAAAATATATGCTATAAGTATGTTAGATTTAAATAATGATTTTGTTTACCTAAAGTAACCATAGGTCATTATATTAGTATTAACTATACCACAGCCACCAGAAGACTAATATTTCCATCTATACAATTTTAATTTAGATGCAAGTTATATGCTCATGTGATACAATTGTTAATTTGATAATTATTAGGGATTATTCTTTTTTTTAATATTTTTGTACCATATTCTCTTCAATTTGAATATCATTTAATAGTCCATAAATAATTCTTTGACTTTTTATTTCAGATTGCACCATTTGTCCTTCTTCCATCACCATTTCCCCGCACAGAATTTAACAAGGCCATAGAGCTGCAACCTGTATTAAATGAACTAATGCATAAGGTATGAACAATTTTTGTATTTTTCTCCTTTTTATATATTTTTTAATGTTATAACACTCCACTCTCTCTCTCACATTTTCTGTTTTATTTTGCAATATAACACCTGTATCATGTGTGTTATACATCCAAATTATTCCTGACACAATTTGTTTGTATTTGTTTATTTTCATTTAACCTAATTCATTTGTATAAAAATAATGAAATGCAGTTAAATGCAGTTAAATTAGATTGCTAACTGATGTAGAAACGGCTTGTCTTGTTTACTTTAGCTACTTTTATAGTATTATGTCCTATGGCACTATACTTTGGGGTAATGCAGCCGCCATTAATCCTATTTTTGTCTTATAGTAGCAATATATTCGCTCAATCTAGAACTTAAGCTCTAAAGCATCCTTAAGAGAAAAATTAAGAAAATTAATATATAAGTTGCGTCTTAATATATCCTTGCGAATGTAATGTGTCCTAAAAAATATTAATTTTTTAACCAAAACGGTGATGTACACAATATTAATACCATTGGATGAAACTTACAACATCTGTAACTTGATTGTATCGAGTTTCTAGTCTGCAATTTTTTTATGGGACAGTGAGTATTCTTTTACAATATGATCCCAGAAGCCGTCCGAGTATGTTCTACATCAAATTCTAAAAGAACTGTGAAAAGGCATTTGTGTGTTAAAGTTTATTACCTAATTAATGATGTTGTAAATGATAACAGGCAGCCTTAGGAATGAAATGCTCGGTGCTGTCTTTTTCAAAGGTATCGTGGTAATATAAAAATTTAAGGAATGAAGGCCATTGCATTACAATAGTGAAAGACAAGAAATTTAGGAAAAATTGTTTTTTATCACATAGCAGGGTTGGCAGAGGAAACCTAGTGTTAAGACACTCCGTTCTCCGCTTTCCACCCTTCGAGACAATGCGTGTTGAATGACGAAACTCAATGCTGCGCTTTGATTTGTTACCAGAGCAAGGAGTAAAAAAAATGCATTTTCCGCGCGTGTGCATGACGCATTTCCCGAAACAAAATACATGCCCAAAAAAAGCATAGAGATACATCATTACGAAAATATGTATACCGTGTATAAATGGCATCGATAAATTTACAAAATATATTTTTTATTTGATGATTTTTAACAAAGAAATTTTTCTAGCCGGGAGTGTGTAGTAGATATTATCTATCTTATTGGTCTTCATGCATTAGGGGGCATTTTTAATTTTATCTCTTAGATTTTGTCTGATTATAAGCACAGTGACAGTGAATGTGTGTATGAGATATTCGAATTCATACTCGTAGAAATGATTTATTTTCTTTTCTCCGATTATGTAAGGCAAAACGCGATGTTGAGTTCCAACACTCAACTAGAAATGTATCTAATTGGAGCGGTAAGCTAGGAACGGAGTGTCTGGACAATTCTTGAGTCTTGACCGCGGAAGTATATTGAATTCACTGTATGTTTTATAGACGGGAATTGCTAAAACAAAAAAGAAACGGTTTTAAGAAAATCTCCTATTTTACAAGGATATATATCAATGTTGATGGGAAATGGCGGTTATTGATACATAAGATGGCGATTGTTTAATCAATAGCAAACTACATACTTATATAACAACGGAAATATTATTAACAACATCCCATTGCAGGTAGCACATGATGACGAATTTTTGGAACATACCTTACAAAATGCTCTCCAAGTTGACGAATTTACAGCAAAACTATTTGACATATGGGTAAAGGTCAGAAAAGAAGGCATTGCGCAGGTAAATTTGTATTGAATTATTAAGAATTTTTAAATGTAACAACTAATTAATTAAAAAATCAGGGTTATATATTTTTAAGATTTTATAAATATATTTATTTTTGATATATGGACACAAACAATTAATATTGTTATGAAAATTGTGATGATAAAATTTATATATTATATATATTATTACTCGAATGTACGATTAGACACTTAAAATACTGAACGGATTCTACAACGTCATGTTGTGACGACCATTAGGTATGATTTTAACGCCATAGCATATTAAGAGCAAAGTTTAGATACGAATCTGTCGTCTTAGCCGATATCACTAGGCATGCTGAGGTCGGACATCATGCTGGAATCAAGATGTCCACACACAGAGAACCAGTGTGCCAAACATACACCATATTGTTCTTGGAAACAAGTGGAGATCAACAGTATAGCTTCCGGGTTCGGCCATCTTGGGCCTGTGTCGCGGGAAATTCAGAGGTAGTCCATAGCTCGTTGCATTCAAAATGGACGCCAGATTTTATAATGTCATTTTGTTTGAACAACACAACAACACATAAAATTTATTTGAAACAAGATCTTAATATTTTATTTTTATATAGTTTGAAAATCTGGTTTACCATTTACGAGTGGAAAAGAAACGATTTATTATTGCAATGTTATGTGTATTGTAATTTAATAATTATTTTATCATTCTAAGGTAATGTTTGTTACCGTATGAATGAAATAATAGTGTAGAAGAAATTAAAGTTAACTCACTTTGTGTAAATTAATTGCAAACTAAATAATAACAGTATTTAAATAATAACAAATGGATTATGAATAACACTATTGAGTACAGATAATGAAGTATTAATTAATATGTTAATGTTTTGTGTTGATAGGTTATATTTATTATCTATTGTACAAATGTTTTATTTGCAATCCATTTGTGACAGTAGATTGTGCAGATAATGTATATTATTGCTTCTACATAGAATGAATTGTAAATCATAATAGATTTTTGCTTATGCAAATAAATAAAAATATAAAAAGAAATGAATTACAGAACACTAAAATATTATAGTTTCAGCAGTTTTCATAATAGTATGTGTTACATTAATGTGTATAAAATTACACATATACACACATACACATTTTTGTCAAGTAAAATGTAATAGTTATGTTTAAGAAGTAAATTGTTCATATGAAAAATAAATTTATATTTTTTTTAAAAGCTAATTGGGTATATAAAACTTAAACTATATTTATCTGTAAGCGAAGTTTGAGCATGTGCATTGTGCAAGTAATTGATAAGAATTTAAAATTAGGAACTTAATTGTGTTTAAATGTGAAGAATGGCATATGTACAAACGAATTTTTTATTATTTATTTAACATTGTTTTTTTGATAATTTTACACTAAAATATACTTTTTTTATCATATAAGTATATGTGTGAATATTGTAGATTATGACATATAAAGTAAGGAAATCTTTAATCAATTAGGGACATTTTTCTTACTCAAGCGTATGTATGTATTTAGTATTACTTATATGTTTATATATTGTATAGAATATTGCATTATATCGACTTTAGGATGGTGATGGAGTATCAAATTTAATTAATTGTGCATTTACAGAAGTAAATTGTTCAAACACACATTAAAAAAAATAAATATATAATATTATATAAAATATAAATATATAATAAATTTCGTACATGTATGTACGTACGTATGTACTTTACGTATGAATGAAATTTTACTTGATTTTTTTTCTCTTTATTATTATAAAATCTACTTTCTTATTATATACTCGTATTATTTTATAACGAGACACTAAATATGTATACGTAATATATATATATATATATATATATATATATATATATATATATATATATATATATATATATATATATATATATATATATATATATATATATATATATAATAGTATCTAATAATTGGACAAAATTAATAATATTCCAGTCGCTCAGCCTTGGCCTCTTCAGATCGGACTACTTGATGCAAAAACCGGACTGCAACAAAATTAAACAAGTGGAGTTTAACACCGTGGCAGCGAGTTTCGGTGCCATGACGTCGAACCTTCCCTCCATGTTTCGGTACCGACACTGCGATGGGCTAAAACCTTTAATTTGTTTAACCACAGACAATATAACATATAATGGATTGTTATTGTGTATCTGCTACTAATTAAAGTGTTAATTTTAAATCATTTGGCACGTTCTTATAAATTAACTATTTATTGAAACAGTATTAACAATCTATTTTGTATTTAATTATTATTATTGTGTATGATATTTATATATTATTGTCAAATTAACAAGGTCATAGCCCATAACTGTTTCCGTGTTATCAGTCAACATCTCTCATGTGACTGCTTTATAACATCACGCGTTCATTTCTCACTTATGCTTGTTGTCTATGCACGCTTCCGCCATTTTCTTGCACCAAATATTTTATCTATGCATGCTTTTTGGGTAGATATATAATCTGTGGCTAAGGTTCTTTAGATGTAAAGATTGATTTAAAAATAGAATTAAAAAGTTTGGCGTGCATGTATATAAGCGATCTTAGTTTTTTTTCCTACTTGAGAGATGTTCCCTGACCTTGGATTGTCGGTCGAGATGGATTTTTATTGTTTTATTCGTGTTTTTTTATTTTTTTTTAATGAGAATTTTGTCCAATTATAGATCAATGAATGGATTAGGGTACACATCTTTCAATATGTTACGTTAATTTTTTCTTCATAAATTCGTGGTTCTATGTGAACAGATTATTTATATATTTATAGTACTTATTCAAAGATTAAATATAATTATACAAAAATTAAATATAGTCATGTAATTCGAAATTTAATAGTTCGTTTGTTTTGAACATGAAGAGAAAATATTTCTTATATAATTTATACATTCGTCAAACTTTTTCAATTTCCAATTATTTTCATTAGTAATAATTGAAAGTTTACTAGGTTTTATAATAAAAACATAAATAAACCATAATGATAACTAAGTTAAAATGTACATTGCCTATATAAATGTGATACATTTACATATATTTAAATAACTTTTAACTTTGTTCAAATATGAGTTTTAGTAACAGAACTTCAAAAAAGCATGTATCTATTGAATTATTTGTTGTATAATGTTGTCTACTTTAATGTGCCAATTTCATTGAAGCTAATTATTTGTTAACACACTAAGATCAATTAATAATTACAGATCATCTTTGTTTTTATTTATTTTTATAAACGTCCACATTTTTCTTCTTCACATAAGTGAAATTGTCATATTAATAATATATAGATAGATAAATAATATAATAATAGTTTACTTTATATTGTGTTGTTAGCATGCGTCGTTCGTTATTTGTGGCATGTAGTGTCGTTTGATTATGTATGAAATGTATGTAGTTTTAATAATTACTGACTTTGACTCTAAAAAAACCTTATCAGAAAATAATAATTTATTTAATCTGTGGGATTAATTATAATGACAGTTATTATTTTCTGGCGGGAAGATTCATTTTATTTTTATTTTATTTATTTATTTTTCTGTTTGGTTTTTCAGTTATATTCTACGACAGTTGGGACATAGTGAAATGATTAAAGATGTAAGTATATTTTGACTTGTAAATAAAAGAAATTATTGAATAATTTTGTAATTGCTTAAAGTAGAATTGTACGTGAAGTTTATAATTAATGAAATATCTGGTAGCTTAAATTATTTTTTTCGAAATAGCAAAAGTCTAACTAATTAAGAAATGATGTTTTATTCATTCAACCTATCTTATCTATATAAAAAAACACAGGTTATTTATTGGACCCCTTTTAAACCACTCTTGGCACTATAACATTTTAACGGCTTTGTACTTGGTCCAGCGCCCTCTTGCTGTTTTTACTGCTGCCTATCGTTTTGGCATAGGTTTGATTAGCTTCTATCCTATTCTATTAGTTTCCATAGGTAGTGTGATCAAAAGTAAAATGGTTGTTGTTCGTAATTCCTCTGGAGGGAAGTCTTTATCGTTCCCTGACAGTAGAAAAAAAGTAATTACAATTGATCTCATTCACGTCGTTCAACATGTATTTGAACGTTAAACTTGTACAAATATTTACAAATTTTCCATTTTAATACCATTTAGTCGCTAATTGATCTCTGATCACCGCTCAATATTGTTTTTTTTTTTCAGATGCCAGAAAACCGAGCGCTATCGGGTCTTTGCTCGGGTATAATAGAAGCGTACGATTTATTTGGTGTACCGACAGCCGTCGTACTGTTTGTTGTGGAAGAAGTATCTTATAATATATGCGATCAAAGGTTCCATGAATTTGAAATATTTGAAAAGAGACCCGACATTATGGTAAGGCTTAATGTAGGAAATATGAATTATACTACATTTAATTCTTATCTACGAATTTTTTTTATTGAATCTATGATTTACAATGTATATGTTGTTTTTTTTTACATTACAGATATACCGTAAAACATTGAATGAAATTTTTGAAGAGACATGTTTGAATGATAAAAAACAGCTAATGATGTGAGTTTTATAGTTAATATGGTGGGATGGGATATATATATATATATATATATATATATATATATATATATATATATATATATATATATATATATATATATATATATATATATATATATATTAGCCATCAAGCGCAATGGGATCACGTGTCACAATCGCGGTTACTATGCATGGCTCGTGGTTCGATCCCCACTCAGCAAATTGGGTTATTTCCCTGTTGCGATACGACAAATTGCGACGTTGAGATCAGCCACTCACGCAATGAATCGAATTCGGGCGGGAAAAATAGAACGTAGTGACTTGACACTGGTTTCACTCTGCCTAGTGTTACAGTCGTCTATAATACAGTCTGCAGCTAACAGTGGCGAAGAGTGTAATTTTTACAAAGGTCAATGCCGTGACAAAAAGACATACATTTTTTTTATTAAAATATAAAATATAAATATAAAAAAATTACTTAGTTTACGAAGTTAATATATATGCAAATACTTTATGGTTTCTATTGCATTAAACAAAATTAATTTATAGTAGAATTATTGTAAGATAATAACGAATCGTTATTTATTAATTTATGAGATAATTCTGTTTATTTATACACTTGCATAAGGTAACCCAATGGGAATCGTGTTATGTGAACACTTCGACACTAGTAGCTATATTTGTTGTTTTTCTTTTAATAGCGACGGGCATCCAGTGGCAGTAGTGTACTACAGATCGGGATACGAACCTGCTCAATATCCGTCCACTAAAGATTGGGACGCGAGACTACGAGTGGAAAGATCTACGTGAGTGAAAATATATATTTATATTATAATTTATTTGTATTGAACATACATATAACATACACTTAAAATTTTGTTTGTAATAGTAGTAGGGCCTTAATTCATTTTTGAAATAACTTTAAAAAAAATCTTAGTTACTTACTTTTTTAAAATAATGAAAATAAAATTTTATTGTTCTACCATTTTTTTTGTATAGGGCAGTTAATTATCAGTTTGATGGAAATAAAATCATATGTCTAGTTTGATATGTTGCAATATTTTTATCAAAATTTTAATTTTTTATTTTATAATTTTAATTATTTTTCTTCCCTTTCGACCAAAGCCACAATATGTTTAAGAAACTCAATCTAGCTTAAGAAACTCTTTAAGTTGTAACCATACCCTAAATATATATATATATATATATATATATATATATATATATATATATATATATATATATATATATATATATATATATATATATATATATATATATATATATATATATATATATATATATATATATATATATATATATGTGTATAAAAAATACACATGGGATATTACATTCACGGGACTCTCTATTTGTTGACATCCGAAGAGAGTGCAGAGAGAGATCTAGGATTAGAACCCACAACTACAGAAAAATAAACTAAATAAGAGTATGACAGTTGGGACTAGTCCCACTACTGTAACTTTTTCAGATTTTCATCTTTCATCAATGTTGAAGTAAGATATAAAAATTCTCACTCAAATTTTTTTGGTTAGTAAAATTTTCTCTAGATATGATTTTCTAAATGTTTCAGGGCAATAAAATGCCCCTCAATCCACTACCAGCTCGCTGGTACGAAGAAAGTACAACAAGCGCTTGCGGCTCCAGGAGTTCTTGAGAAGTTCATGGGCGCCGGCGTCTCCACCGGGAGGGTCAGGGATATATTCACGGGCCTCTATTCGCTGGACTTTGATGAGAGTGGGGAGAGAGCTGTTGATATGGCGCTGGCTGATGCGGAACGGTTTGTTATTTTTAATTTTTTTGAATCCCTAACACATCGTTCAATAAGCCCCGCGAATTAAATAGGAAAACCACGTTTTTTTCGAAAAATTCTTTTTTATTCATCAACATAATCACCTTCAAGTGCGATACAATCATTCCAACGCTTTTCTAACTTTTATACCATGCTATGATACCATGCTTGTAGAAGGATTTCTCCTTGGCTTCAAAATAAGCTTCAGTCTCAGCTATTACTTCCTCATTCGAGCCAAATCTTTTTTCCTGGAGCATCCTTTTTAAATCAGCAAAGAGCCAGTAGTCGCTGGGGGCCAGATCTGAAGAGTATGGTGGATGAGGAAGCAAATCGAAGCCCAACTCGTTCAATTCGCCTATTGTTTTCATTGATTTGTGGCACGGTGCATTGTCTTGATGAAAAATGATTTTTTTTCTTCTTCATGTGGGGTCTTTTTTTAATGTTTCGTCCTTCAAACGCACCAATAACTCAATGTAATAGTCACTATTGATGGTTCTTCCCTTTTCAAGGTAGTCGATAAAAATTATACCGTTTGCGTCCCAAAAAACTGACGCCACCACTATGCCAGCTGCCTGTTGCGTTTTCGGAAGCTTTGGACTACTATAACTGTTGTGTAATGGTGGATCCATATTTCGCCCATTGTCACATACCGACGAAAGAAATACTGTTTATTACGAGTAAATCGTGCCAAACAGGTCAATCAAGCGCGGCACTTTTCATATCAAATTTTTCATGTAAAATCGTAAACGAACTTCTAGTCTATATGTTCACGATCTCAGCAATCTCAGAAACTTTCGTTTTGCGGTCATCCATCCCTATTTTTAAAACTTGCTTAATATTTCCCGGAGTTACTCCTTCATTTGGTCTCCCCGAGCGCTCTGCATCGCTCGTATCAGTTTGAAAGCGTTTGAAATCAGCATACCACCGACAAATCGTTGTTTTCGATGGCGCAAAGTCTGGATAACACTTTTCAAGCCATTGCTTGCCCGGTATTTTTTCCCATTAAATAGCAATGTTTTATTAACACACGATATTAGTTATTTTTCCATTTTTTAAACAAATGCAAAAGGAGCGTCACTCTCACCACAGTAGCTTTGTTGTTTATGGTTCGATGGACAGGAAATTTTGACACATGTCACTTGAAGGTTGGTACTTTTAAAAAATAAGGTTGATTTGACATGAATCACGCCATCTCTGGGTTAGTACCGGGACTTGTTGGACGATGTATTACATAAATGAAAGTACCTAGAGTGAAGACACTCTGTTTTCACTGCGTTTTGTCTTACTAGTGCACGCCAATTTGTAAGTAGGAATTTTTAAAAAGACATTAATTATAAAGGAATGCGTAGATACAAAGTTCTAAAAAATATGAAACACATGAGAATATCCAAAATTAAAAAATATGAATTAATAATAGATGTTAAAAAGCTGTTTTTTTTGGAAAATTGATATTTAATAATATCTTTATTTGACTGACTGACTCTCAGTAATTAGGATTTCATAATCTCCATGCAGGTTCGTCCTGAAGCCGCAGCGCGAGGGCGGCGGCAACAACCTGTACGGGTCGGACGTGCGCGACGCGCTGCTGCGCATGCGCCACAGCCGCGAGCGCGCCGCGTACATACTCATGGAGAGGATATTACCACCTCTGGTGAGTGTTTGTTCTGGTGACTATTTTGTTTTTGTAGACATAAAAAAAAGGTAGTGCCAACATCTCTACAAATTAGACTTATGTATATAATATAGATTATTGCTTGTATATTAAAAGATAATGACAATAAAAATGAAGAACATAACGTTTATTTATTTAATAATGTTTAAGGATTATTATGTTTAAGGATATATTGATGTAGTGAGACAATGCTATAGTTGTGGGTTCACATTCGGAGGAGTTAATTATTTTCATTTCCTTGCTCTGGTAATACATAAACGCGGCCTTGAAGTCCACCACTCGACTAATGCTAGGATTTCTCTGCCTATCCTGGCTTGCGGGATATAGCGTGAAGCAAAAAAAAATAGTGTTCTGACCCCATTACAGGTATCAGGGTACGTAGTGCGTCCCGGAGCGGCCGTCCCGCCGCCCATCACTGATCTGGTCTCGGAGTTGGGCATATTCGGAGTTATTATTGGGTAACTATATCTGGTTTATACTATTATCTATCTTTTCCTAGAAATTCTCCTCTTTTTTATCTTTTGTTTTGCTATGTCCAGTGTAGTGGTGAATTTGTTATTGACATTATTGTAATAAAATATTAACATCAATAAGAAAATCAATACTACCATCCTAATAAATAATTGTATTTGTTTGTTTTTTTTTTTAATATTTCTTAAACCTGTTTAATTTTAAGTTGGTCAAAGCATCGAGTTTAAATTTACATTTAAAGTGCCAGATTTTTCATTATTTATTTGTTTTTAAAACTAGGACAAAGGATAAAATCTATTGTAACCGTCAAGCGGGACATATGCTCAGAACTAAACTGGCAGATGCCAATGAAGGCGGCGTCGCTGCCGGCTTGGGCGCATTAGACTCACCATATTTATTAGATATGTAGTAATAAATATCTCATAATTTTTTTTGTTTTTTTTGATTTTAATTTTAATAATATTTACTTTTTTTTTAATTGTGTGTGAGTGTGGAATAAGGTGAGATGTTTCTAAAATTGAATCGTTTATTTATAATGTTGTTAAATTTAACATGTATACAGGTAAATAAATTTAATAGTAATATATATTTTTGTATTAAAGTAAAAATGTTATAGACTACTGGATTTTTTGTTAGTTATGTTTTTTTTAGTACAAGATGATATGATTAAATTAATTTACTCTACCAATGGCGGGTTTGCAGCATGTTGAGTTAAATTGAGCCTAAAATTGTAACTACTGTGATATATATGTATAGCACAGAAATATGCCCATAAATACTTTTTTGTGCCGTCTCATCAAAAATATAGGAAAATTGTAGAGATCAAAATTTAAAACATATGTTTTGGAAATATGCTTATCTGACTAGTAATAATTATAACCAGAATAATATATGCCATTTTGTTTTATTACAATTTTTTATTAGTTGTGTATAGAGTTTTAGTATGTAATTGTTTGTTTGTTTTCATATATTATAAACAATTGTTTTGTTTTCAATCATTATTTCAACTAAAAACATAACAATGAGTATTATCTGCATTATTTATTTTGTTGATATTATAAATATATATTTTTTGTAAATAAATTTAAGTGCATATGCGGCATAAAATAGTTCCTATTGAAAATTATATTTTTTTCTGTGTAAAGTGCATTTATAAATGTATGTCAACTGATATGAATTTAATTTTGTTTAATATTATATTAATTTTTAAAATGTTCGAAATTTTGACATTCCGTAATTTTTATAATAAATATTGAAAAGAAATTTATTTATATTCAACGTTTTTATATTATTTTGTGAAATAATAATAGTAATTTGTAATTTTGTTATTACTAACAGATTATAAAGCCCATATTTTAAATATTATTACTATAAAATATGTATAAGGCAGTATGGTGCTGTTATAAACACTTGTAGTTTTATATTTTTATTACAATATATTAACAAAATATATATATGTTTTTTATTTCTACCTTTTGTTGCTTCAATTAAGCGGGGCGTTGAGTTCCCTGTTTCCAAAGAGAATTGAGCAGAAAGTGGGGAATTTTAGTGACTGGGGAACTAACTCGGTACCCTCTGCCATCTTGTTTTATACAGGATACAGCGTGTAGATTAAAATAAACTTGCGCAACGCTACAGTAGCGCTGAAACAACGGGCACAGTTATGGGGTTTATCACACTCGGGCGAATGTTTATATGTAGTGCAGAAACTAGGCTTCGATTCTTAGGCGGGGAATTTTTGAATTATATCATATCCTCTCTCTGGTAACTAGTCAAAGCGCGGCGTCGAGTTCCGCCACTCAACATACAATGACTCAAAATTGGGCGGAAAGTGAGGAACGGAATCTCTAAACATTAGGCTGTCTGTAATATACGCGGGAAATCGCGAAAATATTTTTTTTACTGTATAATCATTACTTTTTTAAAATCGATCGCCAGTTATAGCTTTTTGCGTTAAACAACAGTGGCAAACATTTTTCTGCCTAATTAATTCAATATAAGTGAGAGTTCGGGAGACATTCAATTGTTTTCATTTTCTTCTCCGGAGCAATAAAGCGCAGTGTTGTGTTCCACCACGCAATATCATTAACATGGATAAGAAAAGATAAATATTTGGTGGAAACTTATATAGCGGGACTTGATCTCGTGCCATACTTTGTTTTACCACAGTTAATAGTCGGATACTATCCCAAGATGGCCTCATTTAAGAACAAATCAGGGGATATAATAAAACGATACATCCCAACAATAATTTTATTCATATCATATATATTCTACATTACACTTTATTAAATTAGAAGTGTTCAGTGTATTTGGGCATTTTGTTCTTGAATAGATTTGCTGCGTTACCTTGGTAGCCCTCCACGTATCTGAAGGCGGGATTACCATGGATAACCTAATAAAAAAAAATACTAATATTAATATAATGGCTTACCAAAGTACAACAAATACTTTTTTTATATTGCTATACCCTTACCAGATTTAGATTACTATACCCTTTCAGCACTGTTATAGAATAAGCAGAGAAAACAGTGAACTAGTGATTCTCTACTTTGCCTTTTCCAAATGTCTATTAAAGTAAAGGTATCAAAAATATATTGCAAAAATTTTGATGGATTAATCACTTTTATAGTATATTTTTCTACAATTATGTAATCCGCCATTTTGCTTTCTCTTCTATCATCCTAGGTATGTATTTTTATATAAACTAATAACTAAAATTAACCGGACACTGAGAATGGGTCCAAATTTAGCTTACAAAATTTGGCAATTAGTGACAAACGAACATAGCAGTTTAAATAAAAATATTAAACAATAGAATTAGTGTCTCCCTCTTCTTAACAAAAACATTAGAAAACAAACCGTATCCCTGGCAAAGCCATCATCTGCATCGGTTATAAGCTCCGGAACATCATATCTGGGTATATTGAATAGATTCATCAGGTAATTCTTATAGTTAGTGTATATAGCCCGCTGGTCTGCCCACTCTATCTCTCGAGGGAGACGCCAGTCCTTCATCTTGGGTTCCTCTCTCTCAGTATACTGATCAAAGTTCAGACGCTCTATGTCTTCTACTACCTGGGAATTAATAAGAATAAATTAATTAGACATTCTATTACCATCATCAGGCTGTGCTTAAGTACCAATCAATTAATATATTAAAATAACACTATTTTAATTATTTTTTTTCTTTTCAAAAAAGAAATAGTTTCAGCCTTTTTCCACAGTTATCAACTTACCAACTGTTAGGATACTCTGATTGTCTTGTTACCAGACTGAGAAAAGAAAATTATTGATTCTCCCCAAGTGGGAATCAAACCCACAATCATTGTAAAGTTTAACGACGACAGAGCACCACAAGAGTTGATGTCCAATTAACATTAAAATGTGAATACATGTGAAGCATTAACAATATATTATTTTCTCACAACATATTACCACAAAAAGGTAGGTAAATAACACTTACAACTTCAACTTCACCACCACCAGTCCAGTCGTAAACTAGTAGCTCTGCATGTGTGGAGATATCTCGCAAATACTTGTTCTTGTATTGACGTTCAATTTCCATTAGGTAGGGCTTGGTTAGGGCTTTGCCTTCTATTTCATGTTTGAAGCCTCGGCGTTTGATTGCTTCTTGTACCTGGGAAGAAGGATTTTATCATTTAATTGCTTAGCTGAAGAATTGTTCACTGAGAGATATTTTTTCAATTATTACAACAAAGAATTATTTTATTGAATTAAATATTTTAAAAGGTAAAATGTGAACTAATAGAAACCTTGTCCACTGGCACATCCAAGTAAATAACAAGATGGGGTCGCATCAGTTCCTCAATAGTATTTGCTTTCAGTTCATAATACACAGACTTAACTCCCCTACTTATGTAATTTTGTGAAAACATAGCTTCTAAAAATACAAAGTCCGAATATGGTGACCTTTCCAGAACAACCCCTTGTCCAGTGTTCAAGATATGAGCTAGAGCATCAATATACTGATGATATCTTGCAATATATGACATAATCTGGTAGTTGCCAGCTAGACGATGGTTAGGGGTGCAGTTGAAGTTAACATGATCAAAGGTCCTAGTATCTTCTGGTATGTCCTTGTCGAATATACGTATGTCAACTCCATTTGGACGAACATAATGAATGTCCATGTTAGCTTCGGGGAAATGTTTCATGCCGAGATCTTCTGCTAGCTTCTTAGCGAATTCCGTTTTACCAGCAGCCACTGGACCCTCAACGACTAAAACTTTCGTATTTTCGTCAAACCTATGAGTGGTTCGATCAAAAAGACTACGTATCCAACCATAGTTTTTATTCTCGTAGTCATAAGGTGCAGGTTTTGGAGGACGCGGTGGCAGCGATTCTCGTAGTGCCTTGCCCATGATAGTCCTGTTTTGAATGATCGTACATCCTGCTATTTTACCACCTTGGACGGGGATCTTCACAAATCTTATAAGTGTCGCCATTTTCAATAGGACCTATAAAAATATGAAATAGGGAAGTTGTAAATAGCTTTATGTTGTTTATTTACTTTTATTACATTTATATGATTTTAAATTGCTTTATTTTCCTTACCCTTATTTAGTTCATAATAAAAAATTTACTAGGAGATATGACATAACACCTCTATTCGATATTTTGACATTAGCGTTCCATTATTTGATTGAACATTGATATTTAACAAATTATAATATAATAAAACAAAAAGATAATTTTTCTGTAAATTAAGAACGGTGTTTCGAGCGTGTCAGTGGAACACAAATCACTTTGCCAAGGTCACGTTGATTTTTCTGTGAATATGGATTTTTGTCAAGAATAATTAATTGCCATCTGTCACAATCAAATATTTTTCTTTTATCTGTGGTTAACGTCAAGAACCATGTGAGAATTATTTAACAACAAAAAATAACAATTTTAGCAGAGTTTTTCATCAAGATCTTTACATTTATTGACCAAAATACACAATGGAAGTAGAGAATATCAATGTAGATGAATTTTTACCTGCCAAAAATCCTATTAAATTAAAAAATGTGCAGAATAAAATTGCTACGAAATCTGCGGAAGGTATGGACGTAGAACAACAAAATGATGCGGGAAAGCAACGAAAACGTAAATCCAAATTGAAGAAAATAAAAAGAAATGCAGAACCGAATGAAAGTAAAGTTAATATGAGAAAAGTTGCTGTACCAGCTCACAGGTATAACCTCAAACTTTTAAATACGTGTTATATAAATAATACCAATTGTTTTCTAGCAAACTTATTATTACTTTTATAATCAAATTTGTTAAAAAATATTCTTAAGCTCAAATTCATTATTTAAAAACATTTTGCAGATATACTCCATTACGTGAAAATTGGTTAAAAATATTCACACCAATTGTAGAACATCTACTGCTGCAAGTTCGTTTCAATACAAAAAGCCGCAATGTTGAAATAAGAGTTGGACCAGAAACTAAAGATATAGCTAATTTACAAAAAGCTGCTGATTTTGTTAAAGTAAGTTGCTACTTCCTGATTAATCTATTATATTAATCTATATATATTAATCTTCCTGTCTAATAATAAACTTGTACCGCAACAATAATGTAATAAAATGGCTTTTATTAAATTGTAATAAATAAAATATATTTCTAATATATGTTTATCCTAGTAAATTTATTTTTGTTCATTTTAAAAAAAATTACCAGATTGTTTAGTTATGGGAGACAAATTGTTCATATATACATAATATTTTTCAGGCATTCATTTATGGGTTTGATGTTGAAGATGCACTAGCCTTGCTGAGATTAGATGACTTATTTGTTGAATCCTTCGAAATAAAAGATGTGAAAACTCTACAAGGTGATCATTTAGGCAGAGCTATAGGCAGATTAGCTGGTAAAGCAGGCCGCACAAAGTTCACTATAGAAAATGTAACAAAAACTAGAATTGTTCTTGCCGATTCAAAAATTCACATCTTAGGCAGTTATCAGAATATTGCTTTAGCTAGAAGAGCCATTTGCAATTTAATCATGGGTTCTCCTCCGTCTAAAGTGTATGGTAATTTGAGAAATGTTGCTAAAAGAGTTGCTGAGAGGTTCTAAATGTAAATAAACATATATTTATACTGTTTTTTTTTTTGTATTTTATTTTCTATAGGATTTTTTGATTTAATGATAAGTAAACAATATTTTATATTTGATAAGAATGTTCTGTATATTACATAATGTATGTATATATATATATATATATTATAATTTTTATAAAAGGTTTCATATGTACAGAACACATTTTTAATATTAGATGTTAAATGTACTTAGCTAATTATTTACATTTTAAATATCTCACTGCTTCAGTAATTCAGAACGATAGCCATTACTTTCTTGTAAAAAATAAAAAAAAAATACTAGCGCATTATCAGTAATAATAAAATTTAAACATTTCTTTGCTTATAACATATTTATGTTAAGATCTTCAAATATCAATGTATTTTTATAAATTACAATTAAATTACTATAAAGCCCTCTAAGCCCTATATTATTATAAGTGCCTCAGTCATTTGAAGTTTAAGGAATAAGTAACAACTTGTCCAATAACACCATATATTTTGAAGGCTGGGCCATATTCTTGAATTTGTATTTGTTGCCATTATTTAAGTGGTTTGTTTAGAAAACATCTACAGAGTTGTCAATGAGTGACTTATGATTTCAAATTTTAGTCCTTCGTCAAATGTTAAAGTAAAATGTTAAACTTCTATTTGAAAAATGGTTTACAATGACAAGGGAAAGACAATATTTCTTTGTGCTTCTCTGATCCCCTGAGATTCGATTTATCATGGGTCTACGATAACACAAAGTTGCAACAAATAAACAATAACCACGTATTATATAATAATAATTCTTCGTGAGCTCTTTCTATTACAACAGAATCCTATATTTAAAGTGTCTGGGCACTCGCGACAGCACGAGGCGCGCGTCATAGCTGAGCGAGGCGAAGGTCCAGGGCTCGGCCGCGCTCCACTCCGCGCAGTACACCGAGTCCTCGTGCTGTTCGTACGATTGCAGGACGCCATCTTCTAGACTAAAATTAAGATGTTATTATGAAAGAAAATAATATAAAAAATATATCTATTCTAAATTTGCCAATACAGCAATTTAAAGAAGAATGTGCGGAATTCATGTCATTAGACTTTCATGCAGAATAGCTACCATAGCATTTAATAATTAAATTTTAACAATTATGTTGAAAAAAAAAAACGTTGAGTTAGTTGCCGGTTCTTCTCAGCTCTCAATCAACAATTTAAAAATGCTCGTAAAAGTCTATTTGAATAAAAAAATTTGATACTTGGATATAACAGGACTCGTCCTGTTATATCAATGTTCAAGTGCTGAAAACTTTTTAAAAATGTATTTTTTATTTAAATATATTAAAGTTTTGTGGAGTCAGAAAGCGACTACCCTACATATTTAAATCAATTTAATTTTTAAATCTAACTAACAAAAGAAAATCAACTATTCCACTACAAAGTGGCGGAAAGTGAAGAAAGGACTTTGAACACTAGGTTCGGCAGAATCCAGAAAGATAGGCAACCCTGCTTTATGCGGGAAACACGCAAAGATAAGTAAAATAAAAGGTAAATAAAAATACATACACCTGTCCTTTCCTCTCCTCGTCGTCAGGTTCACAGATGCTGGCAGCTGCTGTCAGTAAGGCTCTGGCGTCAGAGCTGCCTGTCAGCAACAGCTGTTCGTGGTAGGTATTGTATCTCACTGTCCAAACCCTGAATGGGGAAAAATTTAAAAGTTAATATAAAGATCGAAAAAAATTGAGCTTTTGCAGCGCAGTGGCAAATGAAATCTGCACATTATTTGAATACATTACAACTGTCATGTTTGTGTACGTTTTTAGAGTACCGCACCGCGTACTTAGTACTTAGGAAAAATCCCTTACTTTGTCTAACCGTTTCAACATATTTTTTCTCAAGGTCGCCATGGTTAACTCATGCTAAAAAAATATCAAATATCCAGGTCTATGGTACCTTGGAGCACAGAAAAAAAAGTAACTTTAAGTAAATGCAATCAAAAGATACGAGCTTTTATGCTTTGTTTTTACCGCGTTTTTAATGAAATTTGCCGCAGAACCCATGGGGTAATTCCCATTGACATAGAAATATGAAAAGAAAATATCCAAAAATTGGAAAATAGAAGGTATAATACAGAAAAGAACAGTACAAAGTTATAATGCAATAAAATTTTATAGTAAAGAATGAAGCATCTTGACACTATGCCTAGTGCCTACTTCAAGAAAACCAGGACATAATTTCTTATGTAAGATTTCTCTTACCAATGTGAATGATCAGATCTACTAAATATGGGTTCTTTCCCGTTTCTATAGTCCCAAATGTTCAACGCTGCATCATCACCTGCACTTGCCAAATGAAATTGTCTGTGAATAATTAAAAAAATATACAATTACTTTCACTTTATACATTAGAGATTACTTTATATATATATGAGTTGAAGGAAATAGTAAGTAATATTGAATACCTGTTGGGATTAAAATCTAAATCTCTGGCGAGTTGTCTGTGAGCGCCGTCTATAGTCCACGCCGGCTTATTGCAATCTGTTCGTGTATCGAAGCACTTTATATGTGTATCCTGTAGTACTGCAAACTGTAATTAAATTTGTTATAAAAAATCAAACACACACACATACAGACATACATTTGTTGATATATGTCAACACTTCAAATTTGTAATAACTAAAAAATATTGTACTATTTACATAGCTATTTTCATTAAATTTATTTTTTCTCTTGACTTACTTGACTATGACCTTGGGAACTCCATTTCCCGCCAGTAAATTTCAACCTGGTCCTGCCCTCAGGTTCTATGCAGGCCACTTGGTCACCAGTACTAATATCCCGGATACTGACATAGTTGTCCAAAACTATGCCTATTTTGTTTGTATCGGACGAGTGCCATTCAGCACAGCGGATTTCTTCTTCCTGCTTCTAAAATTAGAATGATTTTATATGAGTTATATAGAGTTCCATCTTTACCATAATTTACTGAATTCTCATGCCATGGCCCCCTAGTATTATAAGGACCCAGAATGTTTGTTTGTGTTGATGGCACTGTAATATCCACAGTACAAATTGTGACAATGGATTATTTAAATTAATTCATTTTTATATCTATACTATAGTCTAGGCTAATAACAACAAGATTAATTGGAACAGTTTAAAACCTTTGTTTTAAAGGTATAAAACTAAAATAAGTATACAACCACTTAGTATATGTATAACTAACTGGTGACATTTCGATTATTTATTAAAGTTTGATTAAACTTTATCAAACCAGACACATATGAAGGAAATTGATGATATTTCAGATTTTTTTAACTATTAACCACTATATCCAAAGAAGCAACTTGGTATCATTTACACATGTGCTATTACGTTTAAATAAATAATGTAATCATTCCTTTATTAAGTATCAACAAGGGTTACATATAATAATTTTAAATTAGAACAGATAAATATTAAAACTAGAAAAAATATTTAGTGTAACATAATACTACTTACATCTGGTGTAATAGTCTTCAGTAGCTCCATTTCTTCTGCATTTCTACTCTGTACTGCACTTAGATCATCTAGGTCTTTGGGAATCACCTAAAAAAAGTTCATGATATAAGAAATGTTGAAATTATATATTGTATTGGTTTTATAATTTTTAAGTAGCTTAGAAAATTGGGATGTACAACTAATAAAAATTTCAGCAATAAAATTATTAATATGTTTATGTCACTTACATCAGTTGTCGGAAGCTTGAAGATAGACACACCCATAGTACATTGACTAGTGTCTGAATCATAAGCACTGTGTGTAGTCATCAATATGGCAGCATCATGAGGAGAACAGCGGAGATGCCATATTTCACCAATATCATGTTTAAACACCTAGAAAATATAATTTGTTAAGCATTCATATGAGCTTTTCCATTTATTTAAAATATTATTTACTTTCATATGCTAAGAACTCATCCACTAACATAGGTTGTCTGGAGGAGATCTCTTATAGAGATAAGTCCACTTTTGTGAACTATCTTTATATATATTATATAATATTTAGTTTTACCTTGGTGTGTAATGCTCCTGTGTCTTCTTCTAATTCTACAACATGGACCTGATTTGTATTAGGTTTTAAGCTTTGAGTCCCAATTAAAAATCTTATTGCATCACTTTCTCCGTATTGCGGAGACAGGGCTCTCGTCTAAAAGTAATAAATTTAGCTTAACATAAGAGTTATAAAATTGCTTGTTATGCAGTTAATATTTCTTACGTTTATTTAATTTAAGTGTTTAAATATGCATGACTAAAACGACGACGATATAAATACATAAAATAAAACATCATAACTGATTTTCTTTATTTTTTTTATTTCTTAATTCTTCCAATCTCTAAACTTAGTTTATTTTTTAGATTTAAACGAATATTGTTAAAGAAATTTTGTTGTACCTGGTTTTCTAGGCCGTAAATAATTGAATTGCCTTCTTCCATGGTTTCAAAATTGTAGCAATGTTTTAACTGATATATTAAATTCCTTTTTAGGAAAAATTATATTAACAACAAATCGAACAAATCAAAACAAATTATAAAACAACTAAGAATATTTAGCGAACTTTTTGGAAAGTGACAAATGTCAAATATTACAACATAAGTGACATGTGACATTAGTCAAGCGTTAAGAAACTAAAATAATATCTCTAAGCGAATAAAGTTACTTATAACTTTATTCCCTAAAAATAAATTAAAATAAATTGAAAATATTTCATTTTACAGTATTATATAAAAAACACCTACATAGTATATAGTATTTATCTATATTTAGAGATCAGCTATTGAAGCTTACGTCAGCTTATGTATTAATGTACCTTACTTCTTACTAATATTATGAATTTGTGAATGAGTTTGTGTGTATCCTTGTTACTCAGTTACGTCAAAACGGCTGAAGGGATCGAGATGAAGTTTGGAACAGGGATATATTTTTGTCTGGAATAATCCTGTTTATATATTTTTATATTATATTTTACATATAATATGTATACATATAATACAATAAATGTGATAATATTATAATGTGCAAATTTGTGAAGATAGATCTTTGTTCTAGTTTCACGTAAAACCTACAGGACGTATTTAAATTAAACGTAAATATATTTAACATATGGGCTTCAATTTATGATGAACAAATAAATAAAGAATAGTGAGGTTCAAGCGAGCGACGCCGCGGGCGAGCCTCTAGTCTAATATAAAGTACTTCTTTTTTTATTAAAAAATATACGAATGTTAAGTAATGGTAGTTAAACTACAGATTTTGTGTTTATTTATATTCAATGTCAGCTCTTTAATCGTATGAATCGCTACTATTTTTGTATTGGCAATAAAATATTGGAAATTTAATGTTTCATTTTGAGATAGTATACCTGCCAGTCTGGTCACTGGCTTACCAGTGACCAGGTCAGTTACTAAAATGATTTTTTTGAATATAATTTACACCACACTCTTAACACGTGGACTTCCGCTCTTGAAAAGTACAGTTACTTCTAGGAAGTAAGCAGGAGTAAAACGGAGTATCTGAAATGCGCTTCTAGAGGCTATCTGGCATATGTAACCATCTGTATTGGAACAATACCTACTCCTGTAGTAACTAAATCTAAATACTTGCCTTTACCTTTAGGGCCAAAAAGAAATTTAAAAAAATTATATAGATGTAGGTAGAGAAATAATTATTATGGTATAAAGTATATAGTAGTATAAGTAGAAATAAACTAATATATAGATACCTATAATACGATAAAATAAGTGTATAATTATTAATAATCATTATTAATAGCTTCACGCTATATCTCGCACATCTCGCACATGGCAGGGTAGGCAGAGCCAACTCCCTAGGAACCGTAGTGACCTAGTTTTAAGACACTCCGTTGCCCGCCTTTTTGTGGCATCGCGTGCTGAGTGGTGGAACTCAACGTTACAATATATACATACATATATGCATATATATATATATATATATATATATATATATATATATATATATATATATATATATATATATATATATATATATATATATATATATATATATATATATATATATATATATATATACCACACAGTACAGGAAGGTAAGAATATGTAAATTCTGGCGACAACGTATAGCCACTTGAGCTTTAAACGAAAGTGAGATACATGGGCTTAGTGTTAATAAAAAATCAATGTAATCGTAATGGTTATGAATACAATCTCCACTATTCAAAATTATATTAAAATTGCTTTTATTATCTTTAATCCGGTTGTACAAAAAGTGGGGTTGAAGTGAGAGCGAAGAAACGAATGAATTAAAATGTTTTTTCCCTCAAGTGGGAATCGAACTCACAGCTGTCGCATGTGCAATTAGACGCCTGTCTCTCTACGCAACGATGAACTTCAGAACATTAATAAAGTTTCTAAAGAAAAAATTTAATAAATATATAAATTAAAATATTACACTTCCTTTTTATTTCTAGAGCCATATTAATTTCTGGACGTACCTACAATGTAGGTACACTAATGTAAGTGGTTTTTCCTGAAAATTATTGGTATCGATTAGTAGATAGCGATCTGGACTGTAGGTGCATTTAAAGTGTACTTAGAATAAATTGCCAACCGATAAACACGCAAAAGTTAAACGTTAACAGAGAAAATTACTCGGAAAATATAAAATATGGCGTAAAAATATCACGATGTGTCATTATAGATTGCTTAATTCTATAAGAATACTACGTAATCTATACTACAATTACACAGAGTGACAGATTACAATAATTCTTTTTACAACAATCTTGGTAAATGATTCTTAGGTACCATGTAATGGTCTTGAGTTGGCTTGTAATAAGAACTTATTAAAAAAACTAGCTACGCCCGCAACTTTGTCTATTTGGGAAAGTAAATTTAAAATATCAACCAATTTAATAAAACTATTATTTTGTAGCAGTCGAGTTGTCTAAAATACATCAAATTTCTATAACGTTTTTATTTATGAAACAAACTTTAAATATTGAGCTCAGCATTATACAATGATGAAATGCATTTGAATAGTATCGAAGTAAAGATCTCTGCCTATTCTATACTGCTTTTTGAAGGACCAATCTAAAAAAAAAGATATACCTAAGTTTAAAAAAAGCTTTGGGTATACGTACAGTGCATATATTTACACATTTCAATCATTAGTCTCTCTCTCTCTAAATTAATCTCTTTCTGGATTTAGTGGATCACGAATATACCTTCATATTTATAGCTTAAAGTACTTAAGTAAGTAACTTTTCCTGCGGTGCAAGGTATAAATATAAATATCATGGCCCGATTTTGTTCAGGTGAACTACGAAATAATATTAAAAGCATGCATATCACAAATTGTTACAAGCAAATTTATTCTTATATTTTAAGTTTTCACAAATATAAACGTAAGCTTAAGATTTAAAGGAAATTAAATGTAACTAAGTACATATATCTATCTATATCTTTGGTATATAATTTTAACAAAAAAATTGTACGCACATCAAGAGTTAATAGCGTAGCCAAAGCACGGACGCTATAAGTAATGACCTATCTAGATTTTAGCGGTATAATATAATAAAACAGTAAAACTTAATATTTGTACATAAGCACATCTTTAGAAACATTGAATGGATTTGATTAAAATATAGTTTTATTTTGCATAAAAATTATTATTGAAAAGGACATAGATACCCTGCTTTTCTAAGGTTTCCATCGATTTTGGACGTTAAAACCTTATACTCTATAGATAAGAAATAAGTAAAAATGAGTAAAAGAAAATAATAACTACATTAATAAATATAACAATTTACAATTAGTATTATTTATCAAAAACGTCAAAGTAAAAGATATCCTTACACGCTATGTATGAATCAGTCGATTTACACATAAATATTAGGATTTGACACAAAAGCGGATATAGCAGATATATAAAGCGGAACCCATTGAGATAGCTGTGGGAACATCCTGGGAAAACAGACGGTTACGATTAGCTATCTATCTATATTACATATTATGTGTAAGTATATGTGACGCGTTGGCGCCAACCACACGTAAATGATATCACGTGTAAAATTGTTGATAGATTGTCGTTTTATAGAAATATAGTGGCATTGCTAAAGACATTTTCAATGGGGGAGGGTGGGAGGGGGAGTAGGGCTGGTCTGAATGAGGTCCAGGACATGGGCATTTATATGACATACGCCTGATGACTTATTACAAACCTTGGTCATTGATTTGTTTGGAAACCTTGTTCTCACTTTTTTAAAGATATATATATATATATATATATATATATATATATATATATATATATATATATATATATATATATATATATATATATATATATATATAAAAGTAAAGAAAAGTAGTGTCAAACTATTATGTGACTTAATTATTAATTATTATTTCCATTTGCCCTCGCGCATTACCTGCGGCGTTGAGTCCTGCTGGTCAAGACGCAATGTCTCACTAAGTTTTCTACAGAAAATTAAAGAATTCTATGACTAGCACTGATTACTCTCGATAATGTTTTTTTTATCTTTACCTTTAATCAAAGTTAAGAATAAAAAGGACAAAACGGTCTCTGCCAAACTTAAACGTCATAAAAAAACCTAGTAGATATATAAACATACGTACATACATATATATATCCGGAACGTGTCACGTTTTTAGAATATAAAACGATGTTTAAAAGTTCACTAATCCAATTATAGATGTCTGCATCACTGATGTATCTGAAATCACGATCGTGGCGGCGTCGCTTCAAAGGTTCCGCGCTTTTGCTTATACTTTTAGTGTGTGGAACGATTACGATGCGATTTTGTTTTAAAAAATTATTATATACAATTATGTTTTTTATGAAAGTAATTCATGCTATTTAGTAAATAGGGTTGAAATTCATATGCATGTGTTACAATATTTAATTGGATTTAACATTAATATGCTATGTTGAACAGTTTTAGATGTTTGTTTAATCTTAAATAAATTAATTTATTTAGTGTCATTTCTTCATAGCATTTAACATATATATGTATAGATATACTATAAATGATATCAGTTCATACATATCATAACGCAAAAATAAATTAAATCATAATCTTACAAAATTAGATTTTTCTTAACTTGAATGTAGTCATTGGTTCACTAAGTTAAATCAATATCTTTTAAAACAAAATCCTCGTCCGTAATACTGTCTTTATAATATACTATTAAAAATCTTCTACACTTAGTACTGTTAAAATTATTAATATTGAGCAAAATGTTAATCGCGTCGCTTTGTAAGCACAAATCTCTAACTTTACTGCGCTTTTTACGACAGTTCTTGGTCTCTTCGGAATGTAAGCGTTTATATTTAGAATTCGCATTTTCCCGCTTTTATTCTTGTTTTCAAACTGACCGGCCAGTCTGTTGCTAGCTGCTGTTTTATATTTTTTAATTTCACCCGCCTTTGAAGCCTGCGGCCGTTTTTTTATAAATGAAAAAAAAAAATCGAATGTAAAAATAACTAGTATAGGATTTTATCGAAGGAATATATAAAAAAGTCTCAATAAGATAAAATATTGCATCATTAAAACATATAATAAATAAAACGACCCGGAAATAATTAATTTTGTTCTATAATTAAATATGTTATCTGTTTTTTTTTTCAAGATCTAGTAAACATTTTCTCATGAACTAGTAAATATTAGTAGCATCAAATTAATAATTTTTTGAGGTCATTAATAACCACGCCCGCTGTCAGACCTCGATTACATTCATTATGAAATTAATCAAAAAATTATCTTTAATAATTAAAATTTTTCGTCTGTGAAATAAAAAAAGAACATACCATGTAATAACATTTAATGGGGGATGGTTAAAACCTCATTGGCGTATGATAGTATTGTATGCTTGGGATTATTAAGAAATAAGAAGGATCAGTATTCAGTATTCACTATTCAGTAGAGTTCAGGCCACGATAGGAGGTGGTCGTGCGACCTGTACAGATATATTTAGTTTTTTGTGTCGTGATTAATTTAAGGATTTAGTGACTATGAAGTGGATAGTGATAGCCAGCTTTATGGCGTATCTGGCTGCGCTTAGTGAAAGCAGCGGTAAGTTACGAAAAAAAACATATAGTAAAATGCATGGGGACATTGCATTTTCGTCTTTGCGTGTAAATTGATTTTCATATTGATCATTATTAAGGAAGAAGATATTTAAATGTTATTGTCATCCTTAATAATCTATATTTTAAATAATATTAATATTATTCAGCATACGTTGTTTACATATGCCATAAAAGGTTTATCAATTAAAATAATTCCAGCTAGAATAATATAAGAAAAAAATATTTAAGAGTTATGGACAACAAAAAAGAATAATAGATTATTGTTGTAAATATATTGCTAAACACTCATTAATATGCTAATTAAGAAGAAATAATCAATAATAAAATAATTAAATTAAGATAACTGCAATTGAATGTAAAAATATAAACATATACAGTATACCTGGCGTGATAAAATACCTTAAAATACACATAATATATAAATAATTTTTATTTACTGTACAATAAATATATTGGACAGATAGGTCTGGCCTGGCCTGTCTTAGAATTTGCTATGAATCCTATACGTACCTGTATTTATCGTCAAATGTGATTTTTTTATCTATGGAGGCATGTTTTTAAACTACGCAATATAATGTAATTTTTAACAGCAAGTAGCACATTCAGTCAAGAGGAAGATTTATATATTATACTAGCGGCCCGCTCGCGGATTCGCCGCTTAAGTAAACTGAATTGTGTTCGTTTCGATGTGTTGTACGAAATCACATTGCACATGTTCAGTATACTCGTATTTACTCTGTTATTGAAAATTGTATATACAAAATAATATATTTATAATAATAAAATATATTATTGGTTTGTCTTTCTAAAAAAAAGTTGACTGCCTAACTTACTCCTTATTACATCAGCTACTTGCCAGTGAAAGTCCTGTAAAAATCGGCCAAGCCGTTTCAGAGGTTAGCCGGAACAAACAGACAGACAGACAAAAATTGTAAAAAATCTAATTTTATTTATTCGTGTATGTATTTATATACATGAAGTATAATGCGGTTATATTCATATTACAAACAGACACTCGCATTTTATTTGTTAGTAGTATAGTATATAGACATATATATACTATACAAACATATATAGTTAAGTAAGGCCGAGAATATACAAAATTTGTGATGTGATATTATAAAATTAAAAATATATTTTTGTAAGCTTCCCCATCAAAATGAGGAAAATAACGAAAATGTCATAATTAGCAGAATCAGTGTTCAGCTCGCGACTTCCCTCGAGAATAACACCAGCTTCAGAATTTTGGTCTTTATTTACCATTTGAGTAAAGATCACTATTCTGAAGTTTCTGTAGTATGTAAATAAGCACAGAAAGTGTCGAGTTAAGAACTCTAACTCGACGGAATATATTGCAGTACTTTGTCTAGCTCGATGAAAGGAAAAATATTTTAGTATAAACATTCTATCTAGTGGATTTGACGACACTGCGCTACGCCCTTTAATATAATATGCAATTCATTGTAGCAGAAACAAATAATCTAGATTTTTATAAATATATTCTTATACTATCAATATTCGAGCTATTTTATGTAATTCATGAATTTGAAACGGTAATTTTGAAGAAGAATGTGAATGGAGCTGGTGCGCTTTAGATTTTACCTGCGGCTTCCCTCCCTCCACCAAGGGGACAAGGGACAATGAACTATTTTTAAATATACAATTTTTTTTATGTATCATAAATTACACAATCTTAGTGCCCGACTTACGTATATACAGTGGGTTAAATTGAAGCGATTAACGTGATATAATATAAAATAAGTATAACCTTTCTCGATAAATGGACGATCTTTCAAGCAAATAAACTCTTAACTTCATATTTTAAGTAGTTCCCAACATTTTACCATTACTTTAGTAGTTTTATATTCAGTATGAGAGGGGAGAAGTAGGAGGAGGAGTCGCTGTCAGTATCCAGTTACGTATTGTGCAATTATAAAAGTTTTAATAGCATTGGCCCAGGAACTTACTTGGACTCTCACGTGGGCGTAATTGTGCTAGCGGGTAGCAAATGTAAAACTGTACATGTCCATCGTAAGGCCGATGGTGCCAACGCCTCAGTGGTCTGGGATAGAAAAACGAAGCAGAAAACTACAATTTCAAAACTTACCAGTCTCAAAAGACCTGAGTCCATTATTGTGACGGGAGCCATGTCTACATCTTCTACTGCTGTCCTTGAATCTACTATCCCTAAATCATACTACCTAGTATCTATATTAACTCAGATAATCAAGCTGCACTCTTGAGCTGCACTCTCAAGCTGCCTATCAAGGTTGGTCAAAAACTGCAAGCAGACTTTAAACACTCTGGGAAATAATAACAGAGTAGTTGTAAGATAGGTTTCAGGGCACGCTGGCATCGAATGAAACGAGCAGGCGGATAAACTGGCACAAAAAGGAGCCAAAAGCAATTCAGACCAGAACCATACTGTGGAATCTTAACACAGCTCACCTTGAAGATATACTGCCACTATGAGGCCATTCATCTATGGAGGAATACTCTTGGTCTGAATCAAGCTAGGGCTCTCATTTAGGCCTGCAACAAGCAGGATGCCACTGAGGCCTTATTACTCAGCAAGAACGGTCTCCGTAACTTGGTATGGGTGCTGACTGGTCACTGTGGCCTGAATAAATATATATCAATAATCTTAATAATCAAATATTCATATATATCAATAATCTTCTGTTTAATCTTTGGTTAGCGAAAATTTAAAAAGTCAGATATAATCATTAATCTCCAAAATAAGTTGTAACAGGCGTATTAAGGAACTTTGACATATCTCAATAAGAACGTCTGGTTTAGTAGTCAGGGCGCTTGAAAGGCTTCCGTGAGACAGGATTTTGAGTTCCGTTCCCAAGTTATAATTTTTTTTTACATACAACTGTTATCTAAATTACGTTAAATATAAACAATGAATATTATTTATTTCTACTGCCCAGCAAATGACCTCGAAATTCATTCAAAGTAGATAAGAGTAGGTAAAATCTTTTTTCTATAAAAATTGAGGAAAAGATGGAAAGAGGCAAATTTATATTCTAAATCCTCAAAACTAGTTATACTTGAGAGAAATATGAAGTTTAAAAAACAAATTATTTTAGAAGAAACGTGACATGTGCTTAAAAATAGAAGGGTTCAGTTGAACGCTGCCTGCGTATAGCAGAGTAGGCAGAAGAACTTAATTAAGACACTCCGTTCTGAAATTTCCTGCCTAAGCGTAAGCGTACTGTTACGTACCCGCAGCCATTCCGTTCACAGTCACACCCTGTCCCTGCTGCAGCATAATATCCTAAAAATAGAAAAAATACTGGTCAAGTGCGACTAGTACTCACGCACCGAGGGTTCCGTACCTATTTCATGATTGGAATACCTACTCCACTCCACTGACGAAATATTTTTAGTTTTTGTTGTTATAGTGGCAACGAAAACTCACAATTTGTGATTAGTCCTTTCTAGCTATCACGGGTTATGAGATACAACCTGGTGACAGACAGACAAACGGACAGACAGACAGCGGAGGCTTAGTAATAGGGTCCCGTTTTTACCTTTTAGGTAGGAAACCCTGAAAGTATAAAGAAATTACACTCGTATTTAAAATGCAATTACTACTCTAAACATTAAAACTGGTGCAACGAGGATACCATTCAATTGTCTCTCCCATAGTTTTATTATTTCATTGTCACATCCTAATTATGTAGTTATTAACACGCGCAGTTATATAAGCGTCACTAAGAAACCTTAGGTGGCTAAAGCGTTTTAAATTAAATGTATTTTCTATGGACATGGATTTCTATGGATATATAATAGATAGATAATATTATATACTTATAAAAGAAAATGTTAAATACTATAGTAAATAACTATAGTAATAAGTTAAAAAAAATACTTTAACGTTTTTTCCCGTATATAGCAAGGTAGACAGAGAGACAGATGGAATCATTTTATGTTACGTGGCGGAACTCCGCTCACGCCAGAGCGAATAAATGAAATATGTATGTAATTATAATATCAATTAATCAAATGTGGTACATTTTTATTTATATTTGTATATTGATTTAGACTCGCTCGAGTTCAAAACTGTTAGAATATTTTTTAGTATATATATGTACCTACTATATAAAACAGTCTAGAAGCGTACCGCCATTTTGGTTATATTTTTTTCCTTGTAGGTCCAGTTTCCAGTTAGGGAAACGGAGGGTCTTGACACTAGGTTGACTCTAGCCCACTGTTTACTCAACAATGCGGCATAAAGCGAAGAGCAAGTAAAAACTAATAAATTTAGAACTATACATTTTTTTAAATTATTAATTAATGAAATTCTTAATAAAACTGGAGGAACAAGTTTTTTTTAACTTCACACATTTCCGGGGATGTCTGATTTCAATAATTAATGTTAATACCAATTTCAAAAAATTACGAACAGAATATATTATAAAACGTAGAGTATAAAAAGTTATACTTCAGTTTTTTTTTACCTCATTAAAAGTATTTAAAATATATGGAAATACATATATAGATGTATACATACAACACTATAAGACAGAACTATTTAATCGAATACGTCACTATCTAAGGTCGGGGTCGTCTTCATTCATACTTAGCTATCTGTATCTGTCGTGATGTCATACGCCGCATGTTTGAGATACATATATTAAATCTATATTTTGCCACTTAAAATGTATTGTTTCAAAAATACAGTAAAAATGAAGCTTATTCCGAGGGGCCAGTGTAAGCTTTAAAAAAATGCCAAAATTAATTTTCCCAATGTAGATACTTATTTTTATTAAAAAAATCAATAAACAAACACTTTTCAACAAAAAATTTTCCTCAGGTGAGAATCGAACCCACAACAGTCGCGTTTAAAGTTAGTCTATCGGTCCGACGGTCTCTTGTTATACTAATCACTTACTGCTATTTTAATATATATACTTATAAAATAATATGCAGTATTTTCGTTTGTTACTTTATGTCTGTTACCCTTTAATTTTTGCAGTATTGGAAATTGTGTAAATGTAATGTTATAGTACTAAATCACTCCGTAAAGTCAAGGTATAGTATTTCCATTTTAGTTCACCAATAATAATTAATTAAGTCCTGTTTAGACAGTTTACAGTACAGTCCTGGTTTGACATCCATTTTTTTATTATACAGTTTGAAAAGTGCTTTGTGACAACTAGATTCTCTTTACCAAGAATAGATAAGGATAAGGACTTTTACGCATTTGCAAAGCTGACAAAAAAAAAGAAATATCGGCATAAACCAATATGATCATTTGTATCAACTTCATGCCTGTTAATTGCTGCGTTCTTGAGTGTTTGTAAGCAAACATTTCAATTTATTTTCTCTTATATAGTTAAAATTATGTATATGTTTCTTATTGAACATTAGAATAGGATATTATAAGATGTGAATATATAATATATAATTTAAAAGCGTAGACTATGAACCGTACAACACGTACCTTTTGTGGCGTTCTCGTAGAAATTTCGAGAAATCCAATTATACACATACTCAATACTTTCGGGTTTACGTTGTCTGTCAGTCAGTCAGTAACGGTAAGAGTTTTATATATTATTAATAATATTAATGTAAGGTGTAAAATCTACTTGATTCTTGATTCGACATCCTATTTAAAGCATTTTTTTTTTATTTTATATATTTTGTTTCTTGGTTGATAAAGCCGATAATTAAAACCGACCTACTTTGTCCAGATGAAGTAAATCGTGCCATAAATCGATTGCACGTTCTACAACAAGTCTCATACAATACCCCCCCTGTTCACAACTTTATGTCTATAGATGTGTCGATGGCACACTTTCTGATTCCTCGAACTGTAATTTTCCTTGTTTAATATGTACGTACTTATGTGCGTATTTACACTTATATATATATATATATTATATATATATATATATATATATATATATATATATATATATATATATATATATATATATATATATATATATATATATATATACATGTGAATTAATAAATACAGAAATTTCTATATTTTGAGTGTAATTATATACGGCTTATTTGTTTTTTAGTATATAGCAAGGTTATATAAAGGAGAACGTAATGTCAAAACATTCCATGCTACCAGGACAGTAAATTAAAAATAATTCATTCCCTTGGATGGGGACCGAACCCACAGTCACCGCGTTGCACAAAGTTGTCAATGAATAAAAAAATAGAAATATTAAAAACCAAAAATTTCATAACTCATCAACTGTTATATTATATTATTTGTTTAAAATTATGCGACAGAACAAAGATGTTTTCATATTGATAGAGTGACAGTGTAGAGGACATATAGATACTTAATTTCATGATTCTCAGCATTAGTACAAGGGCGAAGTAATAAATAATATAAATAAATATGTAAAGAATGTATTTGACACTGTTTTTTTAGGACACTTTCATACAATTAAAATCTGCATAAAGTATTCGTGTTAACCTCATTTAGAAATGAAAATATTTCACTTAATAACAGTGTTCCACAACAAGTATAGAAAGCTTGAATAGATCCATACGATAAACCGAATGAAGATGCGGGCATTAGCATAACTACATGTTCCAATTATATAATACTCACATATTAATATTTTTTTTATCTTCATCCCATATTATGCGGGGTCGTTGTTATTCAGCTACTTTCTTGTACTTTAGTAACAACTCCTTGAGTATTTTTTTACAGTCAAATCATCAATGCTGCGTATATAATAAGTTATATGAAATTATTTACTATATATTTTTTCGTCTTGTTTTATAATGTATTCCGCAAAGCAGGTACAGTCAGACGATTTCCTACAACGATACGATTTATATACTGAATATTAACTTTTTTATATGCCTTTATTAGCTTGTATGTACGTATGTATGTATGTATGTTGGTAACGGTACGATTTTTGAAGTGACGAATTAATTTGACACTTTACATACTTATTGAGGGCAGATTATAAGGAAATATTAAAATAAATATATTAAAAAGTAAATAATAGTTCAAAAGGAACTATAGAAGCACGCATGCAAAAAAGACAGAGTAATAAAAAATCTATTTTAATAATGAAGATATGTGTAAATAAGAAAAGTATACGTTTTTTTTACAATAAAAAATATGTATATGTTCTTCTTTATTCAAATTGTTATAATATTTTTTATACTTTTTAAATTTATCTTAATAAGAACGTGTTTTTTCTTATCTATATTTTAAAAGCTCTTAAAGATACAAGGTACTTAAAGAATCGCAATCCCGCTATACCTTAATATTTGGAAATATAAATATAATTTATTAAACATGAAGATAAGGAAAAACACCATAAAACAAAAGCAAACCGGTGTGAATCGATGTCGCCCGTACCGTTAGGTGTACCGGCGAATTGGATCGCAGCTTCGCATTATGGACGCTATAAGGATATTGTGCGAGATTATATTAAAATATGTACCTGTTGTTTATCTCCAGGCATATAGAAGGTGGAGGTGACCGAGTCTTATGGTAGTACCACTCTCCGCTCAATTTCGAGTTATTATTGATTTTAACTTTAATTTTTTAAATCAAATTACCTTCGCCATATTGAGGAATGGATGGATTTTAGATTGTTATTCTCTAATAGACATAATAATTCAAGAGCAATGTTCTCTGTGTACATAAAAAATCGCAAATAGTATTAGAGTAAAGCCGAAAATAATAAGTTATATAAAAAATAAATTTTTACGCTCTTATCCGCAAAAATGCCGTTTTAGTTTTTTCCTAACCATTTTGTCCCTAGTGAGGTAGTCAGGTAATATGGCGATATTAAAGTTCCCATATATTCCATACATTGCGTCTTAACTGGCGGTACACAACGCCGCGCTCCGCCTTGCCAATGTAGAGACATTAAAATAAGCCGTAACCCAAAATTTGTAATCAATCCCACAACACTACCACAACCCACAGTTTTACAGTTGTCTCGCTGCTACACTCGTGATTTAAAAAATAATAATTTACATATTAAGACTATGTGTCGATAAAATAAGCATTATATATTTATAACAGAATTTATATTGTTTTGAAGTTCAGCTCCATGTCGGTCGTAAATTGACGATCTATATTCTACAGATACTTAAATGTTATTCGTAGAAGTCATTCTACATTTGGAAAATTTTATAAAGCATGATTGTAGGTAGAAGTTCCTTAGCAAGAATTATAACAAGTAACTAATACTATAAAGCTGAATAATTTGTTTTGGTGCACGCGTTTATCACAGGAATTTTAGGTTCAGTATCGTATAGAGGACGGCTTATAGCCTATAGCCCACGTTATATGTTTATCATTTCTAGGTAGCCCACTGTACTTATTTCTTTTATCGTGATTCGGAAGAGGAAATTATTTCTTGTAAGATTTTTTACACACAAAATCCATTTCAATTGCATTTTGTTCCATTCAATTATATCTTGCATATATATGTATATATTGATTATAGATTTATAGTACTCTTAGTTTCCACTCAGGAGAATGCTCCACTCCACTAACATCCTCTTTTTGCAGCTCTAGCAAACTCCGTTACTCAACTCACAATGTCTCGAATTGTCCCCAACATAGTGTCTTGTCACTACTCTCTCTGCCAATCCTCCTTTAATATGCGAGATAAAGCGCGAAGCTCAAAAAGCAAAATATTGAAAATTCTATTATCTTTAACTAGAGGGCAGTCCAGTACTAAAATTATCACCAGGAAAAAGTTTCTAATGTAAATATAATAAATTAATTCGTGACAGTAACCTAGTGTTAGCCGCTCGTTAAACTATACATAGTTATAGATCAAACGATTTGTGAATAACATGAAAAAAACTTTCATTATAAACTATGTAGAAATGATTTATTTTCCGTTTAGAAGTTTCCTCTTTTATGTTTGTTAGATTGATAGACATTCCACAGTATATTTTATATATAATCTATGGTTTTATTTTCATTCCTTTTGGTTTTTCACATTTTTTCATAGCGTTGTTAAATGTTGATGCGAAGTAAATTTTTGGCACGGAAACTTTTTACTTATTGTTACAAGCACGCTGTTTTTTGTAGTCAAAGAGAATGGATCACCAAGCAAATACCTCCTTAGCCTCGGCCACTGTCACCAATGAATGTGGAGAGTCCACACATATCCTCGGGTTTTTTTTTGTGACTAAGGCCTACCTTGCGTATAAAATGCACTTTTTTTACTTATATAGAAGAATAATTTATTGGTATCCCGCATATAGTATGGTAGCACAGGAATCTTTATTCCAATATACTCTGTTCCCGGCTTTCCGTGTTCTGCAACTTTCTATTGACTGGCTACACAGCTATTTGTCTTCCTTCCAGAGTGAAGAAAATTAAAATAACTCAATCTCCCAAAGTGAGAAAAGAACCTGCTACCGCCGTGCTTAGTCAGACACTATGTACTGCACCACGACGGCTTAACATTTTGTTCTAATATTTGTTAGAGACAATATAAATATCGTCGTCATTGTTTATATAATGTCATTGTATAAACAAAGCGATACAAATTACGGTTACAAATCAAAGTCCGTTTTGAATCACTTATGTATTTGTCATACTTACTTAAACGAAGTTTGCCGAATAAAGGACTTCTCGATATGTTTTTTTTATTTATGTTAAAAAAAGGGGTTTCTTTGGTGTTACAAGAAAAAAAAACACAATATACAGTCACATGCCTAGTTGTGTCAACATTCTAGTAGTGTCTTATCTAGTAGAGATTCTCGCTCTACTCTGCTTAAGCGAAATACAGCGAGAAGATCACATAAAATAAATTGCAGGAATTACAAGTTTTGAATATATCTAATAATAATTTAACATAATTCTGTTAACTTATAATAAAATTAAATTCCGGTTCGTCCTACTGTATAATATATATTAGTAGACACGTATTCTAGTCCGTGCTGAATACGAGATCAGTGCTGAGGGCAATAGCCGGCCGTGTCCTCTGACGCTATCGAGTATCGTGTTACCTGATTCTAATATACATATGTATTAAGCTACATATACTTGTTTCATCTTTAGGTATTCAATAAGAAAACGGTTGTGGCGCAGTGGTAAAATTAATGTAATGCGATGGATGCGGGTACACCATTTTGAGTAACGAATAAATTGTGAATTCGATTCTCGCTTAGAGAGAATGAATAATTCGTTTTCCATTTGCCTGTTTTCGTGTGGAGCTAAAATCCGCGCTTTGTCTTATAACCAGAGCTAGGGAAATGAAAATAATCCAGTCTCCCCGAGTGGGACTCGAACCCACAAACCGTCGAGTTCACAGGCAACAGCCTTGGCGATACGACGGTCCTCAATATTAGATATTCTTCATATCCAAATTACCTTGCCAACAATACATTTTGTTATTTTTTTGGTTGACTTTCATGCATCAACAAAAAAATCATTAAAAAATACCCTGTCCTAGGGGAGACCAGGTTATGTGGGAATTCCACCACCTAAAATCGGTTGACACATCCAATACTGGTTCAACGTTGAATGATTTGAACATTAATATCGTAATGACATCAACTGCTATTACAGTCACAACTCAATAATACTGCTTTAAACTACGGATTAGAAAATAGAGACGGACGAGAGACTAATAATAAATAACTCATAAATCGAAAATTCTGAGTTAGCCTCCTTTAGATCTTGGTTTTTGATATCGTTATGGACTTATATATGAAATAGTATGACAATATGATAAGAATACAAAACTTTTCCATTCTAGCCAACCACCAAAAACTGGATCAAACAAGAGCGGGCGTGTGACTCTAACATAAAAGTTGTCAACAAAGTTATACCCAGAACGCGTAAATTATGTTAATGACATCATACTTTATAAGCAATTTTTATAACAATTAATGAAAGGTTAGAGGTCGGTGCGATATGATTAATTATGTATCGATTACATTACACGCACCGTCAGTGCATGTCAGTGTGTCAATGTCGTAGAAAATATAGGCCTGTTAACCTTTTATTAGAGAGATCGAATGCGCTCTTTTTTTGTAGTCGCCGTTGTGGCACAGCGGCCCAATGCCTCATTGTAAACACGACGGTATGTGAGTTCGACTACCACTCGAGAATTGAATTGATAAGAAAACGCAGCGTTGAGTGCCGCCACTCATTATATAAGGTATTCGAAACATTTAGCGCAAAGTTGGGAACGGTGTGTTCTAATATAATTCGAGAAAAAACGTGAAAATATTATTTTATTTACTGTAATAAAAGTAATTCTTATTTAAAATAAAGTTTGGGAAACATTAAAAAACACAATCAGTATAAAAGAAACCTTAAACGGTGGTGAGACACTAAAAGTTATCGCCCTGCTTTCATTCAATGCGGAATTCACACTTATTTGGTTAATAAGTGTATAATTGTATGTTGTGTTTTAATTATGTAGCAACGTGTTTGTTATTATTTGTTATTTCCATTTTATTTGTAGCTTTTCTTCCACGCTTTATCTCGGATGTAGTAGGAAGGGCAGAGGGAGATTCCCTTTTTACGTTATTAAAAATCCTGTTTCGGC
The DNA here is from genome assembly GCA_037127375.1 of Dione juno. Taxonomy (NCBI): domain Eukaryota; kingdom Metazoa; phylum Arthropoda; class Insecta; order Lepidoptera; family Nymphalidae; genus Dione; species Dione juno. The sequence continues at coordinate 1,056,204 of JAXRJS010000088.1, read as the reverse complement.
TAACCGGCCCGAGTGTGGGCTCGAATGAGTTATGGGAATAGTGAACTAGCACATGTAAGCTTTCGACATACACACTAAAACCTCACGGTGGTCCTCCTTGACAGCCATCTGCCACGATGTCAAAGACCTGGGCCTGCGTGAGACACACGAGCCAGAAAGTCACGTTGCAGAAAGCAGGGAGGGATGTTAAGACGCTCGGTCTTCCGCTGTCATTATATGAACATCGTGTACTTATTTCAAGGGATGTTGCGGACCAAAGCTTTGGTTTTGCTCCATATAAATCAGAATTTCCGATTGTTGCAAAAGTTTTGATTCCGCCCTCGGTTCCGTTACTTTACAATTGGAGGTAAGATCAGAGGAGGTGCGGTAATCGACCCTCAGCGTGTACGGACAAGTTTACAAATGTCGCGCGCTTTGCGCCTTTTTTTCTCTTACTCCATCACTCGAAATTTTCAAATGGAGAGGGAAGGCTCTTTAAGTAAAACATATGCCAAATTTATATATTAATAGGTGATGCCAAAACTTTGGGCCCCTTTTTACGAAAATTGTGCGGACGCAGGAGCATAAAATATGGCACACTTATAGTTTATGTGCAGGAGAAGTGTAGAACGCTAATATTTTTCAATAATAGTGCTTATAAAGTACATTAAATCAATAAATAAAACATTACCCACATTACCATAGGTTTAACAACACATAACTTTTGTATAAAGTGACATACACGTTGCTATGGCAACGCGTATTTCACGCGTCAACAGGTCCTCTAGTTTTTATAAAAAGCCTTGTTTTTAACAATCGCAACACATTTGTCTACCGGTTCAAACTACGGTTCTGACGTTAAGACCACCTCCGTAACATCCTTACTAATTTCTAGAGGTATAGTCTTTTCCACGTGACGAATTTTATTTTACTACGAAAGTATAATTTTACTTATATATTTAGTCTTTATCTTTATCTTTTGCTATTTAGACTTATACAAATAATTCAGGGTTGAGTGGCGGAACTCAACGCCGCTCTATCTTGCCATGGAACGTGAAAATAATTAATTCCAAGTTGAAATCGCTCCCACAGTCACACGCTATCCCATTACTCCACAATGGTTTCAATAGATTGATTTGATATATTCAGTATAAAGTACCCCACCTACTTATAAAATCGTACGTAAATAGATCGGCGACGGCAGTCTCGCCACCAATTTGTTAAAATATTGCCTACAATTGGTAACCCGTGTCTAGGAATTGTTTTAATGGAATTCGTAGACGATTTTTTTTGATATTTAACTTTTGACTGATATAAGTTATGATGTGACGCCATTGAGTCGCAACGAAGAAACTCGGTATATACGCCTTGGTTGTGGGGTCAGGATGTTTCAGGGTGTTTTAGGTCATGTTTAACTTATTTTTAGTCAGCTTTTCAAGAATTTTTGTCAGCTTGGTAAGGTGAAGCACGGCGTTGGGTACTGCTACTTAACATGCACCGTGTTTAATCTCTATAAGAGCTGAAAAATTTAGAATACTTTTTGTGTTCTTTCTGCACTAGATTTTTTGTTCCAGTTTCTTGCTTGATCCCGTATGTAACAGAATAGGCATAACACACCTAGTGTCAAAACCCTCCGTTCTCTGCTTTCTACAGGAATTTTAGACATGTTAAACCCCGTTGTTTCACCGCAGCGGTTAAAATTAATATGACTTAATTTCCCATTTTATCGATATCCATCATGTTTCCAGTCTGTACTAAATACAGGACATTATGAACATAAACTAGTGATTTGTGTAAATATTATGAATATATGGAATTGTTGATGCGATTTCTAAATGAAGTAACACTGGATGTTTACTTAAACATTTTATATCTTTGACCTTAGATTGTAACAACTTTATACAAGAAAATCTTTAATAATTATTATTTAAAGATTTGTTGTTGTCTATCCTGTTATATGCGGGATAAAGGGTGAAGGTGAATAAAAATTAAGGATTCTTGATAAAATTATTGTATTCATATCATATACATACATATAAACTATGTTTGTGTTGTTATACATATGGTACATACCAACGAGTGTAGTTCCAAACAATGTAAATTTACAAAATAATTTAAAAGACTTTTTTTATCTAACCAAATATTTACACAGGGAAAAAATGTAAAAAAAATACTATCATATTATAATTTCATTAATATTGATTGTTGTCAAAATAAATCTACTAGTAAATGTATTGCGAGTGCAATTAATAAATAAAATAAGTGATAATGTATATAAGAGAAAAAAAGAATTAACAAAGTAATTTAAAAAAATAATATAAAACAAAAAGCTCACCAAATTCCAACCCAACAAAACTTTTATCTAAATATGCCATGGTTGCTTAATTAAAATCTAAAAATAAAAGTTTCCTATAAACCGTCCAATCTAACTTTGAAGTTAATTTATTAATGAGCTTACGAGTACATATAATATATCTAAAGTTATCAGGGGTCAGCCGACTCACGCTGGATCCGACGGAACAGTTATTTACTATGAAATGCACACACGCTCCTGATAACGATGCCGATTATAATTCTTTGAAGTCGATAATACGTAATTAGGTGACCATTTTTGTGAAATATACGACTAAATCATTATGGATTAGAAATATATATATATATATATATATATATATATATATATTATATATATATAATATATATATATATATATATATATATATATATATATATATATATATATATAAGGAGTAAAAATAAGCTGATTATACCTAGTTTTCGCCTTCAAAAGGTAAATAAACCGTTTATGTCCCAAGGTATACGCATGTATAATAAAATTCCACAAATACTTACAGACTTACCCTTTGAGCAATTTAAAGTCAAGATAAAAAACATATTATTAGGAAAAGTATATTATTTACTCCAAGAATATTATACGGATGTTAGTGTGTGGAGTTAAGTACCGTAGATGCTCATTCGGGAGGCTAACCATGGAGGCTAAATTTACATTAAAAAGAGCAACTGTTGAGTTTCTTGCCAGCTCTGCCCTCCGAGCTGGTGGTAGCTTCTTGAAGGACTTACAATACTGACACTTATGTTAATCGATTGAATTGATTGATTCGAAAGTGCTTGAAATAGCCTAATTGAATAAAGAATATTTTGATTTTGATTTTATAAATATATAAAAAGCGTAAAAGATTTTTTTTTTACTATATCTTTATACTATATCGCAAGCCATGTACTCGGTCTTCGACACATTCAGTTTAAGACCACCGTTCTCAAGCGCACCCTTCCAGGCGTTCACTTTACGCTCCAGCATCTGTCGGTTCTCGTAAATGAGTACTATGTCATCGGCATACATCATCAGTCACGAAGGCTGGCTTCGGATGTGGGCCGAGACAGTATCCAGCACTTAATATCTAATTTATCTATTTATTATTGTTACTAAATGGAACCTTAAAAGCTAATTAATATATATTAATTATTATGTTTTTAAACGAATTTCGGTCACTGTAACATGTCACTAAAATTGGCCTCTTCCAGGTAACCAATACAAATACTGGAAGGATCATACAAAAGATGTTCACATGTTTATGTTATTCTTTTTCTTAATATATTTATATTCGTATATCATACACCTACTAATTTAATGGCACATCAGGATATATCTAAGAATTTTTAATGTTTTATTTAAAATATCTGCGTTAGTCCAAATATACAAAACATTTAAAATTTTAAACACACACTAGAGTCTAGACTATAAATAGCAAAATTAAAAACGTCATCTAATTTTGTGAACCGGCTACTCTATGACTTTAAATTAGTCTGTTATGGATGTTTAACTCGAAATTTTCGACATTCCCGCCGACAAAGCTATCTTAGTCGTCGTGTAATTATTGAGTCAATTGTTGTGGCTATTAATAGAACTGCAATAATTGCGAGGCTAAAGGGCAATTTGAGGATCGGCTCGTTCACTAAACGCATCACGTGGCTTTCGGCAGCTACTGTCGAAGGAAAATTCATTACTCGCTATTTTCACTTGTAAATGTGGAGTCAGAATATTAGAAATAATTCAAAATATAAAAATAGTATCTTACAGATTGTTTTTTATATTTTTGAAGTCCACACCATGGAAATAAAAATACTTAAAGATACCCGGATACCCGGATTTGAAGCCGTGCCTCGTAGAAATCGTCCAAGGGTACATGATGCACATACTTTTTGGCTTGCCTAAAGACATAGTACGCCTGGAAGCAATTTTTTTAAAGGTTTAAAATAAAACTTAAATACTTTTATCAACTACTTAGACTACAGCATTTTGTATTCAGATACTCATTTGGTTCTACAGTTGTCAAACTTTGACAGTTTTGTATGAATTGTAAAATATGGTGTACCACCGACCTGCTATTATTTATTTAATAAGCTGAATTTCTAACGATAAAACCTCACAAATCTTCAATTTCTTGCATTTACTATGCACTCAAATATATTATACATATAAATATGCCCTTCGAATAATTGGCTATTAATAAAAACGTAATGTCTCTTAAATGAAAAATGTGTGTTTATACTATATATGTAAATGAAAATTAATATTTTATATGCAATATGTTTTTTAGCACCAGGATGAAAATCTAAATGTAGTTTTAGTATACTCTTAAAATGATCTGCATTCAAAGTAGTTTGACTGAGTCGGTTTTTACTTTTTATTTTTTTATGGAAAATATATATTATTTTGGTCCAGACTCTAATCTATTACCATATCATATATCATTTCAAAGTTACCTTAGGAACCAAGAATGTCTCGTGTCACACACACTCTTAGACTTTAGTCATTTTAACTTTATTTAACTACGCAAGCGAAACCGCAGTTAAAAGCTGCTATATGTACATATATGTTAGAATAATTAAGAATATTTTGTTTTTTTTCAGCGTTAAGGAACTCTCGAGGGTCGAACAATGGTTGTCTCACAGATAATTCAGAAAAAGGTAAATGTAAAGAAGTTTTTATTTGTGTTACCTACGCTTGCCTACCTATAACAAAACTTAGGCGATGCTCTTTATTACTTCAAAGGATTCAGCTTCGTATTTAAATACAGATTAATTTTTTTTTAAAGTAAATGTATTCTGGTTTTTTTTTTAAATAAAATAAATAATTATTTCTATGAGAGACAATACATTTACATCACGTTAATCGTTTCAATGTAATTGTGTCAGAGTTAGTTTCATACACAACTCTCAGTTATAGTTATTTCATGTTAGGGGAAAGCTAGTAAACCCTACTAATATTATATATGTGAAAGCTTATGAGGATGTATGTTTGTTCTGGTTTTACGCAAAAACTACACAACGAATTTAGATTAAACCTTGCAGTAATATAGCTTATGTATCAGTATAACATATGGACTACAATTTTTGATCAACGAATGTCGAATGAGCAATTCACTTTATTAATAAATAAATAATAGTGTAGTCCAAGCAGGCGAAGCTTGTGGGTCGCTAGTAATATATATTTTTTCTTTTAGGCAGAGAATGTCAAATAGGTTCTAGTTGGCAGAGCCAATGTAATAACTGTACTTGCCTAGACGGGATGCCAAGTTGCACGGACATGGCGTGTCCTGGCCGAGAGCACGGTACGTACCTATACGAAATAATCTTATTTATAATATATACAGGTAAATTCAAAGATATATTTTAAAATGTTTTAAAGAGATAATCAATAAATAAATAAATAGACAAACAGTTGCTTGAATAATAATAATAAAGACGTCTTGCCTGTTTTTTTAAAATTAATTATATGATTAGTTTAGCCTGTGTTAGAAGCATCAAGTAAAACTTGAGTTGATAACTAATTAAAATTAAGAATTTACGAATTTGATTTTTTGATACGTAAAAGAAAAATATGAAAATTTGAACCCAGCGGGATTTTAACCTGCACCTCATTGAAACCGCCAAACCAGGTTCAAATTCCGCTGCGTTCAAATTATCACGTACGAAAACTTTAAAAAATAATGTATTTATTGAAAAAAAATGCAATCTCTAAAATTCAGGCATGTACAAAAATTTCGATGTGCATAATATCTTATTTTTATTTATACTTAAATATCACAATATCGAACTTCGTATACGTATGTATGTACGTAATTATCAGTCTATAGTTGTCAATCTCTAGGTCCTATTTGAAACCTCACAATTTGGTACTTCATTTTAGAGCCGGAACTAATGTGCGATCCGGGCACATCGTGGAAGTTGGAGTGCAACACCTGCAACTGCCAACCCAATGGGCGAGCAACTTGTACGAGGATGGAATGCGGACCGTATCCTGGTAAAAAAAAGTTATTTATAATAATTACCAGCTGTAAGTTATTTTTCAGAAAAAAAAATCTAAAATTGCTGAGGTAGTAAATGCTACAAGAGCGATGAACTTAGTTTATTTAATACTAAACTAGTACAATCTTGGTACTAATTAAATCAGTTCAGTGCAATTCAGGCACAACCTAATTCTGAACATCTCAGATTTGTTTTGTATGAGAATGTATTCTAATGTGGTTTATATTATTAATAAATTACCGCCACTGGTTTTTTTTTGCCTTGAGTACTACCCTGGATTCTTGCAAAATGATTCTCTGGTGTGATGGATTTAAGACTTCAAGGTACAAGTGTGTCACATTTGGTATAAATTTGCATGTTTTAGTATTTCGATAGCATCCAGGATCTTTCTAGGCATACATCTGTTTTCCCTAGCGAGGATATGAGGTCTACCAAACCTCATGTATTGGTTAACGCACAGCTCACATAAATGCACGCATTATTGACATCAGAAATATGCTCTCTTCTTCACCCTGACATCTATGTTGTTTTTTATTTGACCAATGCAAGAACATGGGCACAGTTTAGATTGTAAAAAAAACTACTTGTCACTTGTTTCGAGACGGGTTTGCGATAATATATTTTCAAATGCTTAACTATAAGCGATAAATTTGTGAGTTGTGTGGAATAGTTGATGACATTCACCATTTCTTAGTGGCATGTGTCCACAATGAAGGAGCATGCCGAGAATTATGTCGTCGTTTTAATATAAATTTAATGGATGTGGGTATTTTTAAATACTTACCGTCGAAACCTTATTCTGTGGAGGCTAAATTGTTGTATAAGTTTAAGTTTAAATAGTGTATAGACTTTAGAATATTGTATGCTTTAAGTTTATTTTAAGGGAACGATGGGACTGACATTTTTCTACATTGTTTACTTAAAAAGTCCCTAAATAAAAACAGATATTAAAAAAAAGCGAAAAATTTGGTTATTTTTATTTTAAATTTAAAACAATTGTGAAATTATATGTTTTATTATACTATCGACTTCTTATTTGTGTATAGTAATCACATGTGGAATTTCAACAATACCAAGAATCTGAAAACATTTACAGTTTTAACAAATTTTAACAAAGTTTTAATTTTTAAAAAATGTATGTGTATTTATATAGTCTTTGTCGCAAAATTATAATTTAACTATAGATATTAAATAATTGAATCTATTTTTCATTTTCAACAGCTGAATACAATGTTGAAAGTACAAAACCAGTGTGCCTCGCCGGGAGCGAATGGGAGGGCTTATGCCATAGATGTCGGTGTTCGGTGGACGGCCAGCCACAGTGCGTGAGATTAGACGGATGTAACGAGGAGTATGGTAATAAATATTATATAAACTATTAATTAAAAAACAAACTTTCACGCTATTTCCCGCATATAGCAGGGAAGACATATGGCACCTAGGTGTTAAGACACCACCGCGTCCCCATACTCCGCTCAATATTGGATACATTGCCTGTCGAGTGGCGGAACTCAACTCCGTGCTTTGTCTTGTTATTAGAGAGAAGAAATTCATCAAATTAAGTTTAAAATAAATTCATAAATGATGATGAAATCGATAAATAAAATATTGACGTTGAAAATAGGATAAAGTGTGAAGCTAAAATATATTACTTAAGCATGTGCATTATTTTTCAATAAATAATTTTAATTGAACACATTTTAGGTGAGCCTATGAAGTGTAAGCCGTATTCAGAATTCCGTAGAGACGGCAATATATGCATTTGTCAAAAAAACGGACACAGTAGCAGTTGTACTTCGATAGAATCGCCTATGAAGGTTCTTCCTGAAGGTAAGTGAGCTCTTCTCCACCAACCATCACGACCCTGAAACATTGCCATTTTTTGTTTGCAAATACCACTGAACGGATTTAAATAAAACCTTCCAGTAATATAGCTTATATATCAGAATAACATATGGACTATAATTCTTGATCAACGAATGTCGAACGAGCAATTCACTTTATTAATAAATAAATAATAGTGTAGTCCAAGCAGGCGAAGCTTGTGGGTCGCTAGTAATATATATTTTTTCTTTTAGGGAGAGAATGTCAAATAGGTTCTAGTTGGCAGAGCCAATGTAATAAATGTACCTGCCTAGATGGGATGCCAAGTTGCACGAACATGGCGTGTCCTGGTCGAGAGCACGGTACGTACCTATACGAAATAATCTTATTTATAATGTATACATGTAAATTCAAAGATATATTTTAAAATGTTTTACAAAGAAAGGCAGTAAATGAATAAATAGACAAACAGTCGCTTGAATAATAATAATACTGACGTCTTGTCTGTTTTTTTATTAATAATATGATTCGTTTGGCCTGTGTTAGAACCACCAAACCGGGTTCAAATTCCGCTGCGTTTAAATTTTCTTATATGAAAACTTGAAACGATTGTAAATTTGGAAACCTCACAATTTGGTACTTCATTTTAGAGCCGGAACTAATGTGCCATCCGGGCACATCGTGGAAGTTGGAGTGCAACGCCTGCTACTGCGAATCCACTGGGCGAGCAACTTGTACGAGGATGGAATGCGGACCGTATCCTGGTAAAAAAAAGTTATTTATAATAATTACCAGCTGTAAGTTATTTTTCAGAAAAAAAAATCTAAAATAGCTGAGTTAGTAAATACTGCAAGAGCGATGACCTTAGTTTATTTAATACTAAACTAGTATAATCTTGGTACTGATTAAATCAGTTCAGTGGAATTCAGGCACAAGCTAATTCTGAACATCTCAAATTTGTTTTATATGAGAATGTATTCTCTTTGCTGTCCAGTCTCTCACAGAGTTCTCTTTGACTTCTGCTGAATCCAGGGTTACTTCCCGGGTCGTTATCTGTAGATATATAAAGAACATCTTTCAGCGTTAAGGAACTTCTCTTGGGTCGAACAATGATTGTCTCACAGATAATTCAAAAAAAAGGTAAATGTAAAGAAGTTTTTATATGTGTTACCTACGCTGGCTTATATGTAAACTTGTAACAACTACATATAACAAAACTAAGACGATGCTCTTTATTACATAGAAACATGAAGCTTCGTATCTAAATAGAGATTAATAAATGTTTAAAAAAATCATGATGGTTTTTTTTTAATAATATCGATTTGTTTTCTGCAGTTCTCGAAGTAAGCAAATATAACTTCCATTTCAATTAAAAGCATTTAATCGCGAATATTTTGGTATTTTTATCATTACTGTAGTCCATCCCAGGCGGTGGTGGTCGACCATCGGTTTATATTATTAATAAAGTACCGCTACTGGTCTTTTTTGCCTTGAGTACTACCCTGGATTCTTGCAAAATGACCTCTGGTGTCATGGATTTAAGACTTCAAAGTACAAATGTGTCACATTTGGTACAAATTTGCATGTTTTAGTATTTCAATAGCATCCGGGATCTTTCTAGGCATATATCTGTTTTCCCTAGCGAGGATATGAGGTTTATCAAACCTCATATATTGGCTAACGCACAGCTCACATTAATGCACGCATTGTTGACATCAGAAATGTGCTCTCTTCTTCACCCTGACATATCTATGTTTAAATTTAAAATAATTGTGAAATTATTTGTTTTATTATACTATTATTAGATTTCTTATTTGTGTATAGTAATTACATGTAAGATTTCAACAACCAAGAATCTGAATAATATTTTTCATTTTCAACAGCTGAATACAATGTTGAAAGTACAAAACCAGTGTGCCTTGCCGGGAGCGAATGGGAGGGCTTATGCCATAGATGTCGGTGTTCGGTGGACGGCCAGCCACAGTGCGTGAGATTAGACGGATGTAACGAGGAGTATGGTAATAAATATTATATAAACTATTAATTAAAAAACAAAGCTTCACGCTATTTCCCGCATATAGCAGGGAAGACATATGGCACCTAGGTGTTAAGACACCACCCCGTCCCCACTCTCCGCTCAATATTGGATACATTGCCTGTTGACTGGCGGAACCCAACTCCGTGCTTTGTCTTGTTACTAGAGAGAAGAAATTCATCCCCCGAGTGGGAGTCGAACCCACCACCGTCACGTTTACGGTCAGACGCTGTGTCGCTGCGACACGACGGCCTCAAAACTATTAATAATGGTTTTATTTAGATGTAAAGTTAGACATGGTTGTTATATTTTACTGGAAAGCGTAAGACTTTAGATAGTCTCTTCGGTTCTTGTAGATTCAAATATCAACTTTGAAGGAAAATTATATACGCATATAATTATGATGATATCATGTTATAAAAAAAGATGTTATAAAAAAAGAAGTAAAGTTTAAAATAAATTCATAAATGGTGATGAAATCGATAAATAAAATATTGACGTTGAAAATAGGATAAGGTGTGAAGCTAAAATATATTACTTAAGCATGTGCAATATTTTTCAAGAAATAATTTTAATTGAACACATTTTAGGTGAGCCTATGAAGTGTAAGCCGCATTCAGAATTCCGTAGAGATGGCAATATATGCATTTGTCAAAAAAACGGACAAAGTAGCAGTTGTACTTCTATAGAATCGCCTAAGATGGTTCTTCCCGAAGGTAAGTGAGCTCTTCTCCACCAATTATCACGACCCGGAAACATTGCCATTTTTTTTTTGCAAAAACTACTGAACGAGTATAGATAAAACCTTGCAGTAATATAGCTTATATATCAGAATAAGACATGAACTACAATTTATGATCAACGAATGCTATTTACTTTACTTACAAATAAACACGCGGGCGAAGCTTGTGGGTCGCTAGTAATATATATTTTTTCTTTTAGGCAGGGAATGTCAAATAGGTTCTAGTTGGCAGAGCCAATGTAATAACTGTACTTGCCTAGACGGGATGCCAAGTTGCACGGACATGGCGTGTCCTGGTCGAGAGCACGGTACGTACCTATACGAAATAATCTCATTTATAATGTATACATGTAAATTCAAAGATATATTTTAAAATGTTTTACAGAGATTGGCAATAAATGAATCAACAAACCAACAGTCGCTTGAATAACCAACCATAATAATAATACTGGTGTCTTGTCTGTTTTTTTTATTAATAATATGATTCGTTTGGCCTGTGTTAGAACCACTAAACCGGATTCAAATTTTCATATGTAAAAACTTTAAAAAATAATGTATTTTTTGTAAAAAAAATGCAATCTCTAAAATTCAGGCATGTACAAAATTTCAATGTACCTTATTTTTATTATATTATATTATGTATCTTATTTCTATTAACACTTAAATATCACAACATTAAACTTCGTATACGTATGTATGTAGTACAATGTAGTACTTCATTTTAGAGCCGGAACTAATGTGCGATCCGGGCACATCGTGGAAGTTGGAGTGCAACACCTGCAACTGCCAACCCACTGGGCGAGCAACTTGTACGAGGATGGGCTGCGGATTTTATCCTGGTAAACAATTTATTGATAATATTACAGCTTTAGTTTTCAAAAAACAATCTAAAATTGTTGAGGTAGTAAGAGAACACTGTTATCTCTTTGACTACTGCTACCCAGGGTCACTCCCGGGCCATCATCTGTACACATATATATATATAGAGCATCTTTCCTTACCTATCGTTGTCTTAGCTTTAAAAGTTATACGTACAACTAAGCTCTAGAGTCTAGACAAATTTCTCGGTTAAATATGTATTTTATTATTACAGCAATCGACTTCAATCCTCGCAATAATGACGACGATGTTATATGGAACCCGGTAAGTTTTGCATATTAATTAAAAATATTTCTACTAGAGTAATTACTACCCATGACATAATCAGGAAGCTCTGTCACTTTAAGAGCTTTTTAGTTTCACTAACACAAAAATAACTTAATTTTTGCACATACGAGACACATGTCATATCATTTGTTCATAATTGTAGAAATTCTATTATCACCTTCATTTATTTTATTCAGTAGACCATATTTATGGTTAATACGGAAGCTTTAAACAAAATTTATATTACGAATTAATTTTATTATCGATTTAACAATTCGATACATTTTTTAATCTGTGTTTTGACTTTAAATAGATATACGATTATCTTTTAACAGTCCAAGTAGAAAATAACGTGTAAATAATTGGGGCCTCCATAACTATCACACATTTCAAGCAGAAGAGTTTTTAACTGTTTTAATAAACAATTAAGTTCTTTTATGCATTAAGGCTCGATATATAGACATAGTAAAGTGTTTTTTTTAAATATTGACTATCTGCATCACTTTACCGTATAACTTTTTGTATGTAAAATATTGTATGAACGAAGAGTGTGACAAACTTTATTCATCCAGTGTTTTTGGGTCCACGGTTTTTCCTTCAAATATTAATATATAGATTTCTATATAGAAAAATAACATATATATATATAATATATATATATATATATATATATATATATATATATATATATATATATATATATATATATATATATATATATATATATATATATATATATATATATATATATATATATATATTATATATATATATATATATATATATATAGATATAGTTAACGTTATGGAAATGCCTAATACACGAAACTAACAATATTGATTGTAATTTATATTTTTATTAATAAAAACCCATCAACATTTACAAAGGAAATCGTCCAATTCTGGTTTCGGGATGGTAACCGCTAGTTCCACCTAATATATGTATTGTATATGTGACTTAACGTCAAGCACATTGGTTGTGGAGTGCACAAAAATCTTTAAAGGTAAGTACATTTTTAAAGGTAATTTTAAAATTGCTTATTCTTTTGATTTTTTTTATTGTAACCCCAAGACCCCCAAGACCCTCAAGTCTTGCCGAATTAGAAGCAGTATCATAAAAAAATCCATGGGAATTTTTTTTGAAGGAAAATTAATCACTACTATCCCAAAATAATGAGATGACGAAATCATACTTACATAATATACAAACTTGCATCCCACCGTTTTTCTTCTCCGTGCCCAATGAATTAAATGCTGAAAATATGTTTTACTGCTAAACTATCAATTGTTTCGTTACTACGATGGATTTTAATGTGGTTTTCACTAATATACAGATTAAATATAGCTTGTAATATTAAATTTTATATATCGAATAATTAAAAAACAAAATTATTTTTTAGGTAAACCTCTTTTCACATAATATAATCAAACGATCTCGTGTTTGTAAACCAAATACAATATATAAAATTGATTGCAATTCTTGCAAATGCGCTTCAGATGGTCAAAGCTATAGTTGCACTTTAAATGAGTGTCTGGATGATGAAGACATAAGTGCTGATATCAATGAGGACGTTGAAGTCTTCATAGAAAAAGATAGCAAGGTATATTACCTATGAGGTATATTATTAGACATTTATTTTTAATTTATATTTGTGCAATGTTGGGAACGGTGGAAACGTTTTGGATAATGTAGCTGTGTCTATAAGTATATAAAAGTATTTTTATGTTAGTTTTGGGCTTGTATACTATAGGTATATAGTAATATTATTTGGAAAAATCAATTGCAGAAAAAGTAGGTTGCTATTTATATATATTTAATTACTTAAATAATTTAATACATCGTAGACTAGATCAATAGAAACATATTAACACTATTGGTATATAGCAGACAATAAAGCTTTCGTTATTTCTCTTCTCTTCTCCAGAAGACTCTCTTCTCTCATCAGAATAAAATAATTAAAAATATAGATTTTGGTAATATCTAAATTAATTCTATATATGTCAAAAATAGTAAACGTCAGTGGCGAAGAGTGTGACTTTTATAAACGTAAGCTGGCGTTGAAAAAACCATTAAAAAAATTCAAACTAGTTAAGTTGAATTTTAATTAATGAATAGCTTAATTGAGGAAGTTCATTTACTTAGCAAATATGTTATAGTTTTGATTGCATGAAATAAAATTGATTTATAATAGAATTATTGTTAGTTAATCATAAAATTTTTGTTAGTATTTATTAATATATTTATATAATTTACAAAAGGTAATCTGATGGGAATCGTGTAATAAGGACTTTTCGACACTGGTGAAAATATATTAATTTTCCTTTCAGGATATGGAACAAGTATGCAAACCTAGTCGCACCTTTCGTATCAGATGTAACACTTGCTTGTGTACCATCGATGGCACCGACTTCTCTTGCACTAACAAACCGTGTCCATTGCCTGATGATGTTGAAATATTCAAAGAAATAAAGGTATACATAAATTAAATATTTTAAATCTTATTGTTAGTTGTTTAGATATTAATACGTGAAATTACTTTGTACATGAATTAATCTCCTGTCTGACATACAAAATAAAGCAATTCGAAATAAGAATCAATGAGATTTTTCATAAATCGTAAATCTTTAATAGCGTTGGGATCTCATTTAGTACACAATATTGTAGTTCACTTTTTATCCCCGCTCATAATTGTGGTAAAAGACAAATTCTTAAAATAAAAGTATAATCTATACTAAACTTTCTTATGTTCAGTTCAGTTATAATTTTATTCTTTAAAAAAAAAAAAAAGTATATAGTATATATATATATATATATATATATATATATATATATATATATATATATATATATATATATATATATATATATATATATATATATATATATGCTTTTAAAAAAAAAAAGTTATTTATATTTTTTATTTGTTGCAGGACCTGAAGCAAATAATACCGTAAAGGAACGATCATGATGCTTGAAATATGATAAAAAATCTTTTTGTTGTATTTTTTATTAAAGAAATCTCACCCCATCATTGTTTTCTTATTTATTTAAAGCCGTAAGGAGTATTCGACAACTTTTCAAAAGTATCCTATCGATTTATTTTGCATTCACCCGATATTTATTGGACGTTCGTCTTTTCTTCATCTTTCACGACGTAATAGAAGTGAATATAAGCTGTTTGTGAAATGTCAGCTTGAATTTTGCCCATTGAAAATGTTCCTGTGAATTTAATCACTTAATATGGAACTCTTGTTATTATTGTTATGTCTTCTAGGTATTAAGGACAGCTTTAGAGAATAAGTCGGTAGTATGCGCTGCTAATAGGATGTTCATCAAAGACTGCAACACATGTTGGTGTAACGAGGATGGCACGAGCTATTTCTGTACGAGACGGGTCTGTGTCGAAGAATTGCCTGATGACAGCGAAGATAAGCCTGAGGTAGAATTTGGTCTTCATGGGTTTTGGTCGACGAATTTTAAAGCTAATAATAACTCCTAATACTATTTCCAAATTTTATGTAAAACATAAATTTCTTTGACCTTTGAAATGTTTAATTTCTAAAAGTTGAATTTCTTTCTTTCTTAATTCAAGCTAAATTAAGCTGATGTGTCGAACTGTAGTTATAAAGAAGATTAAAAACTCGCTTGATTTTCTATGTTTTTACCAAATCCGGCCCAAACTATATATTTTTATGTACTTCATTTTCAATACAGAATCTGCAGGAAGTAAAGCGAAAATGTCGACCAGATGAGGTCTTCGAAATGGATTGTAACATGTGTCGATGCTCTGTAGATGGGATGTCGTTCTCTTGCACTCGTAAGGCTTGTCTTCCCGAAGATGACGGGAAGGTGTGGTTCCCATTTGAGTTATTCGGTGGTGGTCAAAGGGTTTATTTTACTTTCGCCTTGACGAAGTTCTTTAATTGTTCTCTGTCTACCTTCTTTTGGGATCGTTATTCTTCTTATTTCTTCTTAGTAAAATATATTGTCGAATTTATTATGGCGCCTTTTACTTTCTTGGTGATGGTATTTATTCAACAATTTAAACAAATGCTTATATGTTATCATATTTACGTGTTAACGGCTAACGAATACCGCATATGAGATGATGCTTAAAAAAAGTAAAAAAAAATATTACGTACTCATGTATGATACACGATTTTTTTTATTTTTTCCAGAACATATCATTTACAAGAAAAATTCGAGCATCATCGCAGGTATTGATATAATGACTTATTTTTAAATATCAAAACTATGGTTATGTTATAGGTAGGTAACGAGGAAAATTAATTAATTTAATTTTGGTAATATTGTTACAATAATCAATCACATCGGAAAGTATTTTTTAGCCTGGTGGTTGGAACCCTTGGACGGTTCCCTAGAGGTGCATGTTTAAATCCCGCTACGTTAAAATTTTAAACGTTTTTTAAAAAAAAAATATTTCTCTATCCTTAGTGTGGAACAACACTTTACATATCATTAAAATATTTATCACATTTGTAAATAAGTAAATTAAAATAGCGCTATAATTATATAAAATAAATATACACAACGTAGATATAACGCATGTGATGTCCAGTAGGGGACGCTGAAGGCCTGCCAGCCGGGACAGGAGTTCAGGATGGACTGCAACAAGTGTCTGTGCAATAACGAAGGACAAGATTACTCGTGCACCCGAATTAATTGTGCAGAGCTAAACAGTAACGGAAATAATGGTGCTAGAGCTAAGAGAGGTCAGTCATATTATATTAATAATAATGAATTTCGATTTCATAAATGAAACGAAACCCTGATAAATATGAAAAAAAACAGTATTTTAGAATTATCCAAAATATTTTTCTTCTAGTATTCTTCTGTAATTATTTCTTCTGTGTTATTTCTCCACTTTGCATCTACACATGCTCGCTAGCTTCATGCACCAACGCATCACTTTGTGTCACGATATCGATATTTACGAGTATCTATACATATATTAAAAATGTAACTGATCGCCGTTTTTACATGGAAGATAGTTGAAAAAAAAATATGGGAGACATTTATACATAAATGTAATAGAACCCAAAACAATGATGGTAAATTTTTATTATCTATTTGTCTATCTAAACTTAGGAACGGCTTAAGTTTTCACCATTGTATTATGGTAAATTTTACTTAAAATGTAGTTTCTTTTATTTAAATTGGCTTATAAATAAAAAGTTATATAAAATTTACAGTTTATGAAAACTTATTAGAGTAAATCTGAGAAGATCAATCAAGCGGGGGAAGCCTGCATGCGGTTCGCTAGTCGTAAATAAAAACAATTTATAATATAGTCGTTCCTTCGTCTGTGGATCAAAGCAATAACTATTACGGTTACAGTCAGACGTTATCCCACGCTGACTAAACTCAAAAAAAAAAAAAAAAAACATTTATAGCTTAGAATTTATAACGATTTGGTCAAATTATACAAGGAATACAAATATATATTTCCAATTTAACCAAAATGTTCACCCAGACACGCTTCAACTCTACTACAATAGCGTCATATCCCTAATTAGCTATCTAATCTCACCACAGAAGTCGCAACCCAAGTGAAGGCGGACTGCGTGCCCGGCAGCGTGTTCAAGCAGGGCTGCAACACCTGTCAGTGCACGGAAGACGGGAACCACGCGACGTGTACCATAAAACGATGCAAAGAGGACAACCCTGACGAGAACGAGGTTAATCTACCAGGTTTGATTGCTATTTTTATATTGGGGAGTGGCAATGGAGTATAAGAAT
The DNA here is from genome assembly GCA_037127375.1 of Dione juno. Classification (NCBI taxonomy): domain Eukaryota; kingdom Metazoa; phylum Arthropoda; class Insecta; order Lepidoptera; family Nymphalidae; genus Dione; species Dione juno. Next base: position 1,038,388 of record JAXRJS010000088.1, on the reverse strand, counting down.
ACTAATTTTGTTTAAAGTTGATTTCTAGTATAAATATTTAGTTATTAGTTATTATTTCTTGTTCTTGAAATGTTTTTAGGTGAAGGAAAATAGTAAATGAGTAATATATCACTTATTTCTTAAATGCTCGTCAATCCAGGACTAGTCGTGCCAGGATCTAAAACAGCGCACTTTATCTATCTAACTGTAGTGGAACTTTCCATTAACCATTAGACCCGACAACACAATGAGGACAGAAATTTTTAAGAAGAAATCAAAATAATCATAATTTATTATCTATTCGTTAATTTTTTTGTTTATTTTAATACCTGCTTTTGCTAAATTTAGTTTTTTTTCCCAGAATCCGATCCAAGTTTCCGCTGTAATCCCGGTGAACAATTCAAGAGAGGTTGCAATGACTGCGCTTGTTCAGCCGATGGCAAAAGTGTGTTCTGCGCTTTACGCCTCTGCGACCAGGACATTACTCCCGCTATATAAAAGAAATAGATATAAAATATAAACTATAAAACGCTATAAATTGGTTATTAAAAATCCCTATAAAATTTGGAAATATAGTAGAATATGATATCTGGCAGCAGATTGTTTTCTTTGATAGATGTAACAGCTTCCATAATTGGGCGTTTTAAAGTATTTTTTTAATTTACTTAATTCGTTATTTTAAGTTTTATTCGTAATTAATGTTTATTATATTATAGATATAAGCCTAATAATGTTAAAAAATATGAAATATCAACTAATTTGCTTTTCAAACACTATCTATATTTGTATATATATAGTATATGGAATATATATGTATGTTCTATAGAGCTGGAGGTTTTAATGGTCCTTTTTTTATATTTTATCGGTCTAAAGTAGCGTTTACATAATTGGCACCACATACTACCACATATATTGTATAAATTTATTTTTGTTTTACAATAGAAATGTCTGTCATTTGTATTTAAATAAGTTAACTTAAGGTTTTTTTTAAGAGAGCGATTTTTGGTAAGCAACAAGATATAAAGTTAACACAACTCAAATTGTCTTTGCAATAATGACGGATTTTCTATCTAAAAATATTTACTATAATGTTTATATAAATAAAAATTCTGTGTCCGTTAAAATATTTATATACTGACATCCTTAAAAACTCATCTAACAAATTCCTTTAACCGATACTTAATTAAAACTTTTCTTAAAAAGTTTTTTTTTTATTTTATATAATTGTAAGATTCTGTATCGTAGCTGTCTGATAAGTTCATGTTAACTTACCAAGCAGAAATATTAGGTAGCGTCTTTTTCTTTCCAGCACCAATAGAGAGAGACAGCATGATAGTTAATAACTATCACTTATAAGTAATCAGCTATCTGGCAAATAAATTAACAGGAACTTATTGGGTACGTGATATAATATAATATGTCTTGGTAAGATCGTTTAGTATTTTGATCGTACATGGTCGTAGTAATTAATAAATAAGTAGCGAATTATTTTCGTCTTAAATAACTTTTTGTACTTTAACGTATCCATGTATTAGATAATACATTAAATATTATTATTGTGTGAATTTCGTTTTGAAATGAATAAATAATTTTAATTTTAAGAAGGTTTTAATTTATTTTTTACTCTGTTTATTTTAAGTACTTTTTTTTACTTAGCGCTATTTCCGCCTGTCAAGACATTACGTGTTAAGTGGCGGAAGCCTACGCCGCACTGTCTTAGAATGTAAACTTGGACTGGTGTAAAGAGAGACCAGGTCTAAAATACCTGGTGCTAGTTAACCTGCCAGAGTCAGTAGAGCTAATTAACTTTAAATACCTAAACTCCACTAATAGCTACCAATAACAACTTTTATCGTTTGCTGGAATGTAAAATCATCAAGCGTATTTAATGGATTCAGAAATTAAATCTTTGCACTTAATTTCTAGTATATTTTCAATTTTAATCTAACCGGAAAATAGTGCGACGTAAAATGCTTACGGCATTCCTGTTGTACATGCTATTTTGTTCGAGTGTAGACTCATTGCTTGGTAAGTTTGGTATTTGTTTTATTAGTATAACAATTTAACTCACCTGAAATGCACCACTCAACACCTCAAAAGCCGGAAAGCGGTGAACATAGTGTCTTAACACTAGGTTCCTACAGTTCCAACGGTTTTCTCTGCCTACCCTGCCATGTGCGGGATACAGCGTGAAGCTAATTTAATTTAATTTTTTAACTATACATTATATTCCAATTTTCAATTACCTGAAACACTGCGTATTGGGCATAACTCGATAACAATTCTTAAAAATTGAATTAGACTGAAAACCAGACAGAAAATCTAGACTATATAATGTATTTATTAGTTAAATGCTCTAAGGTGAAATGCTGGGAACGGAGTGTCTCAATACTAGATCCGACCTGCCTACCCTGCCTACTATATATACCTACGGAACCAAAAGAAAGACAACAAAATTCTCCAAATATATACTTAAACTTATATCCTTTGCTGCTCAATCATAGATGTAACAACTATACCACGATAGTATTAATATAGTATCAGAACATATCATTAATTCATATTTTATTGTTTAAAAGTAAATCTTAAAAAGTCATGTGTACCTACACAAGTGGCTAAAGGCCAGTGTCATGTCTGCGTGTGCAATAAAGATGGTATATTCAAGTGTCAATCTACTGGATGTCAGACGGTTGGTGAGTCGATCCTAATATTTAACATTAAATGGGACTTGGAATAATGGGACAGTCGTGGAAAATATTAACTTTTTCTTTAGCTTAACGCGATATTCCGCAAAAATAAGGGCATGAAGTACTTGGACTTAAGTTAAGCCACTCTATACTGTCCTTCCGATTTATTCACTGTATGGTGAATGGCAGAACTCGACGCCACACCTTGTCTAAAAAAATAACACTAGCTCTTTCCCCCGAACCGGGATCGAACTTGCAGTCATCGTGTTTACAGGCAGCCCACTGTGCCATGATAATTTATAGTATTTACTTTTAGCGAGTCATTTATTATATTCCACGTGGTCCTCTTTGTTGAAGATAAAGGACGACAGCTAGAAACGTTTAAAGATCTGAAACTCATTTTATTTGTAGTTTAATATGTTGAATGTGTACAGGTATCATTGAGATTATTTAACCATGTTAACATATTGAACATAAATGTATTAACATATTGAACATTAAACTTCGACATATTGCAAGATCAGTAGTAAGTCTTCGCTCTTCACCCAAATCGGAGACAATGTATATTAAGTAGTAGAGCTCATCGTCACTGTCTGTCTTGCCAGAGCTAGAAAATGAAAATAATTGATTTCCTCAAGAGGGTATGAAGTTTACATCACGTTTACAGCTACGACGCCCACTGTGCTACGATGGTTTAATTTTTTATCAATATCCTCATTATTTTTAGTGAATTCTGGTAAACTTGTCCAAGGGGAGTGTCAACCATTAATGACATATCAATATGAAGATCTCTATTGCACATGCAACTATGAAGGGAAATGGATGTCATATAACTGCAGGAGCTACTTTCAAAATATAACGACGGAAGAGAACAATATAAGAAACCACCTAAGAAAAAACTTCACTTGTACGTAATAGTTTTTTTTAAAAATTGGAATTATTATTGTAGTATTTTGGAATTTCTTCTGTGACATATAATTAACTAGATCATATCGCCATCTTTCAATATCACATATATCATAAATAAATCATATTTTATTAGTAATATAATCGAAACTTCGAATATTTTAGCCAATGGTAATTTAAAAAGGAGAGGTATTCCACGAATCAAAGAAGGCGACAGCTGTGTGGCCGGCAACATTTACAAGTTAGCTTGCAACACCTGCCAATGCGGTCCGAAAAACGCACTCATATGCACCAAAATGCTGTGCCTCGATAAAAAGTTTCAGGAGGAAATAAAAAATATAAAAAACAAAAGAAACAAAACAACTGAACACCAAAGAATAAATCGCCGTAAAGCGGAAATGTACAAAAAACTTCAGAGATTCCCTAAATTACCAAATGGTGATTGTGTTCCGGGGAGGATATATAGAGATGGGTGTCGCAAATGTCTATGTGCAGAGAACAAGGAGCTCCTTTGTACTGAAAAATGCTACTCATCTGTATCGTGTAAGTGAATATTCACTTCAGATCTCGCAAAATCAGCTTCATCAACGATTTTTTATTATATTTGTATGCTAAATGGTAATTAAGTAAAACCAGTTTCGTAAACCACCAATTACCGAGAATTAAATTTATATACATAATAAACATTTTAAATCAATTTGTCAAAATGTAGTTTGTTGGATGAAGGTAAGGTTGATACGGCTGCTATAAGTAGACGTTAAATAGAACTAAATTACACTTTGCTCTTTTTTTCAATCATTGAAAAATCATTAAAAAAAGGTTTTTGGCAAATGCATTCGTATATCGTAATATTTGTTTTGCATTAATTCTTCATGACAGTCCCATGGGATTTCGAAAAGTGTGTTAAATCGTGGTAACTAAGCTATATTGAGGTCCCTTGTGTGAAGGTTCTATAAATTATTAAAACCGTATTCTCAGATTTCACAGAAATTACGTATCAGCTAGCAATTAGTCTACGAGATTTTTAAAACTGGTATGGTAATACTTTCTTTTGTTTTCTCATCGATATGGCACCAGTCCTAACCCTACCAACTAAATCTCAGTGGAAACCTTCTCCACCTCTGTGAGACGACAATCTAAAAAGCTGACTTGAAAAGTCCACCTAATGCAGGCCACTATCGCCTCTAGATCGATATCTCGGGTTCCAACTGTGCCATACCAAGTCATTGTTTATTACCAAGAAACTTAAAAGTGTTATCGATTTCAGTCAGCATAACTGATAACGAAATATTACAACTCGAGACCCGTCCTTTGGCAAACTTACCAAAATTACCGCATATGGGAAAACAATGTGATCCAGGGAAAATGTACGCGGTGTCGTGCAACTTGTGCTATTGTTCAGAAGAACGCGATCTTGTATGTACATTGAAATACTGCTTAAATGTTAAAAGTTACGCTCAAGTTCAAGCAAATAAACTAACAGGTAGACCATTTTTTTTATTAAGTAATCATTTACTGTCAACAACAAGACAATGCTTCTTTTTCCGCCTTACTTGGAGGTATTGAGTGGTGGGTGGAAATCAGCGCTGCGCTGTTTCATACCATAGTAGAGAAATGAAAATAGTTTATTCCCCAAGTGAGCTCGATCCCACGACATCCTCTGATATATGGTTTTATTCTTTTTTTTTTGCTTCACGCTGTATCCCGCATATAGCAGGCAAGGCAGAGGGAACCTTTTTTTTTTTTTTTTGACGCTGGGAAAAAATGACATTACGCATACCCTCCCCGCCGGGGGGCGGGAGAGGGGTATGTGGGACTCCCCGGTAAAGGCGTTCCCGGTATACCCACTAAAAATACCCAGCGACACTCTGACCTCACCTAAGTGGAGAGGGCCTGGGAGTCCATAGCGTCCAGGCCCAAGGCAGAGGGAACCTAATCTAACCCAGCGGGAACCTTTCTCGCTTTCCGTCTTTCCCTTATTATATATATATATATATATATATATATATATATATATATATATATATATATATATATATATATATATATATATATATATATATATATATATATATATATATTGCGTATTACGTGGCAGGAACTAATGACTTTGTCGTACCAGACAGAGGCAAATGAAAATAATAAATTCTTTCCGAGTGGGAATCGAACCCACAACCGTTGAACCGTTGCTTCTACAGTCAGACGCCTCTCCAACTGTATACATATAATTACTTTATAGGTACACCCTGTACAAAGGACTATATTAAACAATGTGCGCATGTCAATGTGTGAATTCATACAAGTGTGTGTAAGAAATTGAAAACCTGTTTATCTGATCTGGGCGGTAAACAGTTGTTGGCGTCTGCCGGAGACAAATTGAAACTCAGCTTGGATGCCTCTAAGGAGAAATGTATACCTAATGCAATTTATAAGTAATTTCAGTATTTTAATTATAATATACGCTTCCAATATACACAAGATACGCTAACAACACTAAACTAATATAATTAAATGCTGAAAGGCTTTTTAGCTTCATATTTTTACCCGTAGGAAGCTTCTGACAAGGAAGACGGAACTAATTGTTAACACTTCTTTATTGTTCTTTGCTTTCGAATTTTCTATACGTTTTGAGAGATAGGACTTAGCCTCGCGCTTTTTCTTAAAAGAGCAGGTAAATGAAAATGATTAATTCTTCCAAGCATAGAGATAGATTCAACTTTCTTGTTCGACGGTGTCCAATGCACCACAGCAGTTAAATTTAAATATAAACGTAGTACACTACAACACTATTAATATTGTATTTATCACAGAGTACACTGCAACGATTGCTTCTGTCAACCAGATGGTAGTTTGAGATGTACGCAGAAGACTTGCCTGACCCACTCACAGGCCAAAGATTGAATGACAGGAAACTTATTTAGAACACATGGGCTGTAACAGATAATGGCGATAATATTATAATAATATATTATTAAAATTTATTTCTTATAAATGAAATAACGTAAAATAATTAATAATATTATAGTTACGTAAATCAAAAGGGCGTATTGAAAGAAAATTAAAAAGTTTTATAACAGACGTTAAATTAAAAAATTTTGACTTATACGTATATCAATAAAAAAGTTAATAACCTGTAAGAAATTATAAAGGTATGTTATAATTGAAAATAAAAAAATCTTTTCAAGAATGCATTTTATTGCCGATACCTCCTTTTATGCGTGAAATTAATTTACAATTTACAATTTTGTTTAGTTTCTATCACTTTTATGTTTAAGAAAATGTTCCAAGAAGGCATATCTTTAGCCTTATTAACACATCTAGTTTATAAAACAAATGGTCTTCGTAAGTTGATATCCATTTTACTTTTTCATATTAAATTTTAATTTTCAAGTTATTTATTTTCTCCTTTGGCTTATAGGTGCTTGCGTGCCGAACACATATTTCGTACTAACCAATCGTCTTTGCTACTGTAATTACGAAGGTACGTGGTCCGAGGCAAATTGTACAGATATAATAAGTAATCAACTTTGCCAATCAGGTCAGGTCATTTGGCAGGGCTGCAAGCGTTGTGTGTGCCAAGAAAACAAGCGGCTTATATGCACTAATGTATTTTGTCAAAATAATACTAGAAATCTTACAATATTCTCACAAACAGCGCTATCGAAACATAGTCCGAACTGTTTGCCGTTTCACTCATATTACGTCAACTGTAGCCTCTGTCTTTGTCCAGCGTCAGGCCAAAGCTTAGATGCTCAGTGTGTATTTGACGCGTCATGTTCATTGCACTCATACGCTGTATCAGAAATACCAAACGTTATGAAAAGAAATCAGTGTATACCCAATGTAATGTATCTATATCCATGCATCCAATGTCTGTGCTCTGAATATGGATTTTTCAATCTTGATAAATGCGTACAAAAATGCCAGCGCTCAAATAAACCTGAACAAAATTGTAAGCCAGGGACTTTGTATAGAAACAATTGTGAGGTTTGTCGTTGTTCTGATAATGGAACTCGTGATAAGAATTTATGCATAAAATCCAATTGTACCAGTAAATTTCCAGATAAAAATACCTTAAGAAGCTCCACAGATCGGTGCACCCCAAGAACTTTTACTAGTCCCAGGTGTTTATTTTGTGAATGTAATTCAGAACGCACAGTCAATGAAACAGCCTGTCTAGAATTAAGTTGTTCAACGATGTCATATTTAAAATATGCTAAGACATTTTCTTGTAGTCCAGGAGAATTGGTATCTATATGCTCGGAATGTTTTTGTTTAAGCAGTGGTTTTACAAATGAAAACTACTGTACGAAATCTTGCACATACTCAAGCAAGATTAAAATTTTAGAAAAGATTTTAAATCAAAATTCTGTCGACATGTCGATAGTTGATAAAACTAAAATTGAACATATTCAGAATAATGTTCCCTGTAAACCAAATGCTTTGTACATCAGCAATAGTAGATACTGCCTGTGTTCTAATAAAGCAAAAGAATTATATTGCACTTCTATATTTGAAGAAATTAAAATTAATAACACACATGTAGACGATATATATAAAATAGACGTGAACACAAGCTGTGAACCGAACACATTAGTTGATTTTGATTGTAATACATGTTATTGCTCTAAGAAAGGAAAGATTGATCCGAAATGGTGTACATACGATGATTGTGAAGCTAAACGAATAGTTCAAGAATCACATAAATCTCACAAACTTCACGAATCCAAGAAAGATGCACATGGAGTTTGTACTCCTGGATCGATATCTAAAGTTGAATGTAATTATTGTATATGCCCTGAAACTGGAATTTTGAAGGAACGAGCATGTACCAAAAATGATTGTTTTAACTACGAAGATGTAACCGACGACAAGTTTACTTGTGAACCTCTCGCATATTATGAAGTAGATTGCAACATCTGCTATTGTCCCTGGGATGGATTGAAGAATGTCGACAAATGTACAAAAAATCAATGTGAAAAGAATTTCCTAAGGTCAGATTCGTGTGTCCCTGGACACCTCTTTACTGACAAGTGCAACGTGTGCGTCTGTCCACCAAATGGCGACAAGGAGGATAAGGCGTGCACAAATCACACGTGTGGTATACCCACATGGAATATGTTTAAATTGTCTGATAATTTATTAAACAATGAAGTCCAAGACGACACGGTGCGGAGTTTGGACCTGTGTTTTCCAGGAGAGGAATTTATGATGGGATGTGACTTCTGTGTATGTTCAGATCTAGGATTGAAGTCATACGCGACGTGTGAACCAATACTATGTGAGCACAGTGCAGACAGACAAGGACAGTATGAGAATGCTTCGTTAGACAAAGAAAATTTAACAATAAAGGTTACAGAAAGTATTTAACACAATATTCTTTTTTGAAATAATTATCTGTATATTTAAGAAATATTATTTTACAGGATGACCTCTTATCGAGTATTTCACAAATACGTGTGCGCAGGCACCTGGAAACTGATTGTTTCACATACAACATATCTGAAAGTGCTGAGAGACATGAGTGTACTCCTGGGAGTATGTATATAATCAGGTAGGTTTGGGTTTTTATACACTTCAAATTTACAATAAATATATATAAAATCTAAATAAAGGAAAAATTGTATTCAATACATTTGCAAATTACAAAGGATGTTTTTATTAAAATTTATGACATATTTTCATTTTAAGAGTACGTAAGTCAGTAAGTAAGTAAGTAAGTAAATACCTATAGTCTATTCATTTGGGCTAGAGCTAGCAAAATGTACACAACACAACAAAATGTACAGAACACAATGGTTCTCTAACCGTAATTTCGTATTTTTTTTAGTTTTTATTTAATTTAAGAGAAACTATATATATGTTAAACAAAATTTTCCATTTAATGTCTTATTTTACATAGTTTACATGTACAAATAATTTCACAGGTTTTGTTAAAAGATACTTAACTATATAGATAATAAATCTAAACATAAAAAATACATATTATAGTCTATATATAATAAAGACAAAAAAAATATTTTAAATATTAACATGCGTTCAGTTTGTAATTTTTGATTGGCTACACTATTTATATCTATATCTTAAAAAATTTTAATTACTTTGTATTTAAAATTAAGAAAATAGATTTTGTATAATAATTTTTCCCTGTATTGACAAGTTGCCTGGAAGAGATCGCGTTATGTGTTAAGAGCTGGGCTTATTCGTTCATGCCTACTCCAGAACCTTCTGGTGCCCATTCCAGAATGTTCACTACCAAAAAAACGTAAAAACGTGAAACACATAATTAATAGTCAAGTTAGTTAGTTAAGCTAGAAGTTTCCATTTTACAGAACTTGACAAGAAGTTGACTAACTGTTATTTTTAGGAAAATGCCTCTAGTTACGCCAATCATATTACTAAGGCGAGATGATGTATTTTTAAAGAAATAATTGGTAATGTTATATGTATTATATCCTGTCCACAGGTGCAGAGAATGCATATGTCCGTATGTAGGCAATATAAATAATTTCTGCAGGCCGTTGCCCAAAGACTTTTACTGTGAACAAGCTTATCCAGGTTTCAATTTCCTTCCTATGGGAAGACGACATGGTAATCATTGCTAACTGTAATAATAATCATGTGTCATCATTTATTAAAAAAAACATTGACATAAATTAACAAATTAGTTAATTATTTAGCTAATTTCATCGAGCGTGCCAATAAAATTAAAATGGAAATGATATATAATCTATATATTAATACGTAAAGCAAAAACTTTGGACCCGTCTTTACAAAAATTGCGAGGACGGAGGAGATTTGGCACACTTATAGTTTTTGAGTAAAATAAGTGCAGAACGATAATATATTCTAATAATGATGCTTATAAAGTACATGAAACCAATAAATAAAACGTTACACACACTACCATATGTTTAACAATATACTTTTGTATAATGTGACATTCATGTTGCTATGGCAACGTGTATTTCACGCGTAAACACGCGTCCTCTAGTATATTTAAATTGATAGTTTTTTTTTATTATGCTAATATTAAAAAAATAATATAAAGAGCATTTTTCATTGCAAATAGATGATTGATTTGATTTGATTTTCTCTTACAGCTAATGACTCAAAATTATTAACAAAATCAAACGCCACTATAACAATATCTGTTAAACATTTAAATCATACAATTTATAATTGTGAGGCAAATGGGCAAGTTAAAGACGACTGTTTCATCTGTGAATGTAATAATGGTACGGTAATATTGGAGCACTGTTACAAAAGCGACGCGGAAAGCTGCGTAGATGTAAAACCAAGCTTTCTTTTCAATAAAATTAATTAAAATTATATATTTTTGTTTTCTTTTACATTTTAAAATAATTTTAATTCCAAAAAAAATATTTTTCAATACAAGATGTCATTTTTCATATACTATATATTATCAAAGTGGGACCTAAGTATATAAAATTATTTCCAAATCATATATATATATATATATATATATATATATATATATATATATATATATATATATATATATATATATATATATATATATATATATATATATATATATATATATATATATATATATATATATATATATATATATATATATATATATATATATATATATATATATATATATATATATATATATATATATATATATATATATATATATATATATATATATATATATATATATATATATATATATATATATATATATATATATATATATATATATATATATATATATATATATATATATATATATATATATATATATATATATATATATATATATATATATATATATATATATATATATATATATATATATATATATATATATATATATATATATATATATATATATATATATATATATATATATATATATATATATATATATATATATATATATATATATATATATATATATATATATATATATTATAAAGAGCATTGTTTTTGTACTTAGGCATAAGGCGCCGATTCTGCCACCGTACGTACATGTTACGTCTCTAAAAAAAATAGTGAATCGTAAGTAGGTTTCTCTCTTTAGACACCAGTAATTAAAAAAGAAAAGAAAAATATAAGTCTCATACTATAATCCTATAAAAATAAGAATATTTTCAAACGCTACTAATGTAATACGATTGTACCTACATTTCATACACTTACTTATCAGTTTAATTAATTTTAAACCTGATTAATAAAATTTCCCAAGTAATGAAAAAGTCGTCATTGAATAAATCAATAATTGAAAAATCATATAAATAAATATAACTTTGTGTTATGCCCTCATGTACCTATGGTACATGCGATTATGTAAAAATACATAAAATGTTTCAATTTGTTTGATTTAATTTACGAAGACGTCTACGACAATGTATATCATGATTGCTTCCTTCATTTATTTCATTTTATACACAGAAATAATTATGGCTGGTATTTGTTTAAATTAATTTATATTATTTTTTTTTTCATATATATAAAATTATAATCACTTCAATTTTTTTTTATTGCAATTTCAGCTATTCCTCTATGGTTGAATAATAATTACAGCTTAAGATGCCAACCAAAGAAAATATACAGGAGTGAGTACGGAGATTGTATGTGTACCGAAGACGGTGATTGGCCAAATAAATACTGTAGATCATATTTTCAACTTCAACAAAATGAACAAGAATGTAAGCCGAACGAGTATATATTAGTAGATTGTAACATCTGTAGATGTGCTTCAAATGGGAAGATTGATGAAAGACAATGCACAAGACATGTTTGTAAAAATAGGGCTAAAAATTTTCGCCGGTCATCCCATAACACGTGTCAACCTGGTATGTGGTATACACTATCGCCTTGCCGTATATGTCACTGTGTAGACGAAAATAAGTTGCTATGTAATAATCATTTTGATAGTCCAAAAGTTCGCATCGGTAAGCACGAACTAAACATGTGTGGCGAAAGCTTACTTGAGGATATGCAGGAGTTAATGTTTAGTAATGCTAAAAATACTATTAATAATAGAATAGAGAACGTAAAAATGTCTAAAAAGGGCATAGTCAAGGACAGTATAGGTAAAAAAGGCAAATTAAAAAAGGATAAGCGTATTAAGAAACACCAGGGAGAAGATGTTTACAAAGATTATGATGTAAACATAGCCGACACTAGAACCAAATTTAAAGAAAACGGCTTGATTGAAGACAAAACTGTAAATAATAATATCAAAGATGAATCAGATATATTCATAGCTACAGATGTTAGATGGGATGACAACGCTGAGGAAAAGGAAACATCAGAAATGAAATTTCAATTACCAGATATTTTAGGTAAATTCTTAAATCTTGTTATGAGAAAATCTATGGTGACTATTGATTCAGGAACTGACTGTACGCCAGGGTCTACCACGAAAGTGGACTGCAACACGTGTTTTTGTTTAGTAAATCAAAAAATGATATGTACAAAAAATACTTGTAATTAAATGCCATGATTATAAAAGATTTTAGTTATTTAAGTATTCGTTCGTCACCCACATAAGTTCAGCCGTGTGATGTTCTGGATAAAGGAATACGGTATTTAAAAAATGAAAATTATAATTAAGTTTGCTATAAAAGTAGGCATAAAAAACAACTCTGCGCCTAATGAGATGAAATATATAAAAAAAAAACACCGAGTCAGTGATTATTTTAGGTATGATCATTAATAATTTATTACAATTATTGACATTTATTTATGTTTACGAAATTTCCACATTTCGTTTAAAAGACGCACAAAACTAGACTATATTTTCCACGCACCGTTCCTTCAGATTCGATTATATGATGTAACGCAAAGCCTGAATCTCACTTTGCTTTAAAAGTACTAGGGCGGGTCAATAAGTCCGTGACTTTTGGAATAAAACACAGATTTTTTCTCACAGAGCTCTATTCACTTTATCCAACGCTTCTCCAATTTTTATATCCCTTCCAAAAAAATGATTTGTCGAGGTCCTCAAAATAGGCCTTTGTTTGCGATATCATTCATCCTGATATCATATCTTTGTCTTTATATTTGTTATTGCATAATGTTAAAATTTAGTGCCGTGTGAATGCCTATTTTTTTCATAATTTTAATGTATCCTATAAGAAACTAAAATTATCTAATAGTTTCGTCCGTCTCTGGTGATTAAATAAATATAAATGAACATGCTTTATTCCTAGCGCGGTAGATAGAGAGAACGGAGCGTCAACACACAACATTTTTATTAAATAATTTCTTATATGATTCTTTGCATGTTAAAGTCGATCAAAAATTTTCCTAACACCGTTCATAATTTTATCTTAACTTTTGTCTAAGATTCTATCAACTACTAAATGTATTAAGTTAATATTTATACGTTTTAATTAAACATAAATTTCACTTCCATAACAACAGCAACAGCCTGCCAGCCTGACGTAGGGGTCATCCACTAAAATAGACGGTTATTTTTACATTCTATGCTAAGGAGGTTAGAAAGGCCCAACACAATATTTTATGCTCAGAGACTACATTTACATTTTAATTACACAATAATAAATGGGAACGATTTTTATGCTGCAAAAGCAAATAAAACATGGTTTTGGATCAACAGTGAACGTGCTAAGGACTCATGTTATGTTCTATTATAATAACTTAATTCTTGTTAAGCTTCATTAACTTTAGAGTCAATACCATCAAATTAATAATTAGCATTTTATTACCATTGGCGAATTTATAATGCTCTATCAGCTATAAAAAAATAGATTTTTACTACAGTATTTCTTTCTTTACTGCCTTAGGCTTATAGTTTATAGTTATGTATACATGATGTTAATGTTTATAATTTTATTATGTTTTGTGAATCACATTTTAATGTATAGGCACGAAAAGCGTACGTATTATATATATGTATATATATATATATATATATATATATATATATATATATCTATATATATATATATATATATATATATATATATATATATATATATATATATATATATATATATATATATATATATTCAAACATTTTATTTCCATAGCTAATAAGTTTAGTAATAAAACAAATTTAAACTAGTTCTGTTGTGGTTTTATTAAAACAATGGCTTCATCAAAAAACAAGAACCTTACCAGAATCTAACGCAAAAACTTAACCATAAAGTCGTGTTGTTTCCTGAACGATGAAATATATTGAAAAAATAAAGGAAAATTACCAACGCAGTAATTTATCACAAAATTCTCCCCTAATTCAAATGAAGCAGGCAGGGGTCGTCTTTACGTTTCATAATTTCATAATTTAATGTACTTTTTACAGCACTCGCTGAAAAGCTATGGGATGAGCCGTGCCAGAGACATTCTACTGTACTAAACGATTGTAACTGGTGTTATTGTGATGACAACCGTCGGTACAAGTGCAAAGCCCGAGTATGTGAAGAAGTTGACATGTTTGGCCATTTTAAAGGTAAGTTCATATTATACCGTCGTGGCGCAGCGGCAAAGCGTCTGGCTGTAAACGCGTCAGGTGTGGATACGAGTTCGCATTTTATTTCCTCTCTAGAACGAAAGTGAATGTGGTGAACGGAGTGTCTTAACACTAAGTTCCATCTGTGTGCTATATGCGGGAAATAGCGTGAATGTGTGTTTTTGTTTTTTCCAATTTGCTAAATTTATAGATTTAATTATAGACCTAATCTTTGAAATGATTTAATAAATCGACGTCGGTATGTGTGATCATATACGATTGACGTCATCACCGAGGTGCCATTGCTTTGAACGATGCCACTTTTAGTGAGGCACCAGATTAATTAGCAACCAACTATAGTTAGTTGCAGATTAATCTGATTCAATTGAATTCAATTCACACACATACACACACACACACACACACACACACACACACACACACACACTAACACAAACATTTACAACTTTTTTTAAAATGTAATGCAATGTAGGATATATATTGTACATTTAAGGAGAAAACGTATTCTATTACGAAAATCTTCAATTTTTTAAACTTATTTATTTAACTTATTGTAATATCATCAAATTATTATACATCTATACATACTTATGTATGTGTATTCATGTATTTAGATTTAATTTCATCACAAGATTTAATATTTAAAATTAGAATAAAATTAATAATATCTCAATCTTGGTTCTTATAGATGCAATTCGAGACATTGACGTAGGCATGGAGGGACATGGCTCATGGCGATCAACAGGATCACCTTGCACAGCAGGCGTGCACTACCAGCGAGGAGGTACTCTATGTGTATGCGACGAAGATGGCAATTGGCCTAATGCAGTCTGCAGAGATCTGTTCAGAGTCCTTCACCCTGTAGAAGTGACGGGACTTGTAAATCTATCTCTTACATATAAGTGTGAACCAACTAAGCTTTATTTAGTCGGTTGCAATGTTTGTTTCTGTCCATCTGCATCTGTTTTGGATCCTGCATTATGTACTAATAAAGAATGTGATGAGAAAGATCCAGTATTAGAAGTAAAGGAAGGTCCTGCACCAGTTACTCAAGCTTCGATTATTGAGAACAATATAGAAATCTATGCATCTTGTAACCCAAAATATAAGTATAAGCTAGGCTGTATGAATTGCGATTGTATCACAAATAACAGGCTACTATGTTTTAATTGTTCCGATACTCAGATATCACCGAGCACTCATGTACGGAATAGTAAATCAAATAGAAATAAATATAAAAATATATACAAAAAGAAGTATAAAAATAAAGATAAAGAGAAATATAAAGATCAAAAAAAAAAATTAATGTCTGTATGTGATAACAAAAAACCGAATGTAATATTCTTTATTCGCTGTAACGCATGCTACTGTGATACAAGTAAATTAATATATTGCACGTCTAGAAATTGTAAGTCAAAAAAATCTGTAGCCAAAGATCATTTTAAAATATCTCACACAAAATTAAAACAAGTTAAAGCACCTGCTCACATCTTAAACTGCAAGCCGGGAACTAAGTTCCAAAGTGATTGCAACACTTGTTTTTGTCTTGGAAATAGTAATAAATTTGTTGCTTGCACTTTAAAACAATGTTACAAAACGAAAACAACTTACGAATCGTTGAAGTTTGTATGCCTGGAGGGATCTTACTACGAACTGGATTGTATGCTTTGTCTGTGTTATCTAGCAGATGGTGTAAAACGTGAGATTTGCGAAGTGAGCGCGAATTGTGCACACAAACGTGATGCTGTAGAGAAACAGCTTAAGGGAGTTGAGTTGAAGTCACTCAGTAGTTTGCACGGCTACTGTGAACCACTGCATAGGTATAAGAGTAATTGCAATGAATGTAGATGTTTGACAGATGGGAAGACGCTGATGTGCACATCCAAGGTTTGCGCCAAAAGAACTTCTTCGAATGTATCTATCGATCTTGTCCCAGTGAATATGAAGACGAATGAAGTCTGCCCAAGAGGACATTCTTATAAATTAGATTGTAATATATGTTTCTGTCTGTCTAATGGCAACGCGATTTGTACGACAACTAAATGTTCCGAATAATAATGACACCATTGAAATAAATTAACACATATTTTAATCTTAAATTATGATATGATACTTTTTTAATTTCACATATTTCCCACATGATGTGAGTTTTATACAGTAACACCACTCTTTCCACTCTTCCAGACGCATATTTCCAGGAGGGGGCTGGTGGGTAACCTGGAAAATGTGTCCAATGAGTCCAATACATCGACATGTGTATGACATACCACATGTTTAACGTCAATCAAAAACACAAACTTCTAAAAAAAAAACCGGTCAATTGAGAGTAGGGGCTCACCGAGGGTTTCGTACCTATTTCATGATTGTGGGTATTCCACTGACTAAGTATTTCATAATTTTTTATTTTTTGTGTTTGTTGTTGTTATAGCGGCAACAGAAATACATAATTTATGGTTTATGAGATTCAGTATATTGATAGACAGATAGAGAGCGGAGGCTTAGTAAGAGAGATCCGTTTTTACCTTTTAGGTACGGAACCCTAAAAATGATGACACATTTATAATATACAGGCACAACACAATACTCAAGCTTATTGACAATCAAACTAATTTTATCTTCTAAAAACTAAAATAAGGTCTGTCTCATCTATCGTGTCAATTTTGTATTTACATGCCATTTTTTGTTTTTATTTTATTATTCATTCTGAGGTGGGCGCGTATTGTGAGCCGCAGAAGACCTGACCCTGAATGCTTGTCCCGCCGTGGGAGTATTTTTTTTTTATTTTTAGGTTTTATTTTTTTTAATTTATATTTAAAAATGTAAAACTGCTAGTATAATATAAATATTCGTGTAGTATAGTAAACTTAATAGCTAACTATGTAAATCCGCCACTGATCGATTATTATTTGAGATAGTGTCTAGGGGAGGAAAGTGGATAGGGAATTGCAGGGAAAGTTCTCTCTATCTCCTATAAATACATTTTTGCAACGCCCAATAAGGCGCTAAATGATTTTGTCGTGAATAAAAATATTTTTCAGTAAATCGTAAATAGTTTATTTTCATATTGTATTTCACACAAATTGTCTTTTGTAAAATAATAATTATTTCTCATATCATATAATATACGCTAAAAATTATTACATTTAATTGTGCTTAGTGAATTATTTAAAAATAAAACAAACAAATAAACAGTAAAAATAAATTGTAATAAAATATATTTCAAAATAAAAAAGATGTCGGAATTAAAATTAAAAAATAGACAATAAATAATTTCTTTTTTTTTACTAGTAAATATAACAATAATATTATTTGATTTAGGCCGCTGTTTTTATTAAATTTTTTTTTATTGTAGTCTTTCAGTAATATATTTTAATTAGAGCACAATATTTTAATATTGATTAAATCCCTTTTAAAATTTATTTTTGACATATATCCCAACATTTTTTAATTAGATACGAGCTTAACTGTATCTATCAATATCGAATTAAAGAATTAATTTTATAATTTTAAAATTCCAAGGCAATAAGGATTTAGAATAAAAACAGCCAACAATAAATCAAAGTCTGTAGAGTGTTCCATTTAAGGATTTATATAAGGATTAGAGTAATTTTGTGCTGTGAATACGAAGAGTGCGTGCGTTATTTTAAACTACACTTTACGTGTCATCCTTCATTCACTCTATACTTTCATCATAACAGATTACAAACATTTTAAGCAGGCACAAGCATTTATTCAATTGTATTTTTTTTATTCAAACGTCTTAATGTCATTCGATTCGATAATCAGTATTTTTTTTTAATTATTATTAATCGATAATCATTAATTTGATTTAACATTAAAGAAGAATTTCGATTTTAAAGCCAGCATTTCGATATTAATAATTCTTAAAATAAATAAAGAGATTTCTTTGTTTTCATTTGCTTAATTGACTAATTTTGTATTTTGAAACAACAATCTTTTATTTTAAACCAACCAATGAGAAATTTTGAAAAAATAATGTATCTCAATTAGCAGGCCATCATAAATTAAGAGAAGACATCATTATCTTGTCTACAGAAGAATCTATGGATGAGTTCTTTTAATCTAACACCATTAATTTAAAATTCGAATTAATATTAAAAAAAAGAAATTTGATTTAATTATTCTATCTAGTCTTCTATTTCAAACGTCTGGGTACCAGGTTATCATAAGTTAGTAGAAGACGTCATTAGCAGTTTCAATTTAAGCCAGCCAGTAATATTTATTTTTTAAATTTATTCTTCTATTTCAAAGCATCTATCTATCCATTTAAATAAGCTATCCTTAGTACCAGGCCATCGTAAATTAAGAGAAGACATCATTAACTTGTCTACAGCATCTGATAAAGGTGGCTCGCCGAGGCAGCTCCCGCAAGTCTGGCCGCTCCTACATACGTGCAGGCGGATCTAAGGCCACCGAGGATATCTTTGACTGTGACATCTACATCACCCCGGTATTGAACTTCCACTGTTTTACCTGATAAATGGAAATAGATGCTTTATTTAGTCTAATTTTTTGGAAGACAATGACATATTTACCGACTCGCCGAAGTATTTTATCATATGCGGTGCATGTGGTAAATTCGTATACCTATTATTTATCTATGTATTACGTATATAAGAATATTGACTGTTTGATGAGAACGTAAGCCATATTTTAAAGAGGTGCTTGTTCAAATCCCGCTACCTTTAAATAATTACTTTTCTTAGTTAACACTTTATAAATAATAAAACTATTTTCGCATTATCGATATAGTTTACGTGTAATAATAAAATCCACATACCTTCAGAAGACCGATACTCCGCGATCCCACCAGAATGCTTCAACATGGCAGTGGACGAGGACATGCCGTAGAACAGCTTGACTTTCCTCCCGTCGGGCTTGGTGACGACCTCGCCGCCGCACTGGTCGTGCCCGGCGAACATACCGCCCGCCATCACGAAGTCCGCGCCCGCGCCGAAGGCCTTGGCGACGTCGCCTGGACACGTGCAGCCTCCGTCCTGCTCGTGGGAATCGGGAATTTGTTGACTAATGATTCTATTTTCGCAGCTTTGAGGGGTTCTATGTGAAAACGTAAGATGAAGGTTCGTCGTTTTTATGAAAATATATATAAGCTTTGTTGCTCAAATTCCAAATATACCTTGCTTTACCTTTTTGAATGTTGTGTTTTGACAAATTAAAAAATCAATTCATTCTCCCCGACTAGGAATCGAACCCATAAACGTCGCGTTAACATTCAGCTACTGTGGCACAGTAACACACACACACAGTTTATAATAAAAATGTGTATTGATATTTTTTATACCAAATATTATGTATTTATTTGCGAAAGAGATCATTTTCGCCAAAGTCCCTCAAATATTTTGCGCCAAATCTATTACCATCAACATGGGATCTATTACATCCAAGGGGATGGGCAAAATTAAAGTAAAAAATTACCGATATAATATGTCCTTTCAAGCCATGGGCCGCGTCCGCGCACTCTATGACCGCGGACAGCTGCGGGTACCCCAC
Source organism: Dione juno (assembly GCA_037127375.1). Classification (NCBI taxonomy): domain Eukaryota; kingdom Metazoa; phylum Arthropoda; class Insecta; order Lepidoptera; family Nymphalidae; genus Dione; species Dione juno. The sequence goes on along the minus strand of JAXRJS010000088.1, from coordinate 1,017,808 downwards.
GCCGGTCTTTATGCGTGTCGTGCACACTGATCCAGGGCCGATGCCCACCTAAAATAATAATTGAAATAATAGAAAAAAAAACTATATTTTTTATTTATTTAAAACTATATAACACCAATAACAATTTAAACTTAAAAAAAAGCAATGATATTTTGGTGTGAAAGAGACCTTATCACCACAAATGATATTTTCCAGGTAATCCTTACCGTAAGAAAATAATGAAATTATATAAATGTGACGTAAAACGACGCCGACGAAGGCCGCCTTCCCATCAAAACTAATTTATTTTTAAATTTTAAATTAAATATTTTAAAAAATATTATTTATATTAAAATATATAAATCATGTAAATATTATAAAATAGTAATAATAAATAAGAATCATAAAAATTCTCCACATAATACAGAAATTAATTTAACCAAATCTTAAAGTTAATAAATTAAATTATCCCAAGCGTTTATGTATAACTTATGTATAAATGTATTTTGAATATATGTAGTATATATATTTAAAACATTTTATGGCATTTATCAAACAATTATTTATAGTTACTAATGTCAATTTCATGTTTAATAATAACAATTAAAGCAATTTAATAATATACCTTTATAATGTCTGCGCCAGACAGTATTAGCTCTTCCACCATTTCACCCGTCACGACATTTCCTGCCTGAAACGTGATCGTATTACGTTAAGAAACTTTTGTTTGAAACAAAGCCAAAAGATAGATTTATAATAATCTCCAGCCTTCAGATTATAATATTAAGCTTTCAAAGATCTTTTATAGCTACAATTTACGTATTTTTAAGCTTATTTTTTTTACATTTTCCTTAATTTGGTAACAAGACAAACAGTGGCGTTGAGTTCCGCCACTCAACACGCAATGTCTCGAAACGAAACGGAGTGTCTTAACACTATGTTTCCCCCGCTTACCCTGCTATATGTGGGATATAGTGTTAAGGTATTTTATTAGTATCATGAATTTAAATATGAAATCTGTTCTTTTTTTAATTCCCATTGTCACGACTTAAAAGGAGTTTACTTAATTATGTAAATATCAAAGAGCTATTAAAATATGTTGTTTTAAAGCTCGATCGATATGAGCTTTATTGTTTGTACCTTGAAAGTTGTAAAACAGCTCATCGCACGATTCATAGTAAAATGGAATAACTTCAAACATATTTTGTATATAAGTTTTTTATAAATTATCCCTTAAAAAGTTTTATTAAAAAGTTTCCCTAATTGCTTATGCAATTGTTATACCTATTATGCCAATTATTATAAAATGTAATGCTTATTAAAAAAAATATACTATATTTAAAAAGTAAATATTATTTGTTTCTTCCGAATTCTCATCCTTTTATTTTAATTAAGCTGTTAACTGTGGCAAAAATTATTAATATTTAAAAGGATAAATTAAGATTTGTTAATAATTAATAAATCAAAAAATAGCAACTTACAATAATAGTATGACTTGGAAACGCAGCTCGAACTTTCCTAACATATTCCACAAAGTGCTGCGAATATCCATTTGCGACGTCCAAACACACAAATTTGAGATCCTTCACGTTGTTCAGAATTTCTGAGAGACGATCGAAGTCTGATTCTGCTGTCCCTGAACTTGCCGCTACAATAAATAAAAAATCATTTATCAGACTTAAATATAATTTTTTATTTACGTATATAATTTAAAAATGTAAACGGTATTTATTATAACATATATATACACACACGTACATACACACATATATATTATATATTATGGTAACATTATTCAAAGGCATAAATTAAATATTAGCTAGAGCTATTTTAGCCCCAGTTCGTACTAAATAAATACAAACATTGTAAATCAATGTAATATTTTTTTGTTTGGGATAAACAATAGTGATATTTTAGCTATATGTAGGCAACCGATATGTGATATGGCCCTAATGTATGTTCCTTACAACGGAATGGGCCGTCGTGAGTCCGTCTCGCACTTGACCCTTCTTGAGTGTTAAAAAAATGACACGGCGCACTTAATTATAAATATTCCTCGTAAGAATAGAATTCAATACCAATGGATATATTGCAACTCATAAAATCTTTACACTTATAGGCACAAGTGTGCCAAGCGCGCCTTCGACAGCTTAGACTATACGATTAGCGACTAGATCAGATGTAGATAACCATAGATTATGATTGTTAACGACATCTCATAACAAATCTTTCATATTCTCGGCTTTACCGTAATATACATATCTATGTAAATAAATTTTCCATATATATGAAAATATTTTCGAAAATTGTGTATATTTGATCAAATTTTATTACCAAAACTAAAAATTATATAGAGACAACATCAAAATATAAGTACATTCTGTCGCGAATTTTTTTTTATTTGTAAAAAAAGCAAATAATTTTACGCTCAAAAGCTCTGAAGCTATCCTCTTTTTGTAACATTAGACCATGCTACTCCACTCCTGTTATATACTGGTGATATAATATTTTCGATTCCACTTAGCAGTTCCCGAGATAAGCACATTAAACCAATCAAAATCTCCACATTTTTTATATACAATATGTATGAATGGAAGTATAGCTTTCATTACGTAAAAACAAAACACACATACCCATTTGTTCTAGACATTCCGGATTTTCTGCAGCGAATTTCTTCCATTCGTCCAACGAGTAATATTTGTGTATGCAGGTAAAGAGACCGTGCTGAAAATAACATTTTCTTTAAAGATTAGGATATATATATATATATATATATATATATATATATATATATATATATATATATATATATATATATATATATAGCATTGCAGATCTCCACGTATATTATTTATTTATTAAAGTATCGACAGAAAAAATTAGAAAATCGTTACCAACAAAAATGTAGCTGTTTAAGGGAGTCCAATTACTTTCTGATGTAATAAACGTTTATTTTTGTTCTAGAAGCACTAAGAGTTTGCCTGTTACGCTTATTTACGCAAACATAATATGTTGAACAAACATAAGTTATTTTAATTTAAAATAGCGTCCGGTACATTTCATTCAATAGGAAGGTTGTATACAACTTAAATGGGCATTTACTTTCTAGATCTAGAATATTGAAATGGTGTAATTAACAAGATAAGATCTATGTGAACCGTACAACCACTTTATCCGATTTTTAGATCTTCGGTAGAAAAATATCACTACGAGGTGATTTGATTCATGACGATTCGATGTAAAAATGTCAGATTATGGAGTTGTCAATTTTGCGAAAAGCGTAATTACACAATAAAATATCGGTAACGACCTTCTCGTTGCTATACACTTATTATTTTCAATGACCATTGTTCATACAGACAACGATATAAAAAGCCGAATTTCTAAATTCAGCTTGACCTTAAAATAAAAAAAGAACTATAAAATAAAACTAGCAGCATTATTTATATTATGATCTCAATATTTTTAAATGAAGCTTCAATGTTTAAACAACTTCTTCTTCAAGATTGTTTATTATAGCGATAACAAAATATACTTTGTATTAACATTCTAAGAAGTAATAGACTAAACAGCTCTAGTTTTTTAAAAAACAATTATATAATCAAAACTTTAAAATAAAATTGTTTGGACGTACTTAAATGTCGCAGTTGGTAGTTGTGTTTTATTAAAAATATTGACAAAAATAGATTATTGTTATTTTATTTCTATCGGTATCATTTATTACACACATTTTATTTATATCGTTATTTTACGCATTTTATATAATAGGCATATATGGCCTATATACCTATTACCTATAGCCTATATGCCTATTATATAAAATCCATTATATTATATAAATATAAAATAGCCCAAAAATTTTATACGCGGGGGCTATAGAATATTTTTTCTCGTTCTCGTTGGAATTACGAGAGATCCTCTCTTAATGCTTTGCTTACTTCACTAAGGACTCAACGCCAAATTTCGAAAAATTTTAAAAATAAATTACCTTTGACAATTCCTTGGCCATTTCAAATGTGCCAACGGTGTCCATATTGCTCGCCATCACGGGTACTCCCCGATACGTCTGGCCTGAGTTGCGGAAAGTAATCTCACGGTACAGGTCCACCTACAAATGATAACATTCATTTTATATGTATGAATAATACAAGATTACTAACTACTACTAGAGATAAAACGTGATTGTATGTATGTAATAATTCAAGAAATTGTGTTCGACATTAAGTATCTAAAATTTCTTGGAAATACACAAAATTTAATATTTTTGAGACATTTGGAGTTGAATGGAATTAACACCTACACATTGGTAGTATAAATAATAATAGTCAGAAGTTGTCCCTCTGCGCCACGACGGCCTTTCTATAATACTATCCTATACAATCGGATAGCCTGAAAGCACCTAAGAATTAATCAGCTCCATAGATTTTTATGCTGAATGAAAATTCTAGTAAAATACTTTACAGTGTATTAACTTGTATAATTGATATATTTAAACAACACAATGTTAAACTCCTTACAAAATGTAGTTAGTTTTAGTTATGAAGCAATGGAAACATTTAACAAAGTTAAATTTATACTAATTTAATTTATCACAGACTAGCTGTTGCCCGCGGCTTTGCTCGTGTAGAAGTTGATTATATGTATTTATAAATTATATTTAAAATACATATTATGTTAATTACAAACCGCTAATCACCGTAAACTTTCAACCCCTATTTCATCCATTAATAAGTAAAATTTCTATAATTCTTGAAAAACACATATTTGTTTCACGTCTTCTTCGTCTTGATGATTGTTTTACGTCAATAACAGAAATACAAAACTTTGTTCATTTTACTATCAAAATGACAGACTTTCATACATATTATCATCGCCTATTTTGTCCCTATAGGCGAGGAATTTTTTAAAATCCTCTCTTAGTGGGTGTGTGTATATTCTTTGTTATGTATGAATCAATCAGTCAGTCAGCCAGTCAGTCAGTGAGGACATGTTATTGTATAAGTATAGATGGCTGCAAGTGTTTATTTCGTTTTTATTTTCTTGTTCCGTCTACTCTAAATATTTTTCTAAATATTGAAAAACTACTTCGAATGCAACAAAGTCGAATGCGAATCTATCTGGTAAGTTTAAAATTGTCATATTAACAAGCGCCTCGTCGGAATTTTTGGCAGCGGCCAGCAACTATTTGTGTACCTACCGCCTCTTGTGCTATTGAATCAAAATGTGTACGTTTTTAACGTGTCGAGAGGACAAACTGCTTCATCGCCACAATATTGCTAATTTTCTGATTAACAGACAGGTATATATATGAATATTTTCTGACCTATATCTATACATATAATAAAACTCTATCGCTGTCTGTACATGGAAAATATTTAAAAAAAGAACTTTTATTGGAAGCGTTTATCAATTTAATACGATCGGCTTCTATTTCTATCTTATTCTATTAAATAGAAGCTATTACGATTTTTATAATTTTGGTTTGTTTGTCTCTGCGTTTGTGCAAGGTAATCTGATAATATATATATATATATATATATATATATATATATATATATATATATATATATATATATATATATATATATATATATATATATATATATATATATATATATATATATATATATATATATATATATATATATATATATATATATATATATATATATATATATATATATATCAAATGTTTATGGCAAACTTTAGTATTATGGTAAACTTTCCCTCAAAGTTTTTGTTATTTCAATCGGTTTATCAATAAAATGAGTTTGTACGGCAAATTGCTACAAAATAATTCTTTTGTTGAAAGGGTAGAAATTTCAAATTTAGTTTCCAACGTACACAAAGTTGCAGGCGTAGCAAGTAGACAAATATAACTAATTATGGGTCATTTCTTATATTTGATATAATTACGTATCACCGTCATCGTCATTCAAGTTTAATTATATTGCTATAAGTACTAGTAGGTAAGTATGACAGTGTAGTCAGTAAAATGGCTGCTTGTATTCTTTTTTTTAATCTACTGTACATTAAATTTCGAGATAGTATGATTATCGTATGCGGTGGGGCGTGCAGCAAGTGAGTCACGACGACCCCTTGCATTGGCACTGAGTTAAGTTGAATGTTGCCATATGTATTACAAACGTAGTCGTGGAAAAAATAAAAAAAAACAATAAAAAAAAGTTGAAATTGCTGAGACGTTCCGTTTCATGTAAATCAAAACAAATTGATGTTTTTCATTTTATGTAACCAGTTACAGAATGATTGCTTGCACGCAACGTAGTAAAATGATTAAGGGATTCCTAAATTTACAAAACATGGTATGAGACAATATGTATTTATTATTCGATTTGTCTTTCGTTTGGAAATTGTGCACATTTTGTAATATTTTTTGTATTAATATTATTATGATGCTGTTTCGAATGTATGTATAAGTGAACGTAATTATGTATTAACCTAAGTCCTCTTAAAAAACGATAGATAGATTAAAAATAAACTACATCGTCCTAGCCAGTTATGCCATATATCCATATAAACACATATTACGTTTACACCGCAACAGATAAAAAATTAATTTCTTAATACATATCTAAGGTCTAGCCAGAAGAAAATTTCATAGGACTAAATTGTTGAGCCAAAAATGTAAATAAAAAAATATTTATTAGAAATATCTTATACTAATTAAGTACAGATACAAAAAATATAAAAAAAATATAAAAAATATTTATTAGAAATATCTTATACTAATTAAGTACAGGGTAGCAGAAGGAACAGTAGGCACAAAGAACCTAGTGTTAAGACACTCCGTTCCCCACTCAATTAATTAATTTTTTAACAATATCGTTTTATTAAATTACCTTTCACCATTGTTTTTCAGGCTACATTTCCCCGTTTAAGTTTAAATTATAAAGCAGCTGATTGGGCTCTTTGCCAACATGTCATATTTTAAGAAACAAAGTCAGTTATGAAGGGGAAGAATGTGGGCTGAATCGATAATGTAAAGCTTGAACAATTTAAAGATTAGACTGTCTTATATACTTTACGTTAATATAAAGTTAACTGAGGCTTAGTTTTACTTCACGAGGACTTTTTTGGATAAAAATATTCTTTCTACACGAATGTAATAGAATACATATTCTACCAACAAACTGTATACATTTATATCCAAACAATTATCTAGTACGTGGAGTTGAAAAGTTTAAGGAAAAACGCATTTTTTTGCTTTTCTAACAGGGAAATCTAGTATAACTGAAGAGAAGTGGCTTCATAGAAGAGGGTTTTTTTTTATTTCTTTGGATATTAATATAAGGTCAGGCTTACAGTCAAATACAAGATCCTATAGGATTACATCAATGGCATATGACAATACGAAAAAATACATTTTTTTTAAATTATATTATTACTTATGAAGATTATTTTAATATTAATTAAAACAATGGATATTTAATTAATTTATAACACCAATTAGGAATAATTGAGCATAATAAATCCTCCGCAAGCGACCTCACGTCTTACATTTTTAGAAACGTTAATGGTTGTCGTAAAGATATTGTTTTAATTACAGTTTGAAAGAGCAATTGTTTAGTTATTTTGAATATTGTATATATAGGAAATATCTGTGAAAATGTATTGTAAAAAAGAGTCATTCAAAAGTTTAGACCAAAGTTTTTAGCTTTATTCTTTGTCACTGGCGAAGTAGAGAAACTGGAGCGATAACCGGAACGGTTTCAGTATACCTCTTCCGCCAAGTACACTCTCAGCGACCTCTTCATCCATACCCTCCTCATAACGGAAGGAGTATTGAACACTATCTAGATCCTATCATTTTGTTTATCTCCACGCATTGCGAAGACACATACTTCCTTCTCTACGTTATAACTATTTTGAAAAAATTGTATTTTTGGGTGGGAACCCCACCACGTTCAGGCAAATATAGCTAGATTAATTTTTTACCATGGTCATCTCATCTCATACCTTTACTCTTTAACCCTAGCGGAGTAGCCAGTAGCCGGAGTAACAGAGCACCAATAGCTACGGTCCCTACATACTTACTTACTTTAGATAATTAACAGACAGACAGACAGAAATAATATATATTTTAATTATTATTTTTGTCTGTCTGTCTGTTCGCGGGTCGCTAGTATGAAATGTTACTGTAATGCACCGATTTGGATATACTTAATTAATACGTGAATTATATTAATTACTGTTGCTCCATATTAAATTTAATAACGTAGGTATTTAGGTTTTACCTATACCTACACCTACCTACCTACCTACATAAAAAGTTGCAACTTATGTTAAATGTATTTTTTTTTTTAATATTGGTATTGAATATTTGTCTTCAAAAGTAATGAGCTTAGTTATTTTAAAGTTTTTTTATATAACACATGTTTGTTAATATATTTCCTTTGCAAGTTGCGGGTGTCGCATTGACACCCATAGATACAATATTATCGTAGCATTTATCGTCAGAAAGAACATGAATGTATAATTAGCTAGCTTTTGCCTGAAAAAATTAGGGGTGGATTTTGACAAAATTTCTTTCTTAGTAGCTCATGCTATAATAAAAATAACATATCTACATAGTTTCAATAATCTAGGTACAACAGTTCGGTGTGGGCAGTGACCACTGACCACTGGGCTGACCCAGTGGTCCGTACTGACCCGCATTACATTTTTAACTAATAAGTCGTGCGCCAATTATTTGTATAAAAAAAAATTAATGTTAATTACTTTATTATCTGTGTATTGTAGTGTGCTACAATTTATATTTTTGAATTGATGCATAAAATTATGTTATCTATCATATTATGCACCGACATGTATGCAAGTTTTGTTTTATTTATTTTTTTAACCGTATAATCGGTTTATATCGTATAATCGGTAATTGTATTTTATTAGGTAACTTTATAAGTTATTGATCTATTCTCAATTATAATTTACCTTCTACTTACTTAAAAAACGTTTTATCAAATCACTCTGCTTTATGTTGAAAACTGCATTACGGATTCCGTTGTGTGGTTCGAAATTAGCGCACATTCGTTGCGAAGCTCAGTTTTAATGTATCTTCTTTTTTAAATATCGTTATATAGTAATTTTAAAGAAGATCTTTTACACAAAACATAAATACAAGACACATTGTCGTCTTCTTCTTGGAAGAAGATAATGATCATATATTTATAAGGTTTAAATTATTTTCTTTAACTTTAGATTATATTTTTATCTTCAGCTTTACACTTTCTGCCCTGTAGAGTGGGAACCTAGTGCTCAGACACTCCGCTCCCACAGCCCACTTCTCACAGGATTTCGACGACACTTCGTGTTGAATGATGGAGCTTAACGCTAACCTACTGTCTTCTAAATCGAATAACCATTGTATTTACAATCTCTGCGACGGCCTTCATGTTTTGGCATATGACATAACTTCCCAATTTTTTTAGTAAACTGCTAAAAAGTGACTTAAATGTATATACCTTAATTGTATATACCTAATACATTTTTTATATCCTAATGTCTCTTTCTAGCAACATTACTGTTACTAATATAAAATGTACTACGAAAGCCTATAGTTTTCTTGTCGTTAAGAAGATTAACAACTTAAGCTGGTTGAATGTAATTTTTATAGAGTATAAATTACTTTATAAGACTATCCTATATATTTAATTAAGAAAATAAAATTTAATTCGACAACGAATATAATTTAAACTGAATTTCGCATTTTATGGACAACATTTTACTTCATTAAATTAAATCACAATTTACTCAAATACCGTCACTTAAATAAGAATAAGAGTGAGATAGATATAATTATACTCCTTGCCTTTTGTAGATACTATAGACAAGAAAACCTCTATTTTACGCCCTATCTGTGTTTTGACGTTGATGTACGAAGCGATAAGGGGCGAAACCCTCTAGTATTTATCTATACTACTGCTGCTGCTGCAAAGCAGATGATTCTGTATGATTGAACACGAGAATTTTAGGAAGTACAAATAATAATAATAATATCCTTTTTTGATGTTTCAGATATAGACAGAGGCTATTACAGTGGGGCACTTAGCAGGTATAGTAGTCATTATTTTAAGTTATATACACAAGTCCCCACTTTCCGCCTAATTTTCAAGACATTGCGTGTTGAATAGCGGAACTCAAAACTGCATTTTATTTTGTCATCAGAGCTAAGAAAATAAAAGTTATTAATTTTCCCCCAATGGGAACGGCCATAATAAGTTAATTATAAAAATAAATAACTGTCAGGTTAAATATTAAAAAAAAAACTATTTCCCGCTTTATTTCTGTCAGAAATTCTTTTGATTTGATCCGCATTTCATCGATAACTAACAAATAATATATACCTATACAATATACAATAGTGTCATAATAGCTATATGTTACGCCAATATTAGTTCCAATGATAGTTCGTGTCAATTTAGAGTGCCGACACTACCCACACTGATTACAGATATTACCGGTTTTATCTGGATTGCTTTTAGATGGACAGCGTCATGGTACTCATCGCACGTGTATCATTTGCACTATCTTAATATGAAATGAGATAAAAGATAGGACGACATAGTCCTATTAATATTATATATATATATATATATATATATATATATATATATATATATATATATATCTATATATATATATATATATATATATATATATATATATATATATATATATATATATATATACATATAATAAAATGGACTAATACTAATAACCAGTTAATTTAGATTTTAAATTTCTTGCTTAGTTAATTATTAATTAATTATTGCTTAATTAATTAATTATTTAAATGAAATTTGTAAGAAGCTTATATAATACCTAAAAGCGAATCTGATTACGATTCTGATATTGATAATCTAGAAAAGATATTCTGAAAGATTTTTTTTTCCTATAGGTACTAGAGATTTTTATCAATCTTGACCTATCCAACGTATACGACAAAGTAAAATGTAGAGCAAAGTTCAAGGCAGCAGAAAATGCAATTTCAGCATTCTAATTATAATTTCTGAAAATCTAACCTAAAAGAAGAAAGTGTTATTTTAAAATAAAATTCACTATTTAAATTTCACTTTCTACCATTACAGTCTACGTGAGGTTAAATTTTGTTATAAAAAAAATTAAGAATGTATAAATTTTTATTATATAGCGGGATTCGAACTGCCCAAACTGCGAACGTCCGAAATTAAGCCATACGTTACTATCGATCCACATCGATATTCTTATAAGTTAGTTGCAATTTTTATTGTTAGCATCTCCTTAAAATCATAATTTCCGGAAGAAAGTCCTATATATTAAATAAAATTTGTGTTTGAACTATTACTAGCAATATATTTTGAAAACATATAAACATTGTCGTGTTAAAAAAGAAATTAAGTTTAAAAACGAAAAAATTTAGTATAATATTCCCGCAAATAAAAATCTTACATATGACAAATTAATAAATACATATGACCAATAAATAAATTAATTTAAATATATGACATATTTATTCATTTCATCTTTTAAATTAACTTTAATTAATAACAAATAATAATAATTAATTAAACGTTTAAACGTACATAAATAACTTGATTGTTTATATGGTAAATGATACTTTAATATACCTTGTTAGTCAGGTTGATTTCTAATATAATGTAGAGGTAGAGGTATAGAGTACTATATGAAATTTGAAGTAGTGCAGTAAAAAAATAATAAATACCGTCGTGGCGCAGAGGCACAGCATCTGCCTGTAAACGCGACGGTTTGTGGATTCGATTCCCATGAGAGATAATGAATTATTTTCATTCATTATATTTGTTTGGGCAACATGGCAAAAGCGCGACGTCGACACGTCGAAAGGTGAAAAGCAGGGAACAGAGTGTCTTAACACTAGGCTCCTTCTGAATACCCTTCTATATGCAGTATACAGAATGAAGCTTAAAAAAGAGAATTATAATAATATAAATTAAATTAGTCACAATTTATTACATTTTAAGGACTTTAAAAGATCGCAACAAACGATTCAGTCACACGATAATGGTATCGGACACGATTTATAAACAGTGTGAACAAAATGGATGTATAAACTAGCATTAACAGTGCACTCACTGCTGACTAAAATGTTTAATGATTAGATTTTAAAGTTTAAATTAACAACTATAAAATTAGTTACTAATTTGATATTTAATAAGATTTATTAATATAACAATCACGACTGTGGCGTCTTCTAGTACTTTTTTAAAATATTATATTACGTGTGTATCGAAAATTAAACCTATATAAATGTATAGAAAATGTTCGAACTCAATAGGTGTTTGTAGTATTATGGTATTGGTATCATATTTCCGAACATGAACCTCTGACATCAACCTCTTTACTTTCCCAGAGGTATATATACTTTTTACAAAGCCATCCTTCATTATTTTCGATACTGTATTCTCTAATGTCAAATGAAGACCCCTTTCGAGGTTACCATTCTCATTCTACTCTTGGTCTCTTGCACTTTGCTATAATAAAATCATTGTTATATAGTCTAAATGTTTTTAGACGTTTTTGAAAGTAATTTTCATAATGCAATTGCATTAGATAAAATACGTTTAGTGATTGAACTAAATCATTATCGTAATAAACCGCAATAGCGGCTGTATAAGCCATAAATCTTGGGAGATTAATGAATTACTTTTATCTATTATATCATTTATATTTTGTAATGTTATCTGTTATAAACTTTTAGAAAAAAAAATTGGTTTAATTTAGCTTCTGCAGACCTTACACAGGTGTTTTATAAATTTAATAAAATCACTTTTACAGATATAAAGGAATCTGTTTT
>JAXRJS010000088.1:822500-1000000 GCA_037127375.1 Dione juno | reverse complement strand
TCCTTATAGTTGCCGTATCCATCGCACTCTATATCAGACCCAGTGCGACATTTCTCCCGCACGCAATCTTTGCAAGAAAATGTTATGCTAGAGTAAAACGATGTCGAATGGTGGAGTGGAGACCGAAGTGTTTTAACACTATATTTCTATCTGAGAAATATTTTTGAAAATTGCTTTGAAATATGACAAGGCATCTTTTATTATTTTGTGTTGCATAGTTTTTATTTTAATGCAATAGTAAAACAGTTATAACTACTCATAATTTTGCTGTATTGATATCGACGTGGAGCAACGCACAGATGCGGTAAAGGTATTATTTACATTTCCTAATAAGCCATTGCAGTCAGCCCAATAACCTAAATAAAATTCAAATTAAATGAAATTCTAACCACAATTCATATTAGACACCTCAACTCTTGGCACTTTAATCCCCTGAATGAAGGAGCCATCTTCTAAAGCACAGTAGCAAGCAAACCTTCGACACTGTCAAATTAAATTATATAAAAAAACGTCTTTATTTAGCGGGAAATGTTTGATATTTATTATATTTTTAAACTAGAAGCCATATTTTTTTATTTTGCATGTAACAAGTTAAATAAAAATTCCTTGAATCAAGCCAAAACGCCAAAACTATAGGTATAAAACACATATGTGTGACGTCACACAAATTTCCTATAGACTGAACTTTCCCCAAGGTTGTCATAACATTGAAAGTTTGCCAAACAACGAATGGATTGACGCAAGACTGTTTAGGAAAAATATGAAAATATTTGTGTAAAACAGAAAGTTTCCAAACTTCTTAGTGATCAACCGTCCTGCCTGTTTAGAAAGTACTATTTCAATTTCTATATGTATTATGAAAATACATATACAAAAATATATTTTGAAAGACACTGTTGTTTATTCTTTTGGAAGTGAAGCCTCAAACTGGTGACACTCGATATTCACACAAGAATCTCACAAGCTCTCGAATGTGTACCCTCCGCTCTTTAAGCTTGACACGTGACACTAAGCACAAGGCTATCTTTTACGCAATTTAAAGCTATTTAAAGTTCAATGAAAAACTCTTTGGTGAAATAAAATAGATTATATAGATTAAGAAAATGACCTGTATAGGAGCGTAAAGCCACAGCGGTGTGCACTGAGGTGCGTTGTAATGAAGATGGCCGTCCTTGCCATATTTCTTTTTAAAATATTTCAATTCTTTCTTACACGGCTCTAAAACAAATTTATTTTCAAAGCTTACATATCATACGAGTACATATATTTACGTACTAACTAAATAATCTTTAGAATTTTTTTTTCTTTTTATTTATTATCAAATATACGCCCCACATGTCGGACTTATACACACAGTTTGGTCAGAAGCAATCCAGCTCAGATCAGGCTAGACTTGTTAGCTTCACTATTTATCCCGCGTAAAGAAGGGTTTCTATTTGAAAGAACCTAGTAAGTAAGACACTCTGTTCTCCGCTTTCCGCCTCGTTACCAGAGCGAAGAAAATCAAAATAGTTCCTCCCTCATGGAAATCCAACTCACAGACCGTCGCGTTTACGGTTATATAATCTTTTTATTGCCTCTATATAAAATAAATATTTTTAAAAATTTAGCACCTACCGTATGGCTTCAGACCCTCGTCCCTCTTCCTCCTCATGCCGGCAGGCATTTGAATAGAATGTATGTCTTGACAAATACCTTGTCGACACACGAGGCCGTCGTCGCAGCCTGGCTCTAAGAATTCTTCTTCCACCTATAACTCAAATTTAAAAATATCTCGTACTTGTATATATGTATATTTTAAATATGTTCAACTATCTTCCTTTTATATATATATATATATATATATATATATATATATATATATATATATATATATATATATATATATATATATATATATATATATATATATATATATATATATATATATATATATATATATATATATATATATGTATTTCAATATACTTATCATATATAAATATATAAGACATGTCATATAGGTTATGCTTGATGGATTTTGTGTTAAAAAATACTGACGTAAAAAAGGCAAAACTTACTTTTTTTTAAATTACATTCGCCAAGCAAAAGTATATATATTTATTTTATTAATCAGTCACGAACGACGCTTTTCCGCTTGATAATATAATAAGGATATATATTTTTTACCTACAGGTGTATGTATTAAATAGCAGTGTTGTATTTACCGGCAGGGAAGATAGTCAGTCTAGAGCATACTAACTCATAAAAAAAAGGACACACCGACATATTACAAAAAAAATCATATTCTACAGTATAATGCTTACCAACCGCCTGTCAACCGCAACCAGGTAGGCAAGGTATTACTTATATAAAAAAAAAGAACAACAAAAACTTGACCCGCCATTGGTAGCTAGCATAAAACTATGCCAGATGTATACAAAGAACTAATTACGTAGCTAATAACTAATTAGTATGCATCGAGACAGCCATTTAATTACTTTACTTATTCTACGCTTACATTATCTATAATGTTATTATCTCTAAGATTGTAACAGAAAAAATATTTTCCTACAAATTATTAATATAATTATAAATTCATAAAAATCTTACTTCGATTTCTTTTGTTCCATTGACAAAATGAACAGTCTTCTTAAATTCGGCGCACTTCTGATTTAATTCTATATTAAAAAAACAATAGTATATATTAGAATATAAAAAGACTGTCCGTAAACGCGACTGTTGTGGGTTCGATTTCCATTCGGAGAGAATGGACAATTTTCGTTCTCCTCGCTTTGGTAACAAAACAAAGCTTGGAGTTAAGTTCAAACACTAAACACGAAATGTCTCTAAAGGCGGAAAACACAGAACGGAGTGTCTCAACACTAGATTTCCTCCTACCCTGCTATATGCGGGAAATAGCGTAAACGTATGTTTATGTTTATTTGAATAGCTTTTACTAATAAACCAAGTTGAGATCTAAATCACAACTATCTCATATACAGCTAGTAATTAAACTACTAAATCTCATACATTTTTTTGAAAGTAAATTATATATAATATACTTACGCTGATAAGAGCTACACTTCCCGCAACAATTACAAGTGTCTTTATCAGGTAAGAAAGCCCCCGGAAGGCACTGCACCTCTTTAACGTGACCGCCGCGACACTCGATGCCGTTGCACGAGATGGGACAGTCGTTGATGTTTGAAGGCACTTCGTAGCGAAAGTTTCGGCGACTTTAATTAATAATAAAAATAAAAATAAACTAATTAATTAATTTTAATATGTAGCTTAAAAATAGCATTACAGTTTTTTCACATCACAGGACAAGTAGAGAGCACGTAATGTTAAGACACTCCGTTCACCGTTTTTCGTCCAAATTCGAGATAAATGATTTTACCAGAACATAATTATTAGAAGTGGGGATCGAACCTGTAACCATCACATTACCAGATAACCATCGCGCCACGATGACCGATTAACTCACCTTTGCTTTGAATCATTATATTTCAAGAACTTTCCAACAGCCCGGCTAGCTCAGTCGGTAGAGCATGAGACTCTTAATCTCAGGGTCGTGGGTTCGAGCCCCACGTTGGGCGTCTCTTTTTATTTTTTTTTGTTGTTACTTTTTAATTAAAGCCTTGTTAAAGCCAATTAAATAAATCATATCATATAAATAGTTACATATTATGTTTATTCAATACATTTCAACTTTTTTTTTATTTCTGATGTAATATTAGCTATATTTGAATGTACTTACGGGCTCAATGTGTCTCTTGGCAGTGTGGGAACTGATATGGGAACACCTACAATAAAAAATTAATACAAAATAAAAAATATTTTTAAAAATGTATATAACGTGGCAAGTTTAACTTTAGTAAATTATTTTATGTTTATATTAATATAAAAGTGAATATCATTTTCACTTTAAATGATACAATATTGGAGAAAAACAAAAAATTTCAATTCTCATAAAAGAAATTGACAATTATTATAATTTCCTAATATTTATTATTACTAACTGTTTTAGCTGTACGCTTTATCCTGTATTTAGAAGAGTATGCGGAGAGAACCTAGTGTCTATACACTCTGCTCACCGTTTTCCACGTTTGCGTATTGAATGGCGAACTAGTCACGAGAGCCAAAAACATAATAAGTGTGTTCCTTAAGTAGGGATCGAACCCATCACGTCTACAATCAGACGCTGTTCCGCTGCGCCATGCTGGCGCTCACCAATTAGCATTTTGTCTTACACCGTCGTAGCACACCGTCGCAACGGAGCGCCCTTTTCTCTTGCTCAGGATGACCCCAATATGGATTGCAGCCAGCTCTGAAATCTTGAGTAAAAGGCATTCTATATATTAAAACAATATTATTTGTTAATACAAGGACTGTGTTTGTATAGTAGCTGTCAATGAGAGTACAGTAATTCATATTGGTAGGGAATATTTTCAAAATTTTCTTAAAAATTTCTTAATTTCATCTAAAGTAGTTACTAACTGTTTAATTATCGGGTTAAATATTAACTTAATTTTAATAATTTTAAAACATGGGCTTCAGGGTAACAATGTTTTACAACACGTGTCTCACTGTATTAAGACACTCCAGTCTCCGCTTGACGTCCAATTTTCGAAACGTTGTGTTTTGAGTGGCGGAACTCAACGCTGCGCTTTGTCTTGTTACCAGAAAGAGGAAGTGGAAATACATAATTTTTAAGCTATTAAAAAAATTAAGACCCCCTCCGCACTCCTTGTCGGTAGCATTACGTGTGTTCTAATTTATGGATATTATTTTATTGCGAAAATAAACAAACGAGCCTACGGACGACCTGATCGTAAGACACCTTCATTCACCAGGGGCATTCGCTTTGCTTGGCTATAGGAATAAGCTGCCTTTATACACGACGCTTAAAAGCCCCTAAATTGACGGGCTCAGGAAACTCTTCAGGAGGGAGATCATTCCAAAATGAGCACGTCAGTATCCAGGTGGTGCAGGTGATATCTACTCCTAAGGGAGTATAGTGATTAACTTCCTTACCAATCGTAGTGAGTGGCAGATATTCTTCTGTATCAAAGTGATACTCGTCTTCAATACAAGATTGATCTAATTCTAAAATATACAATACTATATTAAAATTATATAAAAAATAGTATGAATGGATGTCCTGAAAATATATATATATATATATATATATATATATATATATATATATATATATATATCCTAAACGTAACTAGTATACGTAACTATCTGTGGTCAGACCACGGGTAGAATAGAATACGTCAAAATGACATAGGACCATACAAGCCGACATTTCCTCTAAATTGAATAACCAATACAAAAAAGTCTATTCGTAACAATAGTTCCTGAGGTTAGTGCGTTAATGCAAACAAACTCCTCATTAACATAGATATTAATACAAAATAAATATATAACAACCTCTATAAAACACGCATTCGTCGCAGCATCTACATGCTTTGTAATCGGCTGGTATGAACATTGCTCGCCATTTGCCATATTTTTTGTCGCAATAATTACGATACTCCGTCGGTAGAACTTTGCGTTCTCTATAAAAAAAAAAACAATATCAAGACACGTGTACTTAAAACCACGTGCACTTAGAATAACTATTTAAATGTTTCATTCACGTTTTAGAACAGAAATAATTACTATATTTATTATAAACTATTATATAAGAAACATAAATTTAGGATTGAGATTTTTCCAGCTTCTCGCTGTATTCGATTTGTCGAAGCTGGAAGCTGGATATACCAGCATAGACAGAGGGGTCCTAGAGTTAAGACACTCCGTTCCCCACTTTCCGCACAAATTTTCGAGACATCAAGTGTGAGTGGTGGAACTCAACGCCACGCTTAATCTTGTAGGAGTTGAACCCACAACTATCGCGCTTACAGTGAAACGTTATGTTCCTGTGCCACGACAACCTCGGTTTTTGAATACTAGATTCATTTCATTAGTACGCAATATTAGTATTGTGCTTATTTCTTTGATGTAATTTACAACGTAACGTACGTAGCTTAAATATAATTCAATGTTTACGTAACGTAAACATTGAATTATATTTAAGCGCACAGGATCATAGGGGTTTGGGGGTTTAGGTTGATATTTCATTTGCAATGGTGTACCCAAGGACTCTATGAAAAAAACAGCTCTGTACTGTTTTTATAGCTAACTCGACCGAACTACAATTATAAAGGCCGCACTTTGTAAAAAAAATCACCAGAAGAACGAAATTATTATATAGATACGCTCTTGACTGCAACGCTAGCATAAGTATGCTTACATATTTAGTTTATCAAAAAGTGCCCGCAAAACCCTATTTGAAAAAGTAAAATCAAGGAAAAATCGAGAATGTGGAGAACAGAGTGTCTTAACACTAGGTTCCGTCTGCCAACCCTATGCAAGATACAGCGTGAAGCTATAAAAATAAAAATATGGATAAAATTAGAATAAAGCACGTTTTATACTAATTAAATAAAAATGTATATAACTCTACCTTGATCTGTGAAATTTTAGAAAACAAAAAATCACCGCCCAACGTGGGGCTCGAACCCACGACCCTGAGATTAAGAGTCTCATGCTCTACCGACTGAGCTAGCCGGGCTGTATATATTATGGGCAATTATTATCTTACTAAGTAAATAACTATATGTTTTATCAGGTTTTTTTTTGGTTTTAAGTAATAGAGAAACAGAAACTTAAGAAATTATGTAATAATTTGACACAGAAAGGTAATATTTACAATGTTCAAAAAAAATACGAACACAGTCCACGTTTTAAAATTTTAACGAGCTACTGAAGATATATAATTTTTTTTATTTATATTTAAATACTATTAATAACTTTTAATAGCTATTGCATGGTTTAATTGTAATTATATAACAATAAAAATAAAATATTCGCCCAACGTGGGGCTCGAACCCACGACCCTGAGATTAAGAGTCTCATGCTCTACCGACTGAGCTAGCCGGGCTGTTGGAGAGTTCCTGAAATATAACGATTGCAAGCAAAAGTTAGTTTTTAAAACATGTTAACATTGATAAAGATTACTATCTATTTTTGACAAAGCTTCCGAGCTTGTCAGACCATCGTGACACAGCTCCACAGCGTTTGTGTGTAACGCGACGGTTGTGGGTTCAATTTCCTCATGTAGAGATGAACTATTCTTCTTTCTTTTTCGTCACACTTGTAAAAAGTGTACAACGTTGGGGTCTATCTAACCAAAAAAGTGAAAATATTAAATCAAATCATATTAAAATTATATTTATTTAATAAGGCATTTTTTCAGAGGGAATCGTAGGTAGAAGGAACGTAGTGTTAAGACACTCCTTTCCAGCTTTCCGCCTATTTAAGGCATTGTGTAGTATGTGGTGGAAGTCAACGCCGCGCTTTTGATAAGGCTTTTGCGTGTACTTTTAAATCGTTGAATGAAAAAAATAGAAGAGAGAGAAGAGCGGGCGAAAACCTTAACAGTTGAACTTTTAAATATAAATATATACATATGTTAGTTAGTTACAATTTCATTTTTATTACAATTACAGGATAGGGTACCTAGTTCTATTCTTCGTGTGAACTAATACTTTAAAAATCCTAGAAATATATAGGTATCCTGCTATTCCACATTTTTTATATTATTTTATTTTAACTTAATTTTATTTTTTATTTTAATTTTATTGCTTATTTGTATTGTTTTTACAGTTACGATCTAGTTTAGTCGAAATCATTTCTATTTTCCGTTAGTATTATAAATTAAAACTATACTTCAATGTAGAGAAATAAGTACTTACATACAAGAATCACGAAACAATTCGCACTCAGTAAAATTATTAAAGCGCGGACATTGAGGGCATAATTGATAGTCTATAACATACAAGAATCGTATTAGTTGTAAATCTTTCAAATAAAAACATTTTTTTTTTTAAATTGGCAGAGTTTAGACATATATTTGTTCTTGTTCCACGTTCCACCCTATATGGAGCAATGCAGACTGTGGTAAGAGTTATCTCGCTCCAATTCACTTGAACATGCGGGCGAAACTGCAGGTACAAACAAGCTAGTAAACCATGCAGAAGAAAATAATGAACAAATATGAAATACCCTTCAAGTATAATTTCACTTAAAACCATCCCTTTCGTTTATAAGCGTAAGGTAATTTTACAAGAGTTTTAAGAGCAAAATAAATAAAATATTTTACATATATTCAAATATTCAGTGCAGGCTTACCATAAGTGCTTCTACATATAGGTCTAACGGTGCGCTTACTGGGAATGTGTACCAACGTCTTATCGGAGTTTTTCTCGCATCTCTCATAATCTATATCGACGTCAATGTTTTTTACAAGTGACAATATTTCAGTTTCCCGCCAATACTCGCTAGTGTCCATCACAGGATTTATTAACGTTATGAATGGAAGGAACTGAAGCACAGTTTTTTTTTTTAAATATATGCATTAGATAGTATTTTCGTAGATGCATAAAAAGCAACAAAGGCTAGAATACATTTTAATCTAATATAAAAAAAAAATTACGTTAATATAACATTTTTTGTAATATACCTTAGAGTCCTTTGTAATATTATTATTGTCATTGTTTCTGTTATCCAATGAAAGCACTGGTATTTTAGTAATGGCTTGGATACATACAAATTTACAAAAATATAGAGTGATCAGCAAAAGTAATATTAATATTTTCATTTTGTGTTAAAAAATTATATTGAGTTATCTTCTGTCACGTCTCTGTGAAATGTTTTGACATTGTATTTTTTTTTTGATTAGCAGCTTTTAAAAGACCTCTCTAAGGTTTTATTTCACATTAGTATGATTTGACAGAAATTAGTGTAAAATAGTTTCGGATATTGATATCTATGAAGCGACAGTATTGAAATTTATACTCTTATATTACATACTGTAATTATACACAGAAGGCATATGCAAATACATACGTATATTATATATTACTTATATTATCATAAAAAAAGACTTTAAAATAACTTAATGATTGTAAAAAATTGTCACATTCATGATAATTACTTTATTTCCTTTTCGTCTAGCTTAGATAGCCTAGTGACAAGATGTTCCGTTTTGTATAGAAGCGAACATCCTTGTACCAGCCGTCAAACGCTGCACCGCTGCATCACAATGGCCTCAATTATAATATTATATACCTAAATATTTTATAAAGTTTTACTTTTAATGTAAAAATTGAGAGGATCATGTAAACAAAAAATACATTTTCGTTCAAATCTTTATTGTAATAATCTCTAAATATTACAAAAGTTCCTTCTATATATGGCAGTGTAATCGGAATAAAACCAATACATTTCACTATAATATTTAATTATTATATTACTGTATATTTATTGTTCACAATTTAAATATATTGAAGAGCTACATATAAAACCATTGATGCAGAAGTGACCATACCCATATTTATACGCGTACACAAGATGGCGCTAAATAAAAAAAGTTTTTTTTTAAAGTAATTTAAAAATCATCTTGACAGACAAAGTATTTGTTTGTTATATGTTTTCTTGATTATAATCAAAAATAGTGCTACTGACAAATTGCATTGTTAGGGATACTAATATAATATACTCGCAATGATTTTTAAATTACTTTCTTAATATAATAATGTTTGTTTGTTGTTTGAATGCACTAACGTCGGGAAATAATATTCACATTTAAAATATTGTTTCTGCATATGATAACCACATTTAAGAGCAAGGTTATAGGCTACCCA
Source organism: Dione juno (assembly GCA_037127375.1). Lineage (NCBI taxonomy): Eukaryota > Metazoa > Arthropoda > Insecta > Lepidoptera > Nymphalidae > Dione > Dione juno. The sequence continues at coordinate 990,260 of JAXRJS010000088.1, read as the reverse complement.
ACATCACTCACACACTAAATATGATATTTGTAAAAATAAGTCTAATCTATATGAATATAATTAAAATTAGATCACTTCTGATTTTAAAATGTAGATAATATAAAGTAAATATGGACATTTTTGTATAATATTTATTGCTTAATTCTTGACTAGGAACTATCCTTGCATATTTGAGCGACTAGAATTTTAAAAAAAATGACTTCCAACGGAACGTCACACCACTAATCTAATTTACTATAAAATTTATTTTATTAAATTTGTCTTATATTATATAAAATTTTAAAAAGAAATAAAATTAGTAATGTGCTCTAAATTTAAGAAACACAGTGTGTACATTAAGTATTAAATTTTAAATTATTTGCTTGTCTTTAATAATAATTGTCTTTAAAAATTAATGAAAAATATTTTGTGACAATTAATTTTGATTTCATCAACAAGATGGCGTTAACATTAATTATTTCACCGATTTCACTAAAGAATAGACAATAATCATATAATTTCTACTAAAATGAGTTTAAAATATTAGTACATTTTGTTTTTTTTTCACAATTTGAACTGATATGTAATTACTACAATGAGTTAAAAATACTTGACTAGAATATAAAAACACATCACAAAGTTAAATTCCAATACATTCTATGAGACTCTATAAAATAAAAATTAATATTAATTCAAGTAATTTCATTCATTCATTCATTCATTCATTCATTTCAAATAAAATCAAAATAATCAATTCATACGTACCTTTGCTACATATATTTATTTAATATGAAATATTATTTTTAAACATTCAAATTTCCATGCCTAATTACAACGTGACAAAACAAAACATAATGAAAAAACACAAGATTTTTAGACAATCCTCACAAACCACACAATCAAAATCTAGAATCCAAAACCTAAAAACTAAAATCCAAAATTGCTTCATCTCATACTAGTTCTAAGATCCATTAACGCACTTGCTGTTATAACGCCATGCCTTTCTCCATAGAAACTGCCATCGCCTATACTCATGTTAGAAAAAGATGTAGAGTTCCTTCTTTGTTGAAGATTTTTCTTTTCCATATTATAAACACTTTTATTATACTCTATATCAGTAAATCCCGTTTTTTGATAATAATCGCCACATTCCAACCAATTTTGAGATTTACCTTCGAACATTTTGGTCGCTTTCATGGGTTTTATGCATTGGTCAGACTTATATTCTTTTATAGGTTTCTCTATGGGTTTTGGTTTCCTTATTTTTTGGTCGGCAGACACACTGTGTTTTGATTTTGAATACATTTTCGTTTCTGATTCTTGAAAACTTTTGCTTTTCGTTGTTAGTGTTTGAGATTTGCTAAAAAGAAAAAGATATGGATAGAGATAGAGTAAATAAAAAAATATTTTGGTCCCTGTTCGCTTCGCTCGTTAACCCTTTTGATACTTTACTATAGAAAAACATCACTCATATAAAACATTTTTATATATAACAAAAAATTATTCTTCCAATTTATATTTTTAAATAAAGAAAAGAATTTAGGTTCAGTCGCCACTCAACGGAATTTGAATAATTTAAATATAGCCGATTAGACATTGAATCCACCACAAAGCCATCGCTCATATCAAACTTACTATATACTATAACGAGAATATATGATAACGAGAGTTGCTTCTCATACATTAAGGATAGCAAGAGAAAATATTATATTTTTAATTTTTATATATAATAGAAAATGTAAAAATAACTTAATGTTAAGACAATGCGTGCTTCATTTTCTTCAGAAGTATAGAGAATAGACTAATATTGCCATAGAAAACTAACCTTGACTGAGTTTTCCTTAGCTGGTTAGAGTTCTGAAAACCTTTCGCCATGATGCTGTACAGTTTGTTCCTGTAATCATCTACCGACATTTGTTTATCATCCCGTAACGGGAGAAGCACGTCCGACAAGAGGATTGGCTCGTCCTTTTCTCGGTGAAATCTGTAATTAATAATTAAATAAATTCATAGAACAGTCAAGTTTATTTGAGACTAATCAAGTATTTTATTTTAACTTTATGCCTGACCATAGCAAGGGAGGCACACAGCACTTAGTGTTTACACATCCATTGGAGTGGCGAAACTCAACTCCGCAATATGTCTTACGAGAGCGGGGAAAAAAATAATTCTGTGCACCGGGTGTCATCACGTTTAGTCAGACGCTGTTCCACTACGCCACGATGGCCTCATAATTTATTATTAATAACTAATTAGTTACAAAACACATTATACTATCTTTTCCATGTTATTGCAAAGAGAAAGAGATAACAATTAAATAAATAAATTATATAATAATAATAATTATTATTATTATACGCCCATAGGGGGCACCTTGTGGCAAGCTGTTGGGGAGTGGCGACCCCAAGGAACTAATACCTCCAAAGGGGATTGTAATTTATGCCCCACCTCTCTCTCTCATGCAATCCAGATATATTCACTAAGGGACCTCTACGTGTTGGACCTCTGTCCCCACGCATGCCTTCCAAAGGGCCGGGTTCGTTTGAACCCGAGAATTTCCAAAAGAGAAACATAATAATTATAATAAAGCCTTTTACTAAACAACATTACATACTTAAATAACATTTCATAATACTTTAAGATAAAGTAAGAGCATAAATTAGTTAAATAAAATGATAATAAAAATATTTATATTTTTATCTGTCAATCTAATGCTGAAATTATCTTTTAATCTTAAACTTTAAATTGTTAGTTTTTAATAGGACTAACATTATCACTATAAAATCTTCTCTTTATTAATATTTGAACTGATTAAATTTATCTTTACATATCGCATTAGAATAAAAGCGACCTAACTTAACATTTCTATAGATTTTTTCATTATGTATTTTTTTATTTGTACACAAAATAAACTGTAACGCACGACAAAATGGCGGGCGAGAGAGGAGTAGAGTAGAGCCAGCTAAAATTAAATTAAAAGAAACAAAAGCACTTACTTAGCAACATATTCATGATGCAGTGTTCTTTCAGCACTCAATCTTCTCGCAGGATTGAACAACAACAGCTGCTGGACCAAATCTGCTGCGTCTCGTGGTGCGCACGACAAAATGGCGGTAAGAGTGCCACACGTACTAATATGCGCCTGTTCCCGTATTAAGGAGGAACCATAGCCAGTGCATACTGATGCTATGTCTGTTTAAAGGGATTTTGGGAAATTATTATCAAAATATTTTTTTATTGTATCTACACATTTTTTACTATATTCTTGTAAGGGTTACTTTCCTTATGGGTTTGGTTTGGGAGTTGGGAAATATAGAACTAGCTAATCACAATAAAGAGATGAAATATTTTAAATATAATTCGATTCGATAATCTACCAATTTTAAATTTCTTCCCCTTGACTTTTCACGTCTTTCTCTATCTAAAACACGGTCAAGTTTGAAAAAAAAAATTATAATAATATGTCACGTAATAACTTTAAGACACAAATAAATCATAGAAACCATGACAGCAACAGCCGTAGCCTAAAGAACCTAGTGTCAAGACACTCCACACACTTTTCTGCCAGAATTTAAGACAACGCGTGATAGGAGACGAAAGTCAACGCCACGCTTTGTCTTGCCACAGCAGGATAATGGAAATAGCTAATTCCCTCGAATGGGTATCGAACCACAACAATGGCGCTTACACACCAGACGGTAATCCACTGTGTCACATAAATAATAAACAGAAAATGATGGTAATAATGAAGAATGTTGATGATAAAATAAGATATGATAAGAAAACAAAACAAGCTCCACATTACCTTCAGCCGACGGCCTCGGCAGCGCGGCCATGATCCTTTCAATCTGATTAACAGTGGACGTGCCCGGGAAGAGGGGCTTGCCCGTCAACATCTCACCTAATATGCAGCCGAGAGACCACATGTCTATCCCTTTGGTGTAGCTAATTATATAAAACAATATAATTTATACTCTTATAATAATAATAATAATTTATAATAAAAATTTAAATTTTGTTTGGTGGCACGCACTATTCTCAAGAACTACTGTTTTGAACTGAAAAATTATGTTTGTGTAGTCCATATATCGTGAAAAAATTTATATGGTTGACCAATTCATAAAATGGAGCTTTTGTCGCATAATTATTCATATTATAGATATAAATAATAGAGAATAAATAATCGTATACATAGAGGTATACGATTATTTATTCTTAACAGATGTATCAAGCTTAATTTAAAATAAATAGACTAGACTTATAAATTTTACAAATATTTTACAAGGCTTGTTTGGTTAACAGAAATTTGAAATATCTCTCTCACAGTAAATTAAGTTATAACGTATAACAATTTTAATGGCTAGGTCATTTGAACGGTATCCAAGAAGAACAGATTCGAATCCTGTTAAGTTATATTTATATATATAAAAAAAAACTTTAAATAATTATATATTTGAAAATAAAATATATAACTAAACAAACAAATTAACCTACTTTTTACTAGCAATGAGTATTTCTGGTGCTCTATACCAGCGTGTTGCGACGTAATCAGTGAGACAAGGGTCCGCGCCCTCCTCGCCGCCCGAGTACATCGATGACACCGATCTGGCTAGACCGAAGTCCGCTATTTTTACCCTGAGAGTAAATAGGTATTTTTACAAATACTAATATACATATATATGAAATTCTTCTGGTACTGACTAACTCACAGACAGACAACATAGAGCCGAAACTATGAAGAACTAGAAGGCTAGAATTTGTTAGTAGTGTCTTGAGTGTCATAGCGGATCACCAAAAAGCAAATTTTCAGATTTTCTATAGGTACCTGACCTGAGAAAATAAAATTTCTATTCCACGTAAGTGAAGTCGCGGGGTATAATTGTTTTTGGAAGTAACCGTATTTCTTTCCAGAATTATTGTCAACTTCATTATTATCATAGTAAAGAATATAAGTAACAAAATGTAAAAACTCGAAGAGAATCAATTTTAACATTCACACAAATGAGGATTATGAAAATCAATCATTAATAATATATATATATCAATCATAATACTTAAATCGCACATAAAATAATAAACGTAATGTGTTTAGTGAACTTAAACACGCAATACAACTCGGTATCCATCCAGACACCGAACATCCAAAAGAAAACACAATATATTCCCTCGAATGAGCATCGAGCCCGCGACTATTTCGTTCACAGTTAGATACTGTGCCATTACGCCACAAGAGCTACAACCTACGCGATATTATTGATTTCATTTGTTATATAAAAATAATTTACACAAAAATTATTATCTATTAGATGCCGCACGCAACTTTTGTTTAAACAGACTTCATTACTATAGTTGATTTTGCAGATATCCAGCTGAAAATTAATAGCTATACAACAAAACAAAATAACAATTCAATTCAATCAACCCATACAAATAAAATAAACAGACAGACAAAAATAAAAAAAAAAACCATATTTTAACAATTACAGCATCCCAAATTATTTGTTTATAGAAATATTAAACGTACATACAAACTTAATCTACTATTTTATTATAGCCAAGATAGAAAAATTCTAAGCAAACCCACCTGCAAGCGCTATCGATGAGAACATTACTCGGCTTCTGATCTCTATGTATCACATTACCGGAATGTATGTACTTGGTAGCTTTCAACATTTGATACATTATATATCTCTTGTGTATATCCTTTAATATGTTGCCTCGTTTTATAACATTGTGTAGATCTGTCTCCATATATTCAAAGCCGAGGTAGATATCACGGTTGTTTAGCGCTCTACAAAATTTTAAATCGATAAAAAATAAAATCGATGTTTTTATAAGCATTTTGAATTATACTTTAGTAGAATTAGCTTGTGAATTAGATCACTAAGGTATATTACATGTAATGTAAAAAAAAAAAAAACTAAATATTGCACCGAAAAATAACACAAAATACATTTAAGGATTTAAAAAAAAACTAATATTATATATACTTTTGACAATTTTAAAGTGATGATGATGTTAAAGTGATCTATGTCGTTAAAAGCAATATACACGCTGGAATCGCCATACGTAAAGAATTAAACTATTCTGGAGTATTTATTTTTATTCTAGGTACATTATATAAGTAAATTGTAAGCCTTGTGCAACGTGAGTTATATTAATAACTATTAATAACTATTAGGGTAATTTTTTTTAATAAATTTAACGGGAAAATATATTGTAAGACCGTTAATAGCTTAGCTAAAAAAATATATAAAATAAATTATATAAATTATAAAAGAATTATTTCTCACCTGTGAATGCTATGTAATTTGACAATATTTGGATGATTGCGGAATGATTGTAAAAAAATGATTTCACGGAATGTCCTTTGAGCGTCAGTTTGGTTACGAAAAGCGTCAAAAATCTTTTTAATAGCAACTACGTCTTTAGTCTTTTTGTCCACAGCCTTCCATACTATACCATACGCTCCTTTACCTAATCTCTTCTTAATATCAAATCGTTTCAGTATATGTTCGTCGATTTCCGACATATTTTTCTCTGGACTTTTCTTCGAAATTTTATTTGAAGCTTCCTTCTTTTTCTCATCGCGTTTAACATTTTGAGCTTGGTTCATTTTTAAATGAGCGTCTGTACAAGCCGCTGTAAAGTTCGATTGTAAAACGCCAATAAATATTCATAGGGAATCCTCTTTATTCAAAAATACGGGTATCTAATATGCAAATTACTGTGAATATCGTACACTAATTTGAATACTGTAGCATGACTACCAAAATATTAAATAATATTGATTATATTTGTATACCGGGCAACCACGTCAATAACTAATACATAATCACAATTTTAACAAATGTAAAATATCATGTTATATAATACTTACAAGTTATAAGAATTAAATAAAATTAAATATAAAGCCCATGACTGAACACCACTGGAGTAAATAGTATATTTTTATGAAAATTTTTAGCAGCACGTTTTATTGTTACACGTAATTCATTTGTTTACGGCGCCAAATATTATGCTTGTTGCCATGGAAACTGGCATTTACAAATGTCAATTATAATAATGATGACATAAGAAGACTTATTTAATCGATAATTATTAATGTAACCATATTATTATAATCGATACAAAGTGATTTATTTATTATGGGGTTTAGATCATTTACAGACTTAATTTTAAAAATAAAAGACAAATATATTTTATTATTTATTTGAAACAACATTGACAAGTAAATAAGAAATATATAACAATGGAATATCTAATCTAATAATACTTATTGTTTGAATTAATGAACATTAACATGTATATAGTAAATCCTTAAATAACTACCACAAACACGAAAATACTTTTAGTTAAAGGGAAAACGTTATCACATAGTTAGGTTGTTGATTGAAAACTCATCACATATCATTATAGTCAATATTTGATTAAAAATATAAAACAGATGCAATTTAAAATCCATATAAATATTACAAAAATATGTTGATGTTGTAAAAAAATTGCAAGTAAATTATTAAAAAACAAAAACATTTAATAAAAAAATACAAATAGGTGCAACTTAAATTTAATATAAAAATTACAAAAATATCTATAGAACATAATATTCGAATGTTTTAATATAACACATTCAACTTAGTTAGTTTGGCCTACATTCACTTACTCTAAATAAATGCGAAGTTAAACCCATTTAATTCAATAGTATAATGCAGATTCTATATAAAACAAATTATTATGTAAAGTTTTAATATATTTCATAATTGATTTTTCCTTGATAACTGACATAGAGACATTATTTCACTTAGAAAGCTTAAGGTTAGAATTACATATTATATTAAGATATTATTAAAAATTTAATTTATGATATCAATTTTAAATTTCAATACTAATGCTTATGGAAAAAAGCTTTCTAGCTGATACATTGAATATTCAATGTCTTCTAAATTAAAATGCAATGAAGGCACACCTCAAAGGACATTTTGAGTAATTGCTATTTTTAAGGCATGGGAGGATGAATTTTTTGTCTCTCTTCTTCATCTCTACGACCTAGATCAATTGATGATGGAGTAGGTAGTCCATACGGCAGTAACAGCATATCAGATTCATGAGTCATTATATGTTCTGCTTCCACTGAAATATGATATAAAAATGTGTTTTAAAAATATTTCTTTACATTGATTCCAAACTGTAACTTTTAAATGTTATGTAAATATTATCTATTATTAACAAATATAAATTAAGAATAGAAGGGCTGATCATAAATATTTAAAGAAACTTACATCTCAGACGGTGCATCTTATTTCCATATGCAAGATCCCAGTAATAAAGATTAACAAAAGTGAGAGGTAAAAGTGGGAATAAAAAATAGGCGCGCTTTGTTCTCCTAAATCTGTACATCATAAATAACTATATTAGTTATTAGAATTGAAATTTGTAAAAAATATATATTTTAGGATATTAAATAAATATTTAAAATAATTACCCAGTAAACAAGCCAGTTCCAGCAGCAAAATAAAATGTTGTACACCAGAGAAATAAATCCCTATTTTTTGCCATTTCCATAGCTCTTTGCCTTTCAGCCATTTGATTTCTCAACTGAATTTGTCTCTCCATCTATAAAATAAAATAATAATTAAAATTATCATTCTATTGGCTAAATGACTTTAAGCTTGTTCACTTTAATTATTTTTTAAATATTTTAGGCACTTACATTAATTTCATTTAATGTTTGTAAAAATTTTTCGTTTTGTTTATAATGCTCTTCCAAATTGATTGAAAAATAGTTCCCCATTTTTAAAAATTCCCTTCTGCTGTAAAGCTTACAATATGTTCACAAGAGTATGTAATTTATTAAGCAAATATTATTTAAGTGTTAAAAAAACGATCAATAAAGTGTTTTCATTTTCAAAATATAATTTTAAACATACTTGAATATTTCTAATTATAATAAAAGAAATATAATATACTAAATTTGTACTATATATAATATACTAAGGAAATAGTTTCCATATATGCAAAATTGAAAAACACAAATGTGGCTATTTGTTCTAAAACTTAAATACTATTATTGACATTTTTATACTGCGTTTCGATATTGCTTTGATTATACTTATGAAGTATATTAGAAGAAAACCTAAAATTATTTATTTTAGAAGATTTCTAAATAAAATACAATGATAATTTCTTAACGGCTTGTTGATAATATTAGTTAGTAACATTTTTTTAATACCGTAATCGATATCTCAATATCGATGATTTGCTCATTGAAATTGAATTTTTCACAGCCCTTAAATTTTAAGTGAATAATCAATATGTCGTATTTCCCGCCTTTCTGACGCTGGCTGTCTTTTATTTGAGTGCATATGACGTTAAAATTTAAGCACTTATAAAGAAAGAATTTTAGTGAACATATAAATGCTATTTTTTTATGTTTAAAGTGCAATTTTATTACACCTAGACAATATGGGTATTTTAGGTTTATCAAAACTAATAGCTGATATTGCACCACAAGCAGTAAAAGAAATGGAAATCAAAAATTATTTCGGTGCGTACCTGTTGCATTTAAAACATTAATATGTTATCAACAAGTAATTTTCAATTTAAATTTGTTGCTATTTACAAAACATTCTATGATTATCAGGTCGAAAGGTGGCGATTGATGCATCCATGAGCTTATATCAGTTTTTAATAGCCGTGAGAAGTGAAGGTAAATAACGTTCTACTATCATTATATTAACAATAATTAAATATGCTTTTTTATTTTTTAATATTATCTTTTAGGTGCTCAACTAACATCCGTCGATGGAGAAACAACATCACATTTAATGGGAACATTCTATAGAACGATTCGTTTAGTAGAGAATGGTATTAAACCAGTGTATGTATTCGATGGTAAACCACCAGACATGAAATCTCATCAATTAAACAAAAGAGCAGAAAGAAGGGAAGAAGCTGAAAAGGAACTTCAGAAGGCCACTGAATCTGGTATTTAAGTTATTGTGAAAGTAATGTTGAGGTTAATAGATCATATTTATTCCTTAAGATTTCAGTATGAATTGATATGTGTTTATCGTGAACATACCAAGATATTCGCTTACAATAAAATACAAATACAATAAAAATAATATAAACAATAAATAAAAACATGAAGTTTCTACTAATTTCAATTTAATAAGTTTCATATCATACATTTTATTTATCTAGGTGACAAGGCCTCTATAGAGAAATTCAACCGTCGTCTGGTTAAAGTGACAAAGCAGCATGGTGAAGAGGCAAGACAATTGCTAAAGTTAATGGGAGTTCCCGTTGTGGAAGCTCCGTGTGAAGCTGAAGCACAGTGTGCAGCTTTGGTAAGATATTTTTAATAGCAAAGTAATCTATACATTTGTAAACTTTTAAACATAAACTTTTTAAAAGTGTTTTTCAAGATTTGAAGTGTATTTATAATATCATTTATATTTTATATAGTTCAATGTATCAATCATATATAATGAGAATGTTGTGAGGTTTGAAAGCCAACCTATAGTATGTAGTTATTTTAGAAGAAATCTGAAATTTAATGTCATTTAGATACTTATTAATAATGTTATTAAACATATTAAAAATGTTATTTATGGCACACCTTTTTTACACTAGTTTCTCTTTGCCTACTACTATATGTGAGATTAAGCATGAAAAAAAAAATAATAAATACAAAGGTAAAATAAAATTTTGGTAGCTTTTAGTTTAAATATACTATTACTTGATATATATGTTTATATGATGTTATATATTTGTATTATTTATTAGGTGAAAGCTGGTAAAGTATATGCAGTGGCCACCGAAGATATGGATGCTCTGACATTTGGGTCTAATGTACTTCTCAGACATTTGACTTTTTCCGAAGCCAGAAAAATGCCAGTTCAAGAATTCCATTTGGATAATGTATTGAAAGGTTTAGAGTTAAACCACAATGAGGTAAGAATAACCTTATTTTTATAATATGTATATATTATGTAAATTTATAACAACAATTTAAAAATCTGAAGATAATTGTTGTGATGTTATGGGTTCAGTCCCCACTTGGGATAATTCATTGTTTTCCCTCTGGTAAAACAAATGCAGACTGTTAACAAAGTGTCTTAACAGATTCTTGCTACATACAAAGCAACTTATGGGATAATATGAAGCTAACAAAAATGATTTCTATGTATTTGAATTGGTAAGCAGGAAGATACTAGAAATTCCTTTTTTTTTAAATTTAGGTAATAAAAAAGTGGGATTTCACTTGTTCTGTGGCATTTATAGTCAGATGCTGTACCACTCCGCCAAAGTGGCGTTTAATTTCTTCGTCCTGGTAGAACATCAAACTTTGGATTCTATTATTCATTCAATATAAATAAATTAAAAATTAAATATATTTTAGAGGCCATCATGGTGCAGTGATTCACAGTCAAATCATTTTATTCAAAATAAGAAGATACAAGTCAGTTTTTGTACGCCGAATATTTTACCATCGGTTCATTAAAATTAATGCCTTTATTTAACCTGAGAAGAACTTTTTTTTCCAGTATCAGAATGTAAAAATTATTGTTGCGGGCTCGATATACTTTTGGAGCGAATTATTTTTTTTCACTTCCTTGCTTCATTAATAAGATAAAGCGCGACGTTGACTTCCGCCACTCATTGTCTCGAAAATAGTCGGAAAGTGGAGTATGGAGGAAGTGTCCTAATACATCCCATTTGCTAACTCTGATTTATTAATTTTATTTTGCATTAACTTGATTATTTTATTAATTTAGATTAAGTTAATTTTGTATAGCATTATCGAACTTGCACATGTGAATACTTTGATATTAATCGGTATATCTCTTCAGTTCATCGACCTCTGCATCCTCCTCGGCTGCGACTACTGCGAGTCGATACGCGGCATCGGCCCCAAGCGCGCCATGGAGCTGATCAAGCAGCACCGCTCCATAGAGGACATTCTGCACAACATAGATGTGAAGAAGTACCAGCCTCCGGAGAACTGGGCATTCGAGAACGCGAGGCGATTGTTTGTGGAGCCTGAAGTTAGCAATGGAAATGATATTGAAGTGAGTATTATTTGTATATAAGTATATTCTTTTTATATGTCTATATGAAACATATACCTGTCCTTTGTGTATGTCCTATGTTACTTGCAAAGGCAGAGGCTAGTGTTGGCAGAATTCAAGCGATTTGTTTACCAGAGCGAGGAGCTAAAACATAACCCCCCAACTGGGGATCGAACCAGCATTGCGTTTATAGTTTTACGCTTGATCGATTTTCCTCTTATTTGCTCTAATATAATAATATGTACAGTGTGTGCACACACTGTACATTTTATTTAATTCTTTTATTAAAATAAAACAAACTCTAAATTTTAAGTGAAGTTTACTTTAATATAATGATGAAAACTACATTTGAATCGGTCAAGCCATTCGTGAGATTAGCGTGCACAAACGCACAAACAAACGTAAAAAACTAAATGTATAAATGCCCCCAATAATATCTTTTTTTTAAATATACTTTCCAAGTACGGACGGTGATCAGTTACATTTTTTATTATATGTTAAGATTTTAACACTGCACCAGGATGACATTAAATTTATGCTTTATATGTTTTTTTTTTCTATTGGGAATAGACAATAAATATCGGTAAATCGAATAAATAAATAAACACTTTTATGAGCTCTACCAATTTCAGATAGTAATTCAATACAATATATGTCTATCAACATTAGAAAATCTTGCAGCACTATTTCAACCAACTTCTTACTGTCTGAAATATTTGAAAATCTGTAATCCAATGACAAAAATATAAACTCGATTAAGCAGACTATTTATGGACATTGGGCATGCGGATACATATAAATGAATATACAGATAGTTAGATATATGAAGCTTTAGTACATATAGCATGTATACTGTACTTATTTAAACTACAATTATTAAGAACAATCAGTATTTATTTTTGTACCACTGTATGACCTTATAAATCAATTCTAACTTGGGTAAAATTTACATTTTATACCAGATTGATTGTCTGGATAATCGCGAATCCGGATAATCGGATTTCCATTGTACAATTTTCCGCGATGCCTTTACCAGTCTAATATCCTTCTGCCCATCCTCATACTGCCATGGGCAGAAAGATGAGAAAATACTTTCTAGCATATTTTGGTTTCCTATCCACTATTTGCTTTTGATTTAAAACTCATATATAAAAACACATTAACATTTATTCCAGTTAAAGTGGACTGATCCAGATGAAGAAGGCTTAGTGAAGTTCCTTTGTGGGGACAAACAGTTCAGTGAAGACAGAGTGAGGAATGGTGCTAAGAAACTGATGAAGGCACGAACTGGTTCAGTACAAGGGAGGTTGGATGGATTCTTTAAGGTATTGGTTTACTTCAACCGCCAGGACCTACATTTTTATAATATATGATATCGAATTATAAAGTACCGTCGAAGATCCTCTGTAGTTTTTGAACAAAAGTACCTTGTATATTTAACATACAAACTATGCTACATATGTATATAATTAGAATTTAGTAAATTAAATATCCTGTAGAGATAATAATAGTACATATAGTATTTTATTAAAAATACGATAAATATGATGCCTAACTTAAATTACCCATGGGATACCAAATATTGAGTGCGATTTAATGCTTCAATACTAACATTAAAATTACAAACAGTTTTTTTTATTTTATTTATGTTTTATCACAGGTATTATCAACAACGCCTAATCCGAAACGTAAAGCTGAAGACGATAAAAAGAACGCGAACAAGAAAGCCAAGACTGGCGGCGGACGAGGAAGGAAACCAAAATAAATATTAAATGTTACAAAATATAATTTGAGTTTTGAGACTGTTCTTGATCATTTATTAATAATATTGAGATTTGTGTTATAATAGAGAAAGCGTTTTTGATTTTTTATTTTGATATAGATTAAAAATGATGTTTAAAAAGGTTATTTTGCTGCCAAATAGATAATCAAAATAGTTTACAAATAAAAGTCAATTTTTTAAAATAGCTTAAAATGTTCAAAAGATTTCTTGAGCTATTTCAGTGATTTTTGAATTGTTATAATCTATGTACATGTAACAATCTATATCTTCTTATAGATATGTAAATCCGCCATTCCATGGAACTTCCGTATTTATAACATATAATGGAACAACATAGTTCCAGGTAAATATCTTCTGGCTTTACATATGTTAGTATGACTTCTGTCCAGTGGAGGAAATAGTGACACTATAAACAAGGAACTGAACTTAAATATATATATATATATATATATATATATATATATATATATATATATATATATATATATATATATATACATACATACATATATATATGTGTGTGTATGTCTGTCTGTAGTTAAGAATATATATGTTTAAATTTTAATTATTATATATATGTTGAACAAACCACCAGCTGATATTAATTGAAAAAAAAAGTTTTTTAAATGATATTCTATTATGACATTTCTTTCTACCAGATTCTAGAAGAGTGTGGATTCTTACATTTGTTCAGTGATTTTGTAAATAAATCCTATTCATTTTGTATTAATTTTTATAAAATTCCTTACCCACTTACTTAAGTTTAATAAGTAATAAATAAAATGACATAAGCACTTGTGTTAGAAGTTCCCGCGTCTGTCTGTCTGTGACTAGACTGTATCTTAAAAACCGTGATAGCTAGAAAGCTGATATTTTCAATCAAATACTAAAAATTAAAATATTTCGTCAACGGAATGCCTACAATCACGATAGAGGTACGGAACCCTCGGTGCGCGAGTACTACTCGCACTTGACCGATATTATTAAAAATATTGATAGAATTTTTTGTCATTAAAAAGGGATAATATTTTTTAAAAAAAAAACAATACTAATTTGAACAATTATAGCTTCATTCCATATAATTTCATCTATTCATATACATTTTAAAATACAACGTGAATACTTAAACAATAAATAATATAAACAACAAGCATTTTATAATATAAGATCTTTATCAAAAGTGAGATAAGTGGTAAAACATCTAAAATCTAAAACCTGATCATTACTTTCATTAAATTTCAAGTATAATAAATAATTGTTATATATTACGCCAGGTAAATTAAACATTTTATTTGAATAATATTTAATATAAAATAAAAGTGGTATAGAAGTATTATGCTTAAATAATATTTAAAAATGTACCAATAAAATTTGAACAGTAAAATAATTCTTTGTAATTTATAAAAATGACGATTTTAAAATATGCCATATTTTCCATAGACAACATTTCAATACAAGATTTTTTGAAGTTAGGCCACTTTAGCATAGACTGTCTTTTATATTACAAAACCATTTAAGAAATTCAAATCTATATCCTTTTTCCAATACATTACTCAACGTATTAAAGACAAGCAAAATTAACCACAAAAAGTCTATAATTGCTAATTTACTATATAAATATAGTATTATTAAGCGAAATTCTCCTTCAAGAAGTTGATGAGTCCGTTAGTGGATGCATCGTGGCTCGACACGGGATTCGAACCTTGGAGTTCCGGCTCAATAGCTTTGGCCAGCTGCTTTCCGAGCTCCACGCCCCATTGGTCGAAGGAGTTGATGTCCCAGATTACGCCTTGTGTGAAGATTTTGTGTTCGTACATAGCTGAAACGAGGATTTCTGTGGTTATAATTTTTTTTTTAGTTTCACACTTCCCGCATATGGCGCGGCTTGGAAAGAGGACTCTACATTAATTTATCCGTATTTCGTCTGACATTGCGTGTTGAGTGTCGGAACTCAACGCCGCGCTTTGTATTGTTGCCAGAGCGAAGATAATGAAAATATTTCATACTCCCCGAGTGGAAATCGAACCCACAAACGGTCCTCATTTATATTCCATATATATAAAAAAAATTGATATGGATATTTCTAAATTACACAAATGAAAATCCGCACACCCATCCTTTACATCAATGTGACTTGTTTGACAATATATAATATTATTAAAATCATCAATATTATTAATAATATAATAAGTAAACTAATATTTTAATAATTTCTTACAAATAAGCGCTCCCAGTGTGAATGGTGATACTTTCTTCACGACTATCGAGTTGGTAGGTCGGTTGCCTTTAAACACTTTGTGTGGAAGTATCTTGGCTATGGCTTCAGGGGCCATGCCTGATTTAACAAGCTCTGATTTTGCCTGAAAATTAATTGTATTTGGTTATAAAATCTATAGTTATAAAAATACATTGTGAGGTCGAAAATCAAATTTGAATAATATGGATATTTTTTATAATATGAAATAGTGTACTTTAAACTTTTGATTAATGAAAATGTATGGAGATAAATTAGCTTATTCCGTAAATCTATAATAGTCTCAATAAAAACACACATATTCATAACCAGTTGCACGCAGATACAAAAATAAAATCTTTGTATAAAATTATTATTTTAATAAAATTATTATTGAATATAATTATTATTTTAATATAATATTTTTTCTTCTCACAAAAAATGTTACCATTCTCCATATTAAAAATTCAAATTTAGAATACTTTTACACTAAGTTCTCTCAACAATGTTCTATTTAACTAACCTCTTCAGCAGTTTTTCCTTTCATTAAAGCCTCCGTTTGTGCCAAAAAGTTGGCGAGTAAGATCTTATGGTGAATTCCACCAGATATAGGATTGTGGGTTTGAGCCGGCGCTATGAAGTCGCAGGGGATCAACCTGGCGAGATAATACGAGTATATTACATACATACATAGAATATGTATAATAGATGTAATCAATATTTATCTATTATTTTTCAAATCTGTCCGGCCGTAGCGCACAGTCCGGCGTAGTTTCGGTTCTCTCTCAAATTATTTTCATTTCTTTGCTTTGCTAATAAGACAAAATGGCCGGAAGTAAACGGAATGGAGTGTCTTATCCCGGATATATTCCGGATATATTCTCGAGTTGTATAAAATATAAAAGCAAATGAATTATCAAAATTGACATTACAAATAGAAGATTTCACAAAACCGAATATTTGTAGACAAGTTAAATACTTTTTATTACATCATAAAGATATATTATTGATATTAACATTTGAAACAGTACAAGTAAGCGATATTTTCCAGGAAACTTTTCTATAAAAGAATAAATTGAAACAGGAAGCTGAGTAATGAGATATCTAGAGAAACAAATTTGGCACTAACTAACAAGATAAACAAAAGCTTACCTGGTCCCCTGGTGTATGAGCTGGTAGAAGGCGTGTTGTCCGTTAGTGCCGGGCTCCCCCCACACTATGGGGCCGGTGTTGTAGGGCACTTGCTGACCGCCTCTAGTTACATACTTGCCGTTGCTCTCCATGTCACCTTGCTGGAAGTAGGCTGCGAATCTAAAAGACAAAACAGCTTAATAAGAAGGATAGGCAAAAGGCATCTAGTTCTTTTAGGGTTTGTACCCAAGGGGTAAAACGGAAACCCTATTAGTAAGACTTCGCTGTCCGTCTGTCCGTCTGTCACTGGGTCACCATTCATGAAAAATAGATGGTGGTTTCCACAGATGATGTATTATTTTAGTAGTACTATTATTTTAGTTACTATTACAATAACATTTTTTATGTAAAAGAAGCAATAACAAGGTTTTTATTGTATATTTTCGTTTTTTACATTCCGCTCAATTACATGTTCTTTATTGAATAAAAAAAACGAAATAAGAAACTTAAAAATAAAAAAAGTTGAAATAGTAAAAGTTGTTTATAATGGCAATGTATGTACAGCAACACGGAACTCAACGCCGCGCTTCATCTTGTTACCAGAGCGAGGAAAATGAAACTAGTCCATTCACCCCTCACGGCACTCGAACCCGTAACCCTCACGTTAACAGTCACTGCACCACGACGGCCCCAACGAGTGCATAGATTAGTTTTATAAATTGTAACTTAGAACTAGGATGATGTTTAAGCGATTTTTTTATAATGATGACTTTTATACTTACTAGCTTATTACATACTTATATAATATTCTAGAATGTCAAACGAGGTTCTTCTTCATACCACTAACTCTTACACCATATATCTCTTTACCATTCATTCATGACAAGCATATCCTCCATTGTTATTTCCAAGACATCCTCTCTAGTACCTGTACCAGTCATTCTGTGTGTGAAATTCATATAGAAATATAATGTTTAAATAATATTACTCACCTATGCAAATACTGGTCGTATGGCAGCAATGCGTGTGTTTCAGCTCCGTAGAAATTGCCGTACCATATTCCGAGCAGCGCCAGGATTACAGGTGCCTGTGATTCGTACATAAATATCATTCAATATATTACAAAATCAAGAAATTTCAATGAAAACTGTTGGCTGGCGGAACTCAACGCCGCTAATCAGCTGATGTCTCACTGTCATCTCTTTTGTCATAGATTTTTTTCCTTAATTAATTTTAATTTGGATAATATACATTTTAAAAATCAGATTAGAACTCACATATGACGTATCTTTTTATAGTATAACAGTACAGTAACAGTATAGTATAACTTTATATAGTATTAAATCATTCAAAATATCTAACGCGTGTTGATGCGGTTTTCACTAATATATAAAGTAACTTAAAAGTAAGATTTATTATAATGCGTTCACATTAGAGAGAATATCGAAGATTTGTTATGTAACAACGTTAAAAATTATTTTTTTTTGTTTACAATGTCGAAACGAAAAAGGGTCAATGACTACAGTATACCACGCGAACACTAGTATTATATATTTAATCATTAGAGTGAAAGTGACTTACTAAAGAAATACAATCTGTAGTACCAATTTAACAAACTCAATCTCATACAAAACCAAAAGCTACAGAAATTTTACATAAGTTAAATCTTTGTCAAAAAGTAAATCAATTTTGGTCAAGTGCGATTCGTACTCGTGGACGTGGTGTTCCGTACTTTTATCTATGAAAACGGAACCATGACTGTTTTAAAGGATCGCCCTTTTATTCTATTTTTAGTAATTATTGTTTGTTATAGCGGCAACTGAAATACATAATATATGAAAATTTCAATACAGCCTAGTGACGGAGGGACGGGTCTTAGTATTAGGGTCCCCTTGGGTAACTCTAAAAAGATGTAGCGAGAATAAGCGATTACATAATCAGTGTGAAATAAAATACACTTACATTCTTTTCCAAAGGTGCGGTTAGAAAGTGGTTGTCCATGAAATTAGCTCCGTCTAGAAGTTTCTCGAAGTTATCATAACCAATGTACAGGGAAATGGACAAGCCGATGGCTGACCATAGAGAATACCTGTACGAAATAAAAAAAATATTATAACAGGTATACAGATTTATTCTATAATGGGGGAATATAATTTACGTATCTAGGACCCAAAAGTACTCTCAGCCTATTTACCAAAAATATGAGACAATTAATGAAGAAAAAATCAATTTAACTATGTACTATATAATTAAAGTAATATAACTTTATACTTTAAAAGGTTTTCACTTTTTATATACTTCTATACTAGTATTATAAAGTTTATTTAAGAGTTTATTTGGTCGAATGCGTTAATTTCAGGAACTGCTGGTTTAAATTGAAAAAACATTTTTCTTTTGGATAGCCCATTTACGTAGAAAGGGCTATAGGCTATATAGAATACATTACATAACGTTAATAGTTTCGACATAGCTCTCTCTTATCTGTGATATATAAAGAAAAGGGGAAAGACATAACATAATAAATATACCATACCTTCCTCCGACCCAGTCCCAGAAACCAAACATATTCTTTGGGTCAATACCAAAAGCTGTAACTTTTTCTCCATTCGTGGACAACGCCACAAAGTGCTTAGACACTGCAGATGGCTGAAACGGAAACAAAGTGTATAGAATATGCATATAATTTAAAATAGATATTGTAATTTAAATAATAAATAAAATAAAAATTTGTGTTGAGAGGACGAAGTTTGTTCCACTTTTATTGTTAACGGAACAGGAAAATTTAAATAACGAGTTCCCCCCAAGTAGGTATCGAACATGCATCCCATGCGTTTCTCCTCGTTCTATTAGGATGGAGTCGCGGCGTTGAGTTCCGCCACTGTGGACAACGAGCATTGGCTCGTCACAACAAAGTGAATGTGTGCGTCACACAGACTGAAGCTAAAAACCTCACTCGTTGTTAAGTTACTGACTGACAGACAGCCCTTGAGTACCCTAGCCTTGAGTACACTATAGGGAGAAAAATAAAACCTCTACTTACATCCTTGGCGACTTCCAAAAACCAGTTCTTGGCGGACGTAGCGTTGGTAATGGTTTCCTGAGTTGTGAACGTTTTGGAGGCGATTATGAACAACGCTGTTTCAGGGTTCAGGCGTTTGAGGACTTCAGCTAAGTGGGTACCATCTATGTTTGATACGAAATGTACCTGTGGAAGAATACATTAATATTATTATGTAAAAATAAAATATATCGGTCAAGTGCGAATCGGACTTATCCACCAAGGGTTCCGTATCAATTTTATAATTGTTTCCTATAAAAGTAGATAGACTTAAAAAAGTGTACCTTGTGTAGCAAGTTAATTAAAATGTTATTTAAACATAATCATTATTTACAATAACTATTAATATTTGAAAAAAGTTTTCTCTTATTTTAATAGTACCAAAATATTATTTAATTAAACATTATACTATACCTTAAGATGATTAGCGTATGGCTTAAGAGCTTCAGTAACCATGAGAGGTCCCAAGTCGGAGCCGCCAATGCCAATATTTATTACATCTGTGATTGGTTTGCCTGTGTACCTACAATATTATATTTAAGAAAATATTATATGAGGCTGTATTTGCACAGTAGGACATGGTTTTATTATAAACGTGCTGATTTGAGGGTCGAGTCCCATTTTAGGGAATTATTATATTTCATTTACTTACTCTGTAAAAAATAAATGGGATTCTACAACTGGGGTTATTTTTAAAATTATTATTATTAATAAAACATTACGACGGACATGAGTCTTCCGTGCTTTTGGGATTATTTTTTTTTTCTATCTGTGTTTGTTGTGATTTTGCGTTTTATTTATTTATTTGTAATCAAGTACATGACTATGAACAACTAAAGATTTCACACAATACTATTTATTGGGTGGCTTGAAAAGCCCTCCTTAATGATACCATTAGCAGAAGGTTGTTGAACAAAAGATTATTTGTTTGTTGGAGAAGCTCAGGTATTACTAGACTGGAAGAGTCCATTTGAGTCACAGCCAAAAATATTAGATGTCTTAAAATGATCATATGTAATGATGAACATTCTAGCAGGAATATTATAAATTAAGTATTGAACAAAATAAGATGTTCTGTTCGCGGAAACTCCACGTACTATTTTATTAATAGAGAAAAGTCCGAAAGTGAATGAAGTGAAACTAGAGATGGAAAGTCTTGGAATATTAGGTTCACTGAGCCTACAATAGTTAATAAAGCTAAAAAATATTATATTAAAACATCGGCCTACCCTTTCCAATTGCCACCAATAACTTGTTGCGAGAACTCCTTCATATGAGCCAGTACTGCATTCACATCCGGTGTTACATCCTTCCCGTTGACTAGAATAGGCTTGTTCTGTCTATTACGTAGTGCTATGTGAAGGACTGCGCGGTCTTCGGTGAAGTTGATTTTTTGACCTGATCAATATTTTAAAATATCAATTAGCGTAATTATATTTAAATTTTAATCGTGTTTTCCTTTTTTCCCACATATAAGGTAGAGGAACTATTAATAGGTTCCAGATACGAACCCACCTTCCAACCAATTTTAAAGGCATTAAGGCCGAATTCAACGCCGCGCTTTGTTTTCTTACAAGAATGAGGAAGTAAAATAATGGATTCCTCTGAGTGGGAATGAAAAACTTGTCCAGAAAGCTTCTTTCCTTGTGTTAAAGTATCTCTAGCTCTTATATATTATAAAACAAAGTCGTTTCCCAGCATTGTATCCATGTAAGATTCACACGTAGAACCATACAACGGATTTTGATGAAGTTTCCACTAATAGAAAGAAAGAGTGATTTCGAGAGGAAAGTAAGTTTATATGTATAATATATGAATATTATAAGTATATTAGTATAGTCCTAGCATGCAAATTTATTAATATATGTATATATTGACACACATAATTACAATGGTGAGAAGTTTCTATACTTCATACATATATTAATTTATATTTTCCTTTGTTTCAATGGAACATGGTTTTATAATTTTTTTTCTAAAATTTATTTTTATTTAGCAAAATCTAAATATGGCTATCACATAAGGAAAACATAAAATAATGACATAGCTGTATCATGCTGAGGCTTATCAGTAACATATTAATTAGGAATAAGATCAGTCAAACCTCTTGAATTTTATTATATACATAGAAAGATGATTCCACTTTGATAAGATAATTGCAAATCTATGGAATAATTAATATACATAAAATGTTTCTCGTTCAAAGATAATGAATTAATCTAATTTTCTTTGCTCCGAGATAAAGTCTAGCATTAAATTCCACTATATTATTTACACTCAATATATGAGGTTTCAAAAGGTGGAAAGTGGGAAAGGAAATGGCTTAACACTAGTTTCCCTCTGCCTACCCTGCTATAGGATATAACTTGATAATGTATATAAATAATAATTATTATTTACCTAAAAACATAGCATCTCTTGCTTGTTCAACATTGCGACTCCTTGCCAATTGCAAGAGAAGTTGTAAAGCAGCATCATCCACTCTATTCTTAGAGTAATCTAGTAAAATATCTCCATCATTGGGTGTTGGTATGCGAAGGCTGTACATCAAAGATGACATTAGTAATGCTCTTTTTATATTATATATAAAACAAGTAAATAAAGATTTAATATATTTTAAATTTTATTCAATTAGTAGAAAATATTAGGTAATTGCTCAACTAAAATATAAATATACAGCAAAATTAATATAAAAAACCAATATATGAAAGAAAACTATATATAAAAAATGTTAAATTTTTTTTTGATGAATAGAATAGATAGTTCTATCCAATTTCAATCAGCCAAGAACTATAATTAAATTTGATGAAGGTAATAATAGTAATAATAAAAAAATCAATAAAACTATAAAAACACCTTAATTTAAAAAATCTTACTAAATAAAAAAAAAAACATTATGTAACATTTGAATTAGAATAATAATTTACTAACTTATTTTGTCCTTTTTCTACTAAGTTATTTAATAAATCGAAATATTCAAAAAGCATGATAATTTTTTAAAAGTTTATACGCGATGACATTGCTTCGTTACCGGTGACCTTTTCGAAACTCGAGTTACTTAATAATGTGAAATGAAATTAGAAAGGCATTGTAATATAATGTAAAACACAAAATGTGTCAAATATAAAAGAAATTACTCGAAATTGATTTAAAACCAAATGATTTACTTTTCTAATAATAAAATAAATGTGTTTACCTAAATTTTTTAAATCGGTCAGAATCCTGTTGGAATAATTGTTGAATATTTATCTTCTCAGCGTTTCCATTATAAAATTCTTGGAGCTTTTTAAATGCCGGGTCCTCTTTTAAATTCACTTTCGGTTCCATTTTAATTGAGGATAGCTTTCGTGTTCTCGGTACAATTGTTTGCCGAAACTGCCGTATCAACAAGGTTGATAACGAATGTCGAAATGACATTTCAATGACATGTGAAGGTTATTCGCGTTTTATTATTCCACCTATTTGTGCATAGTTATAAAAATCGATATTAAAATATCGATATTGATAGACGACAATGCAAAGATATAAATTTAATATACATTTGGCCTTCTTGACCAACAATCTCCAGTATACTCGTTCTACAAATAATTAAACAGGTTAAACATATTTAAATATTACAGGTTCATCGATATTTTCAAGCTGATATTTAATAATATTTTGTTATATTCCATTGTTATACTTTCTG
The DNA here is from genome assembly GCA_037127375.1 of Dione juno. Classification (NCBI taxonomy): domain Eukaryota; kingdom Metazoa; phylum Arthropoda; class Insecta; order Lepidoptera; family Nymphalidae; genus Dione; species Dione juno. Next base: position 966,317 of record JAXRJS010000088.1, on the reverse strand, counting down.
ATTAAATAATAACATAACGATGTAGGAAAGAGATAAATTTGCATTTGTAATAAGTAAAAATCTCGATATTTTGTATATTCGCGTACCTACTTTATTCACATAATAGAAAGAAGGGAAAGAGGGATGGCAATTTTTTCTTCCTGTGGGATTGCATCCCAGCATCCCTTTTAAATTTTTGCTCCTTATACTACAACATTTTGATATTATGAACTTAAGCAAACCCATTAATTACTTTGAATAATATTATAATAAAACAGCCTTAAAACTTATTAACTCATTTATTAAATGATATACAATGTATAAAACACTACAAAATGGCAACCTACATAAGCCACTAAATTGTTAACATCAAAATATTTTAATGAACACTTTTAAAATAGATATATTGTTGAATTATAATATGAAATAAAAACAACTTACTTCGGTTTTTAGAACAACAATTATATTGTTGTCTGAAGGTTAGGTAAATATAATATTAAAGAAATTCTATTTTAAAATCCAAAAGAAAAAATATAACCCAATATTCTTTCCCATTAATAAAAAAACCATACTATTTAAATCTACATATAATATGTGTTATCTGTAACAGATTTATAACTGTTTCTAGAATTAAAATATAATTTTTAATTTTTTATTATTAACTTCAAACTTAATATGCTTTTAAAATATCCCCAATCAACTAATTTTCCCAAAAAATGTCTCTAATTTAAATCACATACATTTTAATGTTTGAATTTTTAGATATTATGAGATCCTCCACTCTGTATTTTTTTCCAATTATTTTATTGATTCAATTTAAAAAGTTACTTAACACACCCAAAAACATTATTTGTTATAAATTAATTCAATAACTGTGTAATATAATATATCAAATACCTTTTTTATATGCTCACAGTATAATAGCACCAAGGTCTTTCTCAAATTAAATTTTATAATATTTATATTACAGATTATTACTGGCTATTTTACCTTTTAATAGATATTTATAACTTCATACTATAATTGGATAAGTTTCTACTAATTAACTAAATTTGTTTGCCATTTTCACTATCATTGATCTAGTAACTTAAAGATGTCACAAAATTATAACACTATATTATAATTGAATCGAATCTATTATATATGAGAACATACGATTAAAATTATTGAAAGCAGAAAGACAATAAAAACGAAAAAATATATAACAATAACCAAATTATGCTAAATAACAATTTTTAATAAGTATTCTATAAATATAAATAAATATTAGCAATACTCATCAATACGATATATACAGACAATGCTGCTACGTTTCCATACAAATTATATAAAAAAAAAATAACATTGAATAAAAACTGATCGAGAACGTAATTTTATCGAAAATTAATTTTCAAATTTGAAATATTTACATCATAATACATGTAAAAATAAATTTAATTACATTTTAATATATTATAAGCATTATCTTTACATATAGTTAAAGTTTTGGCAAAGATTAACTATTTCAGGAGACATGATATTTATTATTATTGATACTTTATTAAATAAATAAATAAATAAATATATATGTATATGATAGTTAATATATGTAGTAGTCTAGTTCTGGGATATTGTTTAAATGTGCCTACTGTATTAAGAATCTGTGGTAAAATGAATCTGAAATCGTTATTACATAAAGGTAAACCATTCTATAGTATAAGCTAAAAGAGATTTCATATTTTTTAATAATCTTTCTATTAATTAAAAATATTAGTAACCAAACATAATATATAATCAATTACATTAAAATTACTATCTTATATAAGTGTTGAATTAATATTAAAAAAAAAAACAAATGTAATATTATGTAAAGATATTCCCTTTAAGATACTGTAGGACCCACCCAAGTTCCAGTCAATTTAATGGAACTTTATAATTTTTTTATAATATTAAAAACAAAAATGATTCTTCTAGCATTACATAAAGTCGTATTTCCAACATATTATCTTTTTTTTCTAAAAATCTAGGTAATATAATGAAGTACAGACAAAAAAAGTTAAATCAAATGATTATTTCCTTTATAAAACTAAGATAAGTTCAGTAAAATATGTAATTGTAACAGAGGAGCACTAAAGGTACCGTGTATCGGAGGCGAAAACGCCTATAGGAAGATATGGGAGCAGGGAGGGGGAGTTACAGCGTGATGAATATCCGCTTCCTGTGCAGAGCGACGGCCACGGCCAGCCACATGAGCATGGCGGCGGCGTGCGCGGCCAGCAGCTGCGCGTGCGAGGGCGCCGCCAGCGCGTAGTACAGCGGGAAGTGGCGCTTGAGCAGTTCGCTGCCTATGTACAGGAAGAGGGCGTTTTGGCCTGGAGGGCAATATAAGACATAATTACGACACTCGTATATCAGAAGAACTGTAGTTAAGATCTAACGTTCTCCACATCTCACGTCTCAGCTAATTCTGAAATATTGCGCTATCAGTGTCGCAAGTCAACGCCACGTGTCGTTATTAATATAGATATTTCTTATATACAATACAGTACATCAATGAGTATAGTGTGTGTAGTGCTAAGCTGTGTATTAGATTATACATTACACCATTACAATCCATAGGATCATTAGCTAAAATTAAATTAATATTGTATTACTTATTAATTATGTACTACTGTATATTAAATGTAAGTACTCGAGGCCGCACCAGTACTAGAGGCCACTCTCTCATAGTACTCGCACCAGTACTAGAGGGCACTCACATAGAGCACTCGCACCAGTACTAGAGGCCACTCATTTAGAGCACTCGCACCAGTACTAGAGGCCACTCACTCAGAGTACTCGCACCAGTACTAGAGGCCACTCACTTAGAGTACTCGCATCAGTACTAGAGGCCACTCACTTAGAAATCCTACTGCATTAATAATTTTTTATTTCTATTGCACTGGAAATTTTATATATTAAAACAGTTGGAAATACCCTATAAAATAATAATATAATAAAATACACTTACCCGCATAATACAAGGGCCGTCCACCCCACTTCGTCTTCAAGTCTACCAAGAAATACAGCACGGCCTGTATAAAGAAGGCCATGGCGGCCGTCACCAGGCAGTAGGAGAGTGACCACAGGTTCTTGTTCACTGGAATTACGCCGCCATTATTGGAGAACATGCATAGAGCACCTCCGGAGACACCGAACACGATTGACCAGAATATCCATCTCATTATTCTTGCTCTGTGAATGAAGAATTATTTATTATAATGTACACAAAAACAAAATAAGTATATAATAAACGGATGCGCCGTGAGTGACCAAGTGAACCTCAAAAATACTCATAAAAACACGATAGTCTATAATAAAAACACTTTCTTTTTTCAAAAAAAAATATTGATTTTTTTGCTCATTAATTTATTAAACTTCATATATTTTTCAATTTCTACTACATACCTAGCATGATTATACACCAGCATTATCCTGGTGGCGTGTGCTCCTGCCTGGACCACCAGCACTCCGGACAATACGCCCAGGATACCTTCAGGGTCGTGGGGTAAGACAGTATGGTATATCTTGCGGAAGGTACCGCGAGTGTAGAGATGAGACTCGCCTAGGATTAATCTGGAAAATTTGAATAATTACTGGATTTATTATATTACACTTAGAACATTTTTATAAATAAATTAGATAGAAGAAAAATTTATACGAAAACTAAAAAAGTCATTTATAAAAAAAAAAAAAAATGGCCAACAACAAACAATATTTTAATAAATATAAGCCAAACTAACCTATCAATATACCCAGTGATCCCTGCAGTACAATTCTGCAGCGAGAAATCTCCTAACGCCGTACGATGTAGACCACCAGGTCCTGAATATCCCTTTGGACAGCCAGGAGCTGGAACCGTCAGGGTTATGATGACCTGGAATAGGATTAAAATTTTAATATGCATATAAAAAAACCAACTTTATCCGCATTTAGGATAGATAGAAGGAATCTAGTGTCATGACCAGGGAGAAGAAACGATAATCATTAATTCCTCTGAGTGAGATTCGAACCCAGAACTCTCACTATGAATCCGAAAGGTGGTTAATAAAGTGAAATAATATAAATGATTTAATTTTTACCTGAATAGCTACAATAAGTGTCGTAGCTAGCCACTGTTGCCAGCCGGCTGTGACATCACGGAACAATGAACGACCTGTATATGGAAATATTATTTTTTGAAACAATATTATATATTACAAATATGACATGTATAGAATTCAAAAATTTCTCATTAATTAATTCAGTCAATTTTTTTAGCAAGTTATATTAATATAAAAAAAAATAGGATAGTACGTTTTTTGCACGTAAACTTTAAGATCAATTAATTAAAAAAAAAAACTAGAAAAAAATATCCGCACTAACACGTAGACACAAAAAACGTAGTTCACATACGATAAATTGAAAGCATTAACATTCATATGGTTTGATTCCGGTGACTTTGAAGTTTAATAAATTCTGTGCGCCAAAAGGCATCTTGATACATCCACAATGTCTTGAGAAAAAGAATCCGGACAGATGGACTAACAGGCAAAAAAGTAATCCTATAACTAGTTCATTTTTGTGTTCAGAAGTACGGAACCCCGAAAAAATTACTCCAATCAAAAAATCGAACCCACTACCCAACCAATACTAACCTGGCGTAATATTCTGGCTAGTCCTCATAAATGCACACTCTAAGGCACCAGCTATTAGATACATGGCGGCGAGGCGCTGCAGCACGCCCGGGAACCGGACGTTGACCCACGACACGTTGGTCGAGCTCAGGCATATACCGATGAGAGAGAGCAGGAGGGATCTGCGGGCCACCTGCCAAGGAAAATAGATATAAATATGTAAATTAAGTTGTCTTTTCTTTTTGTCTAACCGATTTCCGCCTAAAATCAAGACATTGCGTGTTGATTGGCGAAACTCAAAGCCACACGTTGTATTTCTTGTACTACACTATGTTCTCCCTGCCTTGCCTACACTACCCTGCGGGATAGTGCGTGAAGAGGCAGTTGGTACACTTCCATGAATGAGATTTCAAATAACGATTTTAAATCCACAAAAATCAGTCTAGTACATCAATCTTACCTAATTCGAAAAAAAAAATTTCCTGCCTATATATGTACATACACATTATATTAGATAAAAATGCATCTAGGGAAAACCTAATACCGCCAATAGATCAAAAATTGAAAATAAAATCAACATACCTGTCCAAAAGCTGTCGTCCTAGATATGGAAGTCCTTAACCTAGCGTTCAAGGACAATACCAACGATTCTCCCATAGCGAAGGCGAACCATGGGAACACCACGTCAGCAACGGTGAGACCATTCCAGGTAGAATGGGAAAAGATCCTGTAGCCACCGCCGCCGGCGTTCACGAAGATCTGATGGAACATAGGGAGAAAAATATTTTAAATGTTGACAAGAATTAGTTGTTGAGGTCCTCGTGCCACAGTGGGACAGCCAATGACCACAAATGATATGTTAGTGGGCCCAATCTCAACTCGGAAGAGTATATTACTTTCATTTCCCTGGTATTGCATGACAAACCACGGCGTGGATCTTCGCCAATATTCTGGAAATGGGTGGAAAGTGGAGTACACTGACTTGACACTGGGTTCTAATCAGTGTTTCTGATTTCTCGACCCTTTTTTATTCCTCGATGCACAAAAATTCCCGACCTTGATTTCACGAGTTTCCGAAGCATCTCGAGAAAATTTATTTTTTTACTAAATCAACTGTTATTTTCCAACCTATTACTTATTATAAAGAATAGTGATGGATGAGACCAACTGAATAAAAATGACACATTTTTAATTGTCATAAATTACAATAAATAATTAACAAATAAACAACAAAAAATTGATTAAGCAAATTTAAAAACCTTAATTTTTATACTTTTTTCTTATTTCAACGTGCCTGATTTTGTATGCCGAAGTTTCAACTGGCTAAATGTCCTTTTATAATTTAATATGGAGTCCAAGGTCATTCATCTTGGTTTACGATTACGAGAACTAAGATTCGAAATTGTATATAATTTATTGACATGTAACAACAGATCTAACGGAAACAAATATCTATAAAATTCTTACTAACAAACTGACTAGAAATAGGTTTAGAGTAAAAGTTTACTGAAAGATCTCGACCCGTCTAGGACTAATATCAATTTCTATAAAATACATAGAATGCGGCACTAGTAGAATAATTTGGATTTTGGTAGAGAGAGGACCTCCGACAGTTGAGGTGACCTTATGACCAATATTAATTACGAATTTCTCGAGGTCTCGAGGCATCGAGGATTTTTTTCCCGTTTGGACTAAAAATAAATTTCTAGAGAATTCTCGTCTAGGGTACGCTCGAGTAGCAACACTAGTTTTAACCCACTTATTTAAAACTTAATTTCATTAAAAAGGTATTTGGCTTTATTTGCTTTACAAAATTATTGAAAAATCTACAAAAATATGACTGGAGGGGCGGGGGATACTGTATATAATATACAAACAAATTATAAATTATATGTAAAATAATTCTTCCGTCCTGTTACACGATTGTAAGCCTCCTAAGGGGTTATATAAAATGATTACGTTAAACAACGCATAATGCCACTTTCACGGGCCTGGCCGATGTCATAACTATAGGTATATTAATTAAGACCATCGTGGCGCTGGCGACTTGCTGACTGTAAGCGCGTGGTTGTGAGTTTAGATCCCGGGGGAAAGAGTATTCTTTACTTATTAAAATATCCTCATTAAATTAAAATATGTATATTTAAAACAATATAACGTCGTGGCGCAGAGGCACAGCGTCTGCCTGTAAGCGCGAAGGTTTGTGGGTTCGATTCCCATGACTGGCAACAAGGCAAAGCGCGGCGTTGAGTTCCGCCACTCAACACGCAATCCCTCGAATGGCGGAGATTGGCGTTCGGAGTGTCTTAACACTAAGTTCCTTCAACCTACGGCTCCCTCTGCCTACCCTACAGCGTGCAGGATACAGCGTGAAGCTAAATATAAATATAATATATCTATAATATAGTGACCGGTTACTACTAATTGGATAACAGTTGATTCACTATTCATGACTAATAGCCATATAAATATAATTAAAAATATAATATATGTATGAACAGATATATGAACCAGAAATTGTAGCTACATGTTACATGATACAATGATTATTAAAAATAAACTTTTTAAATATATTAAACTTGTATTTGTATGCCGTATTAACAATTATATAAATGCTTAATTACTATTCCACGGTCTTTTAAATTGTTATCTCTTCAATCACACCTAACTCTACATTTCTACATTTATATATATAACGTTATAATCGCGAATCCGTACAACGAAAGTCGAATCCGTATAATGAAAACTTTCACACTGTATTACAAGTTCCATATGTTAGTTTAATAATTATAGTATCACTAATCCCTAAGATATTAATTAAGAAATAATCCAAACTCACCATAAGAGCTATGGAAAATCCTCTAAATATATCCAAGGACCTTAAGCGCGAGCGTGTCGGCGACCTGGGTACGCTCGCTTCAGTTGTAAGAACACGGGTTTCCGAACCCAATTCATTGTCTTCTCTGTGACAAATAATACGGTAGTCTTTTTAAATTATAAAAATAAAAAAAAAGGAAATTAATGTTTTGGTTTTGGGCCGCATATTCGTAAGATATTAATATTATCCCGCATAACACTACGCCGCACTTTGTCATACCAGAGCAGGGAAATAAAAAAAAGAATCGATGCCCCATTAGTTGGTATCTAACCCACACTGGTTTAGAAAGAGTTGACAGCATAAATCTTTAAAAGTATATTTTTAGTTTTTTACATTACATTTGTACCCACCCATTGGCATCTGATACCTATTGGCATATGATACCTCAGACCTTTAAATGACTGTAACTTCATTCTAAGAATATCACAATCCTTAAGAATACCACATCCATTCTAAGAATACCACAATCCTCCAATCCAATCCCAATATAATCCCAAAATAGTTTCAAAATATATAGTATAGTCCCAAAACAGAGGCTTACCATTAAAAAACAAAAATTTGTCAACAACAAATCAGTAATGTATTTTATATTTTTAAATTTAACGCTGTTTCGACGGAACTACTTGACGTCATGTGATCCTGATGTGAAGTCAGTGTTGTCTTGTAAATAAACACATTTGAAACATGAATTAAACAAACTCATTGACAAAATTATCCTAATATTGTGTTATAGCCATCATAGCCAGCCAGCTGTTTATAAACTTCGTAATTTTTTAAGAATTTTGTTAATTTTTGAAATAAATTAAACATCTTATTACATAATCCCTATCTAGCTACCATATTTATAGCTATCATATTTTCATATAAACTAAATTATCCCACTGTATTTTTCCCACATATAACAGGATCCATATGGATCCTGAATAATGAAGGTTCCTGAAGAATGGAGAATCGATGTATCTATAACTCAGTATTTGACATCATAAAATATCACATGTACCAGGCATAGCTAGATTACTGTTTAGTGAATAAATAAATTAAAAAATCTTACCTGGCAAAATATCTAGCATAAAATCTGCTTGCAACAACTCTTTTGACAATTCCTTTTACTATATACCATAATGTTGCCATAGACAGTAAAACAACCACTGCGGTAAGAATTGGTAGATATGCTGCATCAGGTTCAGCCGTCATCCGAGGAAGGCATTTATCTTTTGTTATTTCAGTCACATTGATACTATACCGACCATATTCTCCGAATTCATATGTACCTATAGACAAATAATGAATAGTTTTTTTTTTAGTGTCATGCTGTATCCTGCGGTAGGCGGAGGGAACTGAAGGCAGAAGGAACCTAGTGTTAAGACATTATGTTGCCCACTTGCTGCCTTTTGAGGCATTGCTTGTTCAGTGGTGCAACTCTACACTGCACTTTAGATTTGTTGCCAGAGCAAAGAAAATGAAAACATTTTATTCACTCAAATGGAAATTGAATCCACATACCGTCGCGTTTACTGGCAAACATGCCACGTCGTAAATCGTTAAACAATACAAAAAATGACCATTTTATATAGGTTTAAATTTCACAATATAGTTTTAATTTTTTTCTATTCGCAAATTTTAGTATTTATCTACACAAATATAAAAATGGTTTATCTAACACTTATAGCATGTATATTTATAAACAAACTTACAAGGTAGAGATAAATAGGGAATAAAATGGTCAGTATTGATCACTAATAATGTGATCATATCATTAATAATGAAATATGCTTAAAACTTGTCATAAAATATTCATACATACAAAACAAATATATAAGGTACTATAAAGCAAGGACTATGATTCATATGACCTACTCAACAGCATGCAAATGTTAATTAAAATTGTTTTATCATAACTTTTAACAGAATTTATTCCATTTTGTAGTGTTAACTGTTGTAATAGTTATACATAAGTGTATTTATTAACCGGTTTAAGGACGACAGCTTCGTAACAAGATAATAAACAAAGAAAATAAATTGCGTAAAATGCGTACCATTGCAAATTTCCCCATTTCCATTCTTTATAGCGTACCGTAGTGGACTTAGAGTTTCTAATACTATGCGTTTTGTAGATGGTACTTTAGCAGTTTCCAGTAACATGCAATCCTCGCATTCTTCATATTGGCTCCAGAATGAAACATATTCATTTGTTATAATTTCCAAACAAGCTTGGTCATATTGCAGTACTACACCATTGCAATCACGTCTTATTGCACCCACGTTTTCAAATTGTCTCAGCATTTTGCTAATGCCACATTAGCGTAAAGTAACTATATTATTGTATCCAATACAAAGCAACAATGCACTTGCAAAATTGCAAAAACAACTTAGAACACTCAAAACTGAATGTAAAATGTGAATCATCGAGTGAACGAACATATAATGACGTTTAGGATCGAATGAAAATCTGTCAGTCGTCAGAGCTGCCAACTTATAAATGATAAATAATATGTTTTCTCGAAACGCCATAACTTAATAAAAATAGTTTGTTCTGATTTTTTTTATATTCTCTTCCAATAGATGGATGAACGAGAAATTTCTCTCAATATGCTTCCTTTCGCTGATTGTCATATTTTATATTATGAATAAAAATTATAATACAATTTTAAATATAAATTTAAAAAAAATCATTTAAAAATATTAATAAATCTTCCTAAACCAACATAAGACCCAGACGATCGGTATAGGTGGGGTCATAAATTCAAGATAAAATGTCGGAGTGTCGCACCAAGTCAAAGATACATCAAAAAGATATCGTTAGTGAAAAATAAATCTTTCATAATGGTCTCAAATACACTTTGTTAACATTTACTATTGTGTCAATTGTGCCACGATGATCGATGTTCCACATTTATATTCGGTGTTATACTGAAATAAATATAGACTGTCCAGCGTTGAGCTGGATTCTGTCGGTTTATCTGGCAGAGGAAATCTAGTGCTCCCCCACTTCGTTTCCCATTTCTGCCTTTTAGACATGGTAGCACACCACGCTTTATTTTGTTACTATTGCGAGAAAAAGACAATAATTCATTTTCCCCGACTAGTAATTGAACCCACAACCGAAACGTTTACACAGACGCTTGCTAAGGCGACCCACTAACTTTTTAAACAGTTAATAATTAATAAAGCATAATATACAAATCTCTACTAGATTAAATAGCTTTCACTGATTTATCATTTTCACATGTATGAAATATAAGACTGTTTATCACACTGTACTGTACCAAATGATAATTTTTAACCGCACGACTTTTTATCACTGTCCTTGCTAGTGTTTGATAAAAATCACAATCAGTTGCTGAATAAATTTAGAATTATGAAACATCATATTTTACCACTTTCCTCAGTCAATTGTTTATTATTAGTTTTAATCAAAATACAATAAGCGGGTCAAATCAAACAATACTTTATTACTATAAGTACCTTCTTATTATATTCTTTGAAAGCTAAAGCCTTCTAAAGCATAAACGTAATTGTGTTTATTAATTGTATTATTAAATCGGAAAACTTAAGAACATGGTTATCAAATATAGCAATTTCTTTAAAAAATCATCTTGAACATTTTTTGGGACCTCCACATACGTTTTATCTTCTTCTAGGCTATGGTATTCATAAAACCAGCTAGGCAGAGGTGATGGAGGATTTACAAAATATTGGTATCTTGTTTTTCCGGATGTCAAGACCAAAGACGTGTACGGCCCCTTAAAATAAATCTGCAAAAATATTGTAAAAAAATATTCTCTAATTGAATAGTCTAATTCTCAAAATTATATTCAGGCACTAAGAAAATAAAAATATCTACAAACGTATAGAAATTGGAATGTGATGGGACTACCCAAGCGGTAAAACAAGGCAAGGTAAGTTAGTGTGAACCTTGTGTTAAAACAATCCATTCCCAACTCCATACCAGATTGGGGAAAGGTAAGTAATTTATATGTAATCATTACCACGACTGGGTTCGAACACTCAACTGCTGCACTACCCTATAATGGCCTCTTTAAAATAAATACTTATTGTAGTATATTTTGTGTATTACCTTAATCTGTGGTTGTGCCATTGAATTTTCAATCAAATAAGATTCTGCGTCGTTTATGTGTGTTATTCTAAAGGCAAAAATAACAACATTAATTATAAATTTCAAGCTAAACCATTTATTAAATATAATATATACTTGTACTTACAAAAATTTGTTTATAATCTTTTTTATTTCATATTTTATATCTTTCAAATTTATATATTTCGTATCTTCTTGTTCTCGTTCTTTGTATATTTGTTGATCGTCCTTAGATAAAACTTTCTTTGGATCATCTTTTTTAACTCTACGTGAGTTTTGCGATTTGAAACTGTTAAATAACAATTATTTATATTATTTGAGTTCTTATAATAAACCATTTAGGTAAGTTACTATTTTTAGGGTTATGCATCTCAAATGAAAAAAAATACAGAATCATTATAGAACCACTTTCTTGTCCGTCTGTCTTGTCTGTCTGTTAAGACATTTTTATTCAAGATCGTGTGGAGGTATCAAATTTAAAATTATTATCAAATATCCACGTGTCCACGGTCAATTGAAGCACAGAAATAAATCAAACTTTCAAACAACGCGTTTTTGCCGCAATATATATGAAAATCGTCGCGTAATCAAAAATTATAGGGTAATTTCCAATGACCTTATTTATTATTATTATTGGATACTATACCATTGGATTTATGAAATTTGACAAGAAGCAACGAAAGTCTGAAAATAGTTTAGTAATAATACTTTAAAATAATTAACTTACTTTTCTATAGCCGGTGCGATAATCTTTTTAAAAACTTTTTCTTCAGCATTATTTGCCGCAAACAGTGTGTTAAAATTTAAATCATCGACATTTAAGTTCAAGACCCACAATGTATCGAGAACATCATTAGAATTTCTTTCGGAAATGTCAAGTAAATCCTCATTTTCTTTTAGTAATTCATTTTTTCTAATTTTAGCCGAAGCTAGGGCTACGATAAATAGTATACGAGCTAATTGGTACATGTTAACTTCTATATCAATGTCGAATTAATTAGTTTTGGTACGTCTCCGACTGTTTTGCGTCTAATTTACTTACACCTGAATAAACAGTGTGGTTGTCAAAGTTTTTGAAATTTATTTCACGTTTTATTAAAAATTTGCATCATAAACGTTGAAATGTTGGGAATTATATTTGATTTGTTTTCGGAATTTTTATTTTTTACTTTGGACGTTAGTTATGTATGGATGAAATGTTTTTCGAATGGACAGAAATTTATGATTGAAGCTTAGATTGTATCGGAGGGATTAAAATGAAATTAAAATTCGCCCACGCCGGGTAAGAGCCGGGTATCCCAGTAATTTGGTGATATAAGGCTCATCCTCTGACTAGCTTGCTACCACCGCATCAAAAATGAATTGCCAATTTTTTGATGATGAGTTCCGGTTGAATGACTTATAAGCCAGCTTCTCCTATTCCCACCTATCCTTTTTACCTAGGATATGGTGGTTCCAACGTCCTTAGTCCTGCACAAGTAGGTGGCCTGTTTTGGCTAGAAGGTCCGATGGCCACCCGTTAGTTTGGACTTAAACTCAGATATATCTTAGTTTCGGAGTACTGTCTTGCCGCCACTGATGGAAGCTTGTTGTCCTCATCGTCCCCGTGTGCTTAGCGGCACACTAAGCTCTACTGGCGAGCCAGGGTTATATTTAGTGCATCTTTAACTATGGTGCTGCCGTAGCCACTACGTTGTCTCCTCTCACTGAGAACTGTGGGCCCACAACAATCTCTATGGCTGTACAAAAACTACAAAGCGTTAATACAGCGACTTACCTTATCACATTTATTTTAGACATTAACAATATCTAAATGTGTTCGTCAGGGATAGTATCTGTTATCAGCGACTGGACAGCGTAGGGGACATGAGAGCCATGACTTTTAGACACTCGTAGAATGTAAGGTATAATCCGCATATACGCGTTTTATAGTGGCAATATCGAGATTCACCGTCAGATACAGATTACTTGCTCGAGTGTTACCCCAATGTAGCCGCTACTCATTAAGCACCATACTTTAGTGCCACCATACTTTAGCACCAACTTTTTTCTAACCACCCCCAGAAATTAACATAATTTTTCACCTAAAAAAATTTGTTCTGTTTTACAAATACATTGTAGTATTAAATAACATAAATATTGTTATCAGTTTCAAAATAGCCTCAATAAGTGTCATTTGTACTGCATTAAATGTTTTTGTAAAATTATGTTAAGAAAGAATTTTGAAATAAATGCCACAAGTTGTAATCCTCCGTAAATCACAGAGTGACAGATTATCTTTAAGTTGACTACTCTCGGACTCGGAGAGTTACCTGGTGTCCGTTTATTTTATCATTTAGCATCTTTGCGAATGCTCGCAGGAATTATTTGATTTAATGCCACTCCACCATTGCACCTCCAGCCTCAGGAGCAGATAGATGGATAGACAGATATCTGCACCATTTGGACGCATTTTGTGCATCCAACGTGCGTGCATCGAGTTCTTTTTTCCGTGTACTTGCATATTATGGTATATTTGAGGTTTTCCCTGAGTGTTATAATTTGGGGGCTTTCAAGCATTTTATCCGCATCAAGGTTGGCAATGTCTCCGCAATTCCTTAGCGTTGTAGATGTCCATGGCCGAGGGTGGTAGTTTGTCTGCTCGATTGCCTTTTTCAGGTTTTAGTGGGTATGTGGACTGGCCGACATCTGCCAGTCCACGAGTCTGGCAGTCTTTGAATAAAAATTCTCCTCTTGAAACCATCATGACTCGGTGGGTTGTATCTCAGCAACGATCCACAATGTCACAAGTTTGGCCAGAGAGTAATTACACATTGTCTTGACACTACATTCTCTATGTCTATGTGAGATAAGGCAGAAAACTGAAATAAAAATTGACATTGCATGCAAGGTGTAAATAATATATTTTTTAAATATGTATAAACATTTTACTCAAAATCTTTGTTCTACTAATATCAATCATCTAAGTATTTTTATTGATTTCAACCATTTAATATAGATGCAAATTTAATATCAATAGTTTATAATAAATAAACAAAGAATAAAAATACAACAAATAGTTCTTATAAATTTTATTATTATAATAATTAAATACAAAAATATATCTACTTACAATTGTTTAGTTATAAAATTATATTAACTGCCCATAATGCAACAGATTATACTCAAACACAGGAATGACTTGGAAAAGGAATCAGTTCTTAACATTATTTACTTTATACATAGATTAAATGTTTCTTTTTTATTATGCACGCATTTTAAATAAACGTAATAGATATATTATACAATATATTTTTATAGCATTACTAATGGCAGCATCAAGAAATTTAGCGCCATATATAAATAAATATTTTCTTTCATTTTGTACTTATCATAATTAAAATATTAATTCTATACAATTCCATAGGTAAAAGATTTTGGCTGTCTCTATCGAATAAAACGCTGATAGCTCTTCATTTATTTAAATTGATGATTAAATTCAACTATCTAATTTAATATATATATTTCACACAAAAACATCTAACCTTAATTAACTATTAAATAGTGTAATACTAAAAAAATAGTGATAAATATTTTAAGTAGTAGCAAACAAGTATAACAAGGATTTAGCAAATTGCACTATTTCCGATCCACCAAGCTTTGATTCTCCATATACTCTGTCAACAAATGTGATTGGTACTTCGCCAATCGTGTAATCTAGCTGCCTTGCTCTGTCAAAATAAAAGAAAAGATACAGACAAATATACAAAGACATGTTCTGACTGAACGCAATATTTCAAGTCCACTCAGGAAAAAAATATATTAAAATTATTTACATTATCCTGCTCTGGTAATAAAACTTGGGTCACTTGTCTCTGACTCGGGAAGGTTTGTCATTTAAAATCATTTACATATAATAATTATTTATCTAATTTAAGAATCATGATAAGGCCACTTTGTGTAGAAAACTTTTACACAAAGAATTGAAGCCATATCAAACAGTTTATGAATATAATAACTTATATAAGAAGATATAAGCATAGTATGTTTACTAAAACATACAAATATTACAATGCATGTGATTTTTCTTAAAATTACTTTTAAATTATACAGAATACCACCAAGACAAAATATTATCTAGATAATTTCACTATAAATAAAGGATGTTTTAAATTTAAAAGCATTTACCTTATAATCATTTCCATTTGAAAAACATAGCCCTTTGATACACAGCTATCAATTAATTTCTGTAAAATATCTTTTTTGTATAATCTGTAATGAAGAAAAAGCAAATAGGTTAATTTATTTTTTGATATGCAAATTCTAAAATATCAAATTTATATACTTCGTTATTTTTTATTATTACCTAAAAGAACCTGTTAAATCTGATGCTCCTGGCCTTAACAGAAGTTGTGTAATAAAATTAGCACCTCTTGAAATTAATTTTCTCTTGAAATCCCATCCATACACACCCCCTTCTCCTTTGTACCGAGTGCCAGACACAAGGTCATAGTCATATTTCTTTTGGAGTTCTATAAAACTTGGAATAAATTTTGGCTGAAAATCAAAAGCGATTTTTAAGCATTTGAAATGAAATAATTGGAATGAATTAACTACAGATATTGGATAGGATTTTTTTCTAAATATATAATCTTAAAAGATATTTTATACTCTTTCATGATAGGTATCTAATAGGAAATCTACTGATTTGTTATGGTTTAACACAATTTACTACCTTTTAAATACTGATTGTAGAACACAATGAGTTTTTAATTAATGATTTTACTGATAAATATCATACTTTGTATAATAATAGATTAATAAATAAAGTCCAGGTGTACAAATGGAACAGAAGTAGAACAGAGTGTAGAAATGGAAGTTAAGGTATTATAAGACTTACATGGTGACTTAAATCTGCGTCCATAATAATAATAAAATTGCCGGTTGCATGTTGTATACCGTGGATGTAAGCCGTACCCAATCCTAGCTTTTTCTCTCGAGGTCGTAACACTATTTTATTAGAACCGTATATTTTTTGTAGTTGCTTAGCCATATCCAGAGTTCCGTCTGGGCTTCCATCATCGATGATTATCACTTCATAATCGTAACCGCTAAAAGTACATAATAAGTTAGATTACAAAACATGGTTACAGATTATTTTTGGCAATAGTAGTTTTTTTTAAATTTAAACAACAAATCTTCTACCTCTTGTCAAGATATTTAATAATAAGCCATATTATAATAGGCAAATTTTCTCTTTCATTGTATGTAGGCAATAAAATAGAATATTTATCACTTTTCGTTATTTCCGATTCCGCCATGGCCGCCATGCTGTCAAATGACAAATGACAAAACATTTTATTTACACAGGCTATATCTACTTACAGCTTAGAATATAAAATACATACACATTTATAAATACTTGAATATATTTTATTGAGGAATTTTGATAGTAATAACAAGTAGCAATTAACTTTAACAGTAGTCAACATTTTCTCTTTTAATGTATTCTATATGCAATAAATTTGTATTTTTTATTTTATTCATTGTCATTAATTTAAATTCATATTTTGTTCATTGTATCCGAATTATAACGTTCCATTTTTCACTTTGCATTAAAATGATAACTGTGTTATATCGTACGTAATACTTGACAATCCTGTAAAATGCACATATTACGTGAAATGATATTTCTAACATTTACGTCTTAAAAATTATAAAATGTATCTCAATATTCTTGAGTAAATTTCTAAAAAAATAACAGCAAAATGATTTCAAGTGATAAAAAATATTAAACATACTTAGACTACGCAGTTAATATTATATTTGTAGCATGCATTGTACTTAACTGGATAGATAAATAAAAAAAAAACATTTGAATTATGTACCGATAGTGAAAGTAAATTTGTGACATTAAAAAATAATAAATATTTTATTATGGGTAAAACTAGTAAAGTAGTTGTGTGTGGAATGAAAGGGGTAGGAAAGACTGCAGTATTAGAACAACTTATTTATGGCAATGTTAATTTTAAATCCTCGTTTTATCCGACAATTGAAGATATTTATGTGGCTAACATAGAAACAGATAGAGGTACGAAGGAACGCGTATGTTTTTATGACACCGCAGGCTTGGAGCCTCCACTAACAGGCGAGTTTAAAGGTTTAGTTCAAATAAGTTTTTACTGCTTGAAGCTGATGCTAAAATTATGCAGCACATCTTTTTGTTTTTATACATAATGCATTTGCTTAAATATAGTTAAATTTTTTTATAATATTGAAAACATTTACATAGTGCATAATTTACACAATTTATGAAAATAAATAAATAATAATTGAAGCTTTATTAAATTGCACACAGCTGCTGATACTGCACTAAATATCAATTATTATTTTTTAAAGAAGTATACTAAATATATATATTTTCTGTTACTACAAGATGCACATGTCAATTAATCTTATTCAAACATTTAACATTTAAACAAAAATAAAAAATAGTATGTTGGTAATTCACTCAACATGCAATGGCATCAATTTAGACAGAATTTTAAGTATATATTGGTACTCTATTCTTCAACTAGTTAACTCAGTTACTAATAACTGGATTCCATCCCCCTTTTTATACTAGAGATAAATAAAGCTTAAAAAATTCCAAAGATTTAATTATAAAATATATTTCACAAATATTTTTATAGGACCACCCCAATCTCCAACTATGCAGCTCACCACAAATCAAGTTCTTCAGCGACACTATCTTGGTTTTGCTGAGGGTTTTGTAATGGTCTATGACACTACGAAACCAGAGTCATTAGATGTGTTAATGTATTTAAAGAAGGACATAGATAGAAATAAAGATAAGAAAGAGGTTAGTTATAGTTCATAAACTACTCTAAGTTTTGTGGTTCCTAAAAATTATTTAAGATTAGTTTAATTATTTAATATACATCATAAAATGAATACTAAAAAGGAAAAAGTAAACATTTGTAACTAAAAGTGTGTTTAAATATAGATTTTAAGTATATTTGCTTATCATTAGTAAGAGAAAAATTTAATGAATGATATTGTGTGTAAGACTTCTTACTTGCTATTTTTCTATTTGCCTTTAATTGATATGTAGGGATTTCAATAGGAAAGTGAATTGAATTCTATAAACCATAAGCAAATTTGTACTCTAGATTATCTCTGTTTTTTCCTGAAAAAAGTGATAAATATGCATAATAAAAGATATTTATTTTTCACAGGTGGTCATGCTGGTAATAGGCAACAGAACCGGCCCAGATGACTTAAACAGCTTAGAAAATACATGTTCTAAAGCTTCCAACTGGTGTGCTCGAGAGAAAGTCAGACATTTTGAAGTTTCAGCTATGGACCGGCCATCTTTGTATGAGCCCTTCATTTTTATGACAACTAAATTGAATCCAGTACAAAATAAAACAACATTCCCACAATTGAGTACATTGAGCAAATTAACTCAGAAGAATAATCGCAGCGATGCTATGTAACATTATGTTTCTAAACTATGCCCCTTTTGCTATCAGCCATGACGATAAAGGTAAGGAAGGATCTAGGAGGAGGGTGTTTAAAGATGTTTTAGACATGTTATAGAATGCTTAATACAATCTGTTTTTTTATTATTATAATAATTATATTCAATTTGAATATCAAATTAGTGACTATGATAATTGTAGAACATATTGTAATATTGAAAAAACATATTTTTTATGTGAACATTTTAAACCACCCTTTCCCTAGAGTATTTAAAAAAAATAAAGCACTTACAAATATGAAATGCTTAATACAATATCACTCATTTTTTAAATATTATGATTTTTATATAATAATTGTCTCAAAGTAAATATCAATAAATCAATCCATGAATGAAAAATTACAACAATTAATTAATAAAAAAAACAAATTATTAATTATAAATGGGTTTGCTGTTATATGTGTATCCATAGTTTTTTCAAATGGCAATATTTTTTATATATAATTGAACAACTGCATTTAAGAATATATATTTTCTTTTTGTGAATCTCATATATACACTAAAGAAAAGTGTATTAAAAAATATTGTATTTAATTTTGCTCCAGTGTCACATTGTAATTATTAGTAGAAC
Source organism: Dione juno (assembly GCA_037127375.1). Classification (NCBI taxonomy): domain Eukaryota; kingdom Metazoa; phylum Arthropoda; class Insecta; order Lepidoptera; family Nymphalidae; genus Dione; species Dione juno. The sequence goes on along the minus strand of JAXRJS010000088.1, from coordinate 946,637 downwards.
AACCTTTTTAAGATTCTTTACCAGTTAGATTTCTGATAATTTTATGTAGTATGTTACAATATATAAACTTAAAATTTGATATTATTTAATATATTAAACTATTATTCCTTTTTAATACCTGAAAAAAATTAAAAGCATTGTCATTAATCAATGACAATAACACTTATTTAGCGGATAATAATGCTATTTATTTATTTTAATTTTATATTCATATTCTCTTACGGAGTATAAATGTATTTAATTTTTTTACATTTCATATTTTGTACATTCTATAATTTGGTAATACAAACACATTTTTTTAAATTGCATTTAAGCCAATAAGAAGATTTTTATTTAATAGAGTATATTTATATAAAAAAGCACAGAAAAATAATTATTTGTAGCAATTTAAAATGAATTTTATGTATGTATAAAAATTATTAAGAATTACATATATTGACATTATTTATTTAGACTCACTTAATCTCTCTTACAGTATTATTTAATTTTATTATATTGTTATTAATTAAGTTTCTGAAAATGTTTTTTTTGTTATTTATATTATTGTGAATTTCTATAAAAAAAAGGAAGTTAAATAATCATTCAGCCCCATGTATTTTATTTGCTATCATCTCATTAAATGACATGATAAGGGGCATATGTTTAAGGAAATGTTTTATATTTAAGAATTATAATATGAATGCTTGAAAAATTTAAATTAATTATTAAAATATTGACATCATAATGTTTTTTGACATACAATAATAGTGTATAATCTAATTAAAAAAAGTTCTATGAAATTTTATAATAATGAAAGGCAAGGTCAAGGTATGAGTGAAAATGATGTAATTGGTTTATTGGTAGCTCAATTGCAATTCCTTCTTTATCTGTAGGGAGGCTGTTGCGGCGAAAATATTTGACTGTAATCGCTATGGTTGTGGGTTGGATTCTCACTCGTGGTAATACATTATTTTAATTTCCTTCTTTGGTAAAACAAAGCCTGTCGTTGAGTTCTCCCACTCAACATGCAATGTCACGAGCTAGTACTGATAATGGATAACAAAGTGACACTAAGGTACTGCCTATCCTGCTGTATGCTATACAGCGTGAAACTGAAAGTAAACAATAAAAAGTTCCACCAGAAGTAAGACAAAACTTCTCTAAAGAAGGAAATGCTTTATGTAAATTGAAAATGAAAATATTATGACAGCTGGCACCAATTTTACAATTTACTTACTAGAATGTACTTAAAATTTAATATAATTTATATTTGTTTAAGTTATTTATGTAATTAGTGCAATATGTAAATAGTTTTAGGTGTTTGTGAGTTGGAAATAAAATATCTTCTCATAGAGATGCTAACAAAAAAAATAAGTTGTATCAAACATGTAAGAATTTTGACGTAGGCAACGAGAAAGTATGGCTTAATAAGCTACAGCACTTGGACGTTGGCCATGAGGCGCGGGTTCGAATCCCGCTTTTAATATTTGCCCGCCGAAATATTTTCTTTGATGTGAAAATGAAATCCAAACGAATGCTTGATTTTATATGTTTTTTATTTATATCTTTTTAGTATAAGAATAATGCTTTAATATATAATTACATTATTTACTAAATGATTTTATAATGTACTTAATGAGAATGATTATAATATATAAGTATATAAGAGTGACGCTTATATTATAGAATATATATGGAGTATAGTAATGTGTAATGTTTCGAATTAGGGTGGAAAGCGGAGACCGGAGTGTCTGGATTGTGTTTTATTTTTCTAGTTATAAATTTTAAAACTTCTTGATAAATTTGACAGCTTCGACTGAATTGACTTTTTATTCTTTTTTTTTTTGTTATTGCTGCACGTTCTTGCATTTTGACATGTACATTCTACATGTAGTATGTACTTGTAATAATTAATACATGTTTATATAATTTTTGTAAATGATTTTGCCTCGAATATTTGTTTGTAAGGTACTTTAGCTTCTATATAATGGAATTCTTGAAATTTGGTATTATTATAAATAATATTTTGAAAGCATTAAATAAAATATATTCTCAGTTTTTAATTGTTTTATTTCCATAGCAAGAATTACATTTTTATTTTAACTATCTTTAAATGTGGTTTCGCCTGTTTGGCCAAACGACTATAATTACGAATGATCTGTCATGGAAACTCAAGCTCTTCTGTTTTTGCAAAATTGTTCCATATTAACCTATAAGCCTTCCTATAAGCCTTCGCTATATAGGTACATTTTCCAACAAATAAAAAAAAATGCTTCAACCAAAGTAATCTCGTCTGCTTTCTAATATTAGTGCAGATGGATTTACGTAGTTGTTTTTTATAACATTAGTATTTGTGGGTATATTATATACGTAGACACTGTCATGGCTCAGTGGGATAGTGTGCGATATGCAATGGTGGAGGGTCCTATCCATATGGGTATGTATATTATTTTTATTTCCTTGATATGGTAACAGATTCTTGCCAATTATGCACGTGTAATGTAGACACACTAGTTTGTTCTATTTAAGCTAAAGTGTCAAGCTAGTCGGTCAAGTGTGAGTTGGAATTGCTCGCATACCGAGAGTTTTGTACCAATTTCATCATTAACTGTTATGGAACTTGACAAATTTGTATTTGTAGGTGTAAGTCAATGAAAACTACTACAATATTAGTATAAACAAAATTTAATCGATTTAGTATAAACTTTAGTCGTAATTTGTGTTGTGACTGTTAACCACACCGCAGACCACTGGTCGGGAACCATTGACTTCATCAATTTACTTTACTTTACTTTACTTAAGGAGTCACTGATTTCTCAGAAGATCGGAAACCTAAAAATTAGCTCAGTGACACCCAATACATGATACATGTTTATTAAAAAGCTTTTTATTAATCTATTTGTAGCATACAAACTAAACGTCAATTATTTCCATTATGTCTATATTACGACTTTATGACTTTCTTCATATTCAATTACGTGATAATAAATACAATAAAGTTGAAATTTTTCTCATATTATATATTTTTATAGCATTTTCTGTGCATTGCTATGTTTACGTCATATGGCCGTTAATTGTAACCTTTATACTACAATTAAAGATTTATATTAAAATAGATAATATTGTTGAATTTTAAAAACCAAAACACAAAAATATACATTATTTAAAAAAATACTTATGTTATTCTATATTAGCTAAAAAATATTTAGAAAACATATAACGTAGATTCATTCATTGAGAGATTTGAACCTGCACCTCCTTGATCATCTAAGAGGCGCGAATGGCGAATGTGATGACAGCATGTTGTGTACCGCCATACTTCCACCTCCGGCACTAGTGCTGGTTCCTAAGCTATGATACGGCAGCGCGTTCCGCCGCGTTTACAGAAGAAATAAAAGAAAAAATATAAGCGAACAATGTAAACATGCGATCTTACCTTAGGATATATGGATTTAGTTTAGCTGATCGAAACAGTAATAAAGAGGAACATTGAACGGCAGGCACAAGCTGCCTGTATGTGACATTAAGAATCAGTGTCCAAGAGAGGCAGGGTCAGACCTTGGAAGACCTTCGGAACTACAGTATCAATGGAACTGGAGGAAGGTCAAGGTAAAAAGGACGAGCCAAAAGAGGTATGTAGATATCGCTAAGGATAAAGTATGTACGTGACAATCAATTTTATTTTTTTTAATTTACAAATAAGCAGCCCAGTGCTGCTAAGCTGTAAAAAGAAATTATATAAATAGTTTACAATAGCTATCAGTACTATAGATTATTACTGACAACATGTGGTTAACGTGTGCTCTAATTGCGTTATTTGCACCGCTAAATTGTAAAGGAGATGGTACGTACATACCAATAATGTAGCTATGCTATATTATTTAACTTCTTGTCTTTAGCTATGGCGTTATTTTAAGTAAGTACTTATTTGTCCATTTGACACTAACTGAAACATTTTAGTGATCCGTGGTGTTGGAACCACATTTATTGTATTCAGGTAGGCGACATGTAAGTCGGGTATTGTATATAAGATTGTAATAAAATTGACACGTTACACAAACCCAGATGAGGCCAAAATTTTCGATTTAGGGTAATTTGATGTCTTTTTGCATCTACTTGTTTATCCTTATTCGCACGGATGTCACTCTACGTTCCTTTCTTCCAAGTGTATAGTTTTTTCAACTTCGTCCTCCATTAGTTCTGAGGCTGATAGATAAAAGTGGGATGTCCTCCCACTCTTTACTATTTACACTACTTGTCTATGTTCATTTTCTAACTTCAAAATGTGGTACGCAGCGTCTTAAAGAGACACCCACCAAATACTTTCTATTCTTCTCTTCACCACTTGTTCTTTTGCAATATGTTGTTGAGTCAAATAGTTTACACCATTTATCTTGACCACTAAAGTGCATTGATCATACGCTGAATGGTCATAAATATTTCTTATATATCCTAAATATATCCGACATTTTGCTAAATCAAGCTTATCTTATTTGAATATGGACAAATATGTAAGCATATTCGTTCATTTTTTAATTCTGTTCACATCTACCATCAACAGCTTTGTTTATACCTAATTTTCATATTTAGAGTTTTTATATTTAGACCGATACTATGGAAAGCTGAAGACAGACCTTGTACCAATCAAAGTAAGTCTTGGATTATTTCTTCTACGAAACAAAGATTGTTAAGGCGTTGTCTATGTTAGACCAGTGGAGGAGCTTAAAAAAGACCTTCCCAGTACGTTGTAAATAAATTGCGCGAGAAATTATCAACTTTGTTACTGTAAACAGTTTCGCTTGAAGTATGGCCTCCTTATATATTTCTCCCCAAATCCTGCTAGTCATGTTTTATATTTTTTTAGAGAACAGTAGCGTACAACATCGAATATTTGGCGGATCAGTTCACAAGATAACAGATGCGCCATACTTCGCGTCGTTTTTGGCATCAGATCAACCCGTTTGCGGCGCGAGCATTGTCAGTCAGGAGATTCTTATAACAGCAGCACATTGTTATTTGTACGTATATTATTACCTGTGTATTTCTATTACATGTGTTTAAATATTATTTTAGCTTTACGCCTGATATTGTATATGGCAAGATAGATAGAAAGAAAAAATATCAAGATATTCTGCTGATTTCTTTGTGTGTTGAGTGCTGCCGTGTTTTGTCTATTCAGAGCAAAATAATACATTATCAACATAATATAAGCGGTGAACCCGCAACCTAACTGACGTTAACAGTCAGACGCTGTGCCCTAGCTTCGCGATCGTCTTATACATTATACTAGAAGTCTTACCGGTTATGATTTAATATATCTATATGAATTCTGACAAGATCATAGATCAGCTACAGATAATAAATATCTTATTTTTTTTTTATTTTAGACCAGAATATAAACATTCCGTTAGAGTAGGCACAGATAAAATATATCAAGGATCTTCGTATAATGTCCAGAAGATAGTAGCTCATCCAAAGTACAGGCCATCGGCATTTCGTTACGACATAGCTGTGATTAAAATAGTAGGCCGTCTATACTTTGATGATCGAATATTTCCTATACGATTGGCGCCACGTGACATTAAGTTGAAACATGGTGATATGCTGACTACCATGGGCTTTGGGAACACGGAGGTATTTATAATTTATTTTTTTATTTTTTCATTTCGTCACGAGTATTAAGTTATCCTAGTCTACACTCTTCTAGATCTAAAATACTCAGTTAGTGGTCATATGATGGCTCTCTTTAGTCTTAGAGGGCACCATTTGCAAGTGGCACACGTTATCCCGCTTTATTTATATATCTAAACGCGGTAAAAATTTATCAGCCAGCTTATATCTTGAAATTGGGTCAGCCTGCTACAGCACTCCGTACGCCAATTTTCTCACACTTATAAAAACAAGATGGAAGTCGGAATCTATTTCAGAATTTTGTGTAACCTGACTAGGGAAATAAAAACTCCATTTGGCATTGTAATCACAAATGCTTGTAAAAATTGTACAACCAAGGATTTTTATTTGTTTATTACGTACTACAAAATTAAAAATTAAAAAATGGCTTAAAAATAACATAAAAAGTATTAATAATTAATAGATAGTAATGTTGCGCATATTATTGCCCTTTTGAAGAGCCAAAAGGTACATATGTATATAGATTTATATTATAGGACTTTTTTTACAGTCAGGAAAGCAAGGATCAAATTTACTAAGGGTGGATATCCCATATGTTTCTAGAAATGTATGCAAAAAAATTATTAGACAAAATGTAACCGATGATATTTTATGCGCGGGAGGCGTTGAAGGATACGACTCGTGCCAGGTATGTAACTCACAAGTTCGTTTTAGTTTTTGTTATGTTTATATATTTGTTTACGCCACGTTGGTAAGTTCTAATACCATTTTCTGATATGACTCTCGAACTTCTCAAGGAGGCGTTCAAGTATTACGTAACGGAATTTTTGAAGATTTTTGAAGGGGGGGAGGCCCCCTTGTAAGGTATCGTAACGTTTCACGGGATATTCCCCCCCAAATTGCGTTACGTAATACATGAACGCCCCCCAACTAGTAAAAGTACAAATGTTAAACATTTTATGAGACATGCATTTAAAGTCGGTTCTGAAATTGTATACAAATTAACACATTTCCCGCATTATAGTGACTATTTATAAGACACTTCATCTTAAAAAAATATTTAGTAAAAAACAATATTATTTTTTAAATATAATATTATACTTATACATACATAATAATTTCCAGGGTGACAGTGGAGGTCCTCTCGTATACAAAAATCTTTTAGTTGGCGTAGTATCTTTTAGTTTCGTAAAAAGTTGTGGAAATGATCTACCTGCTGGATACGCTCGGATATCGGCGATGCGAGATTTTATTGATACGACTGTAAGGCAGTTGAGCCCGAGAAGAAGGAAATATAACATTGAAGAAAATTATATAAGTACAGATTAAAAATTAGTTTTATTAAACAGATTATTTCTTTCTTTTTATATAAATAAAAATGTTTCACAACAGATTCGTAATTAAATTCGTATTTAATGTTTTAATAAGCATTATTATTCAAGGTCGTTTAGTATTGTGTTTTGCATTAAATACTAATTTATCAAAATTCAATATTAAAAAGTATATATCGATAGGTTTTAAAATTGTATAATAACTACACGATTCACTTTTGGCAGAATGGGCGTGGTCAACATGCCCTTTAGTTCTGGACGTAGCTGACCGTACTATGGATTCGCCATTTCACTCTGCTTGAAATCATAATTTCGCTTTTGTGAATTGATAAAAAATATTGAAAGCGTTTCCAATGAGAGTTTCATTTTAACTGGATAATTGTATACATTTAACGAAGACTGTTACGAAGTGTTTGAAACGGTTCTAGAAAAAACTACAATACTAAAACATATGCGTTTAATAAGTTATGAGGTAAAAGAGTATCATAGAATTTACTTTTTTAAAGATACTTGGTAATTTCACATATTAAAATATAAATGTAAATTTAATATTCAATAAGAAGTGCCAAATCACACACACAATAATATTTAAAAATATTATTGTCAAATTTTAATACGAAAAAGAGGAATAAAGGTAAAATAAAAACACAAAGCAGTGGCAATATTTTTAATGTTGCATTTCAAAATGTATCTAACTTACATAAATCAGTTCTACACTAGGGGATGTCATCCCAAGCTATCTACGGAATAACACTTAAATTTATGGCTCGTTTGAGCGAATTTTTATCAGCTTTTGCCTATTTATTGTGAATTAAAAAAAATGAAAGTTATTACTATATTTCATCTGTGGAATAAAGAATTAAAACATAAAAAAAATACTAGTTAAAACAATTAGAATAGTAATAATTGAAGTGAGATTTTAAATTAATTATAATAATACTTTTTTGAAACACATACTTAACAGCTCCATTGTAAGGGAACGATATATTATATTTATATTTTGAAATAAAAATTGTAGAAGCGGGAAGACTATTATAAGCAGGTAATATTAAAAACTATATAAATTATTATTTTAATTATAATATTTAATTAAATCAAAGTATTCTAATATGGCGGTGATCTTTAACAGGTAACGTCGATTAAAATAATACAAAAAGTACTAATTTGGTAACTAATTAATATTTGATATATTAAAGTAACTATTGTGAAAAATTATTATGTTTTTGTTAATGTATACATCAATTCTAAGGCTTCTTTCTGACTAAAATCTTCTTGTAAGTTGTAATCAAATGTATTTTAATTGTAACGTGATTTATATGTAAACATATATTTTAAAGATGTTATTGTCCTACAAATATCTATAAGTGCCATTTCCAGTTAGAATTAATTATGTTGAAAATGTTTGCACTAAACATTATGGCGTAATAAGGCAAATGACGTTAGACACACGTTGCCGCAAATTGTAAGATATATTTCTATTTACAAATCAATTTTGCAAATTGGCCATTTTATATTTGCTGATTATATGTTTCAATTCAAGTTTACTTAAGTATTATTTAAAAATGATTAGCTTGAATGTTCAGTTATTTTTGTATACAATTATGAACTGCATTTAGCATTAAAAGATAGTACTTTTTTAAATTATCTTTTTAATTTTTGAGATAAAAGTCGTATTGGACATCGATGACTTATGACATATTGTAATATATATATGTATTAATGTATAAATAGAATTTTCTTATTATATTTGATCAAAGTCAATCGATTTCTATTAAAAAATATGTTGTTAAAAGTAATATATACGACGATATATATATTAAATAAATTATATTGGTAATAATTAATCTTAATACATAATAATGTGGATAATTTATATTTTGTTTTCTTCTCAATCATTATTTCTTATCCTTAAAATTAAATAAGAGAAATAATTTCAGCCATTAAAAATTATAATTTAAATTATAATTTGAATGTGAACTAAAAATAAGCAAATTTCGTCTTTAAATATAGAATACTGTATAATATTTATGTACTTCATACATAAGCAAATGTTAGAATTAATCAATTATAATCGACAACATTAAATCCAATAAGATATCGATATCAAAAGATCGATATTTGCACATCGGCACGTGAGTACTACTTCATCTAAACTATGACTAGCCGCGCCTTCTTAAAAATTTATAACTAACCTATAACAAAGCTTTTTCGCCACTTTGTGGATAACTTAATTATTCGAGAGCTCATTTCAACAACTATATTATTAATTTATTTAAAATTAAAAATGTTGATTTTGTCAGCAAATATTTTAGAATTCAAATAAATAAATACAAAATGGCGTTTCTTTGTGAAAAAAAGTACAGATTTCTTAATTTTTTTTCTTAAAATTATTTGCATAATAGAATGGATTGGAACATGAGAGATATATTTTTAGTTCTTTTTTATCTTTTCTTATACGTCTGATTAATTTCAAGATAGTAATTTGAACTAAAACATTCTAATGATTTCGAATATACAAAGCTTCGCTGTGGTAACGGTACCTTTTTATTTATTTCTAAGTTATATAATTTAACATTAACACTCTAATCCACACAATTAAATTTGATAATTTAAATTAATCAATTTTATTTCAATATCATATATTATGGAAACAATGAATATTAATATCGCATCGGTTATAATGAAAAAAAAAATTATTATGAAAAAAATTAAAACCTACGGATTGAAAGAGATGGCTCAAATTTTCTATTAATATAGAATGAAAGGTAAATTTAGATTTTACAGAATATAGGGATAATTGTATTGTAAATTTTATCTAAGTGCTGATTTTCTACAGTGAAAACGTCGGTTAAACCAGACCTAACTTTAAAATAAACTACGAAATTTTTTTAAGCTTATCAATAACTAAAACTAGGGCTGCACTAACATTACGATATCCCTATAATATATATTTAACAAGGTTGATAATCTTTGTCCATAATCTCAGTCCCATATTATGACCATAATATAATCAATCAGAATCTCCTTGCCTCCTTATCATTAGTATCATAAGTCATCATAAGTCTTTGCTATTAACAAGTAATGTGTTAATGATCTAAATTTTGATACATATTTTGTTTTTAAGTTCATGCTGACTTTTAAATTATTATTTTTTATATGAATTCTAATAATAGTCATAATTCAGGCAGAATTCGTGTTAATAATTCATAATGAATTATTAACACGAATTCATAGCATTATGATCATTATGACAAACACGAATTTTCATATATTAAGTAAAATGACAATTGAGCATTGAAGATCTATCCAATTGTTTATCGCTGTACTAAATAATTAAATAATTAAAATATGAATTAATCGAATTACCAAATTTAATGATTCTAATTAATTGATTTAAGTATTTATCAATCGACTACGTCCATTTTGAATGTATTACCATTTATAGGTTTCATTGCGAGTCTTGTTCCAGTATATTTAGTGTTTAATATGTTATCTTCGTCGCTACTTGAATCTTCGTAACGGTCGGTCGGTGCTGGTGTCGGTTCAGAATCTGAAGACTAAATTATATTATGACATTAGTATTATGAATATGTCATAATTTTTGTTTTAAAATGTGGATTTAATGTTCAAGTTGTTATAAAGCCTTGATGTGATTATGATAATGTGATTCTACGGGTGCGATTATACACATTCTACACTACTAAATACTATAATTAGAGAAAATACTTAAGAAATAAAAAGTTTATGCTTAAAAATTAGAAACCACAGGCCAAATATATATATATATATATATATATATATATATATATATATATATATATATATATTATATATATATATATATATATATATATATATTTATATATATATATATATATATATATATATATATATATTTTGTTTTTAGTTTCCATAATATTAATATTTTGTGGACGATTTGCATCATGCTGTAGTCTATCGTATATATTTTAAACTGATTTTTATTTTTTTTTACGAAAATATCAAAGCAAGTTATTAAATTATATATATGTTTTTTTTATTATTATGAATTTGCAATATACACACTGACACAAACTTATTCCAGCACTTTTACAGGGGTGTTATTTAAAAATAATGAATTGGAAAGCGAAACACTACAGAAAAATTAACATTCCCCTACTTTCATATACACACGTACAAAGCAATAAAAAAAGCTAGACAATATAGAAAAACAAACATTTATTTCTTGGGTCGTCGCACGATGCTGGTGGGGAGGCGCGTTGGCCTCTCGTCGCTGCTGTCCACACCCTATATATACCATATAATACTATTTACAAACACACAGACAGACAGATTTTATGTAATTTAGTGTAAAGGTGACTTAATTAATATTTAACAATAAATATTTAATATATTAAGTAATTTAAAGGGTTTTTTCAATAACTTAATTTTATATAAGTGAAGTTAGTAAGAAAATATACCCAAGATATAAATATTATAGAAATAGTTCATTATAATATAATGTTTTAACAATTTTCTTTTAAAATTAATTTTGCCACTTCGTCACTGAACTCATTGACACACACAAAACAGTCATTAAAGTTTATATGTATTTATACATGTGACATTGATGATAAATTAATAATAAATGTCATATTAATAATATACAAATATAAATTTAATTTGCGACAAGAGATTTTAAATTAGTCAAAATATGAAATTAAGGCAAGTAATCCATTCTGCCTTGCTTTTCTCCCAAAATATCGGTCAAATAAGACTATTGATTATCTACTAAAAGAACATTATTTGTTCAAATATGTAAAGAAGACAAGAATTTATTTTATTTACGTATATAATATGTTATAGCCTCCTTTAATTTGTCTAATCTTACATCAAAGTCCCCGATGGTGAACTTGGCGGCGGCGTCAGGCAGCAGCTGCGCGGGCGGCGCGCTCTCCGGAGATAGCACCTTGGGTTAGTCACAACACGTGATACTTATGCGATATATGTTTTTGTTTTTAATAAATTAATTTTATATGTTGGTTAGTTCATTTGTTTAATTTTAAAGTGTCAGCCAGTAAATATTGTGGTATTTAGATCGGGACGAGTGGCCAGTGCGTATGAAATTTTTGGCTTATATGTAATTAACTTTTTGTAATAAATATTTTTTTTAAATTTAATACTAAACATTTGTGGAAAATATTTTTATAAAAAAATATGGCTCAAAGGACCATTTCAAATATCACATAAATATCAAACAGGAAAAACAGTTAAAACAGTCACATATAAAGAAAAAAAGTATCAAATTAGCGGAAAATAGCTACACTCGTTAGCATTACAAGCATGTACTAAAGAAACACTGTACGTAGCGCTAGTGGTTGCTGGGAATGATGTAGAATGAACATGTCACATAGAAATGTCTATACAGTAACAAATATGTTGAAAATAAATTATATTATTGATACAAATAAAAGAAATTGTTACATTTTTTTGTTATTAGTCACATGAAAAAAACAAAAATACCCTTAAAATAAAAAAAAACGTCACTTACATCCTGATCACTCATCATTTCCTTAGTTGACACGGTAGTTTCAATCCTCCTGATAGATCCCTGGTGTATGTCCACATCTAGGGCCAAGCATTGGAATCTCCTTAACAATAAAACTACTGGTATAGGTAGAATACCAGCGAGGATCATGGCCACGGCGATACCTAATACCCAGTTGGGATATGGTGTTTTTTCTACACGACCCTGTCATGAAAAATGTAATTTCATATTAATCAGGACAAATGTGGGATTTAGAGTCTTATTCATTTCCAGTGTGCATTGGAAAAACACTTGGTTATTATTATTCAGCAACTAAAAGTTCTAGAAGCCAGTGTCAAGACACCACCATTATTTTTCTCTTAAAAATAATTTGATATGTTAGATGGCTACATCCAATGTCGCGCTTTATACAAAGAAACTTAGGATATATTATTTTTGAATGTTAACATAGCTTTGATACCGACATTGAGATTAATCTAAGCATCCGAAGAATTCTAAATTATTATATTGATAATACATAAAATAACGTTTGTCTCAAAACCTATATCCAAGGCTTTTTTATTTTTTTTATTGTAGTCGACTCGTAGGCAAAAGACACTCTAAAGCTTCACATGATATCTCGCATATAGCAGGATAGACAGACTTTTTTTAAAATAGAGTTCTTTAAGCCTAGTGTAAAACACGTTCTTCAGTTTCCGCCCAATTTTGGAGAAATGGGAGTGTTGCCCCTCGAATAGGTAGGTAATAACCCGTTACTGTCACGCTTACAGTCAAAACGGTGTACAGCTGCGCCGTGACATTTATATTATTTAAAAGATAGATAGAGAAATAAAATTTTATAAGTAATCACCTCTTCAGCATTCCAGGCGCCATAAGTAGGTGGGTTGAGCAGCATGAAGACGAGTGAGGAGAGCAGGATGCAGGACACTATGAAGGGTCCGACGTACCGCCACGTCACTTGCCAGTACCAGCCCGGACGGTAGCCGGTCATCTCGTAGATATCGTTTGTGAATCTGGTGGAAATATTGTATTTTTAGGTAAAGTTATATGCCATTCTAAATTATATTAATGTGATTATGGTAAAAGACTTTTTCTTTGTTCGCAGTTTCAGCCAAATATGTTTTAAGTCATATTTTTGTGTATCGAATAACACTGGACACCACGCCGCGCTGTGTTGTTCAGAGCGACATAACGAAAATACTCCATTCTCCCATTTATGGATCGACCCAACAAGCCGTCGCGTATACATTCAGGCTCTATAAACTCTAAATGATGGGCATATATAGTTCTACATACATTTTACATTAGTTTGGTAAGATCGAGAAAAATAGTACATATGATATAATAATAAATATCCAAAATTATGGAAAACATAAAAATTTTAACGCAGCGAAGTTTGAGCACGCGCCTCCTAGATGGTTGTTTTCTTTAAGCATTTTTCTAACCTTAGTGTGGGTTAACACTTTAAAAATAATAAATATCAACTTAGTTTCAAGATTTCATACGATATAAATAGATTTTAAAAAAATAAAAAACACATAGTATACTAAAAAAAACCTACTTCTCATGTCCATATATGTATATAACAGCTATCATTTCCAACAGAGCGACAACCACGAGGCCGATGGTTCCGGCGAACGAGTCGAACATCTTGAGCCAGTACTCGCCCGCGCCGGTTGTGAAGATCAGACCGACGAAGAAGCAGACGGTGCAAACGAAACCTTTGAGCAAAGAAAATTAGCTGTAGGCAAATAGCATAGGCAAAGAGGTACTAGTTTCTCACGAAAAAGCTCCTCCTCCTTAAGACACACTGTTCTCCCCTTTCCGCCCAGAGTGGTGAAGGGCGGCACTCGGAGCCAGAACTTTGTTTAACCAGAGCAAGGAAATTATAATAATTTATTTTTCTGCATGGGTATTAAACCCACTACCATTGCGTTTATAGTCATATGTTGTCCCATTACGCCACTTTGGTCTCAAAAACAATAGACGAAAGTTTTGAATATTATTTTTTAACATAGCAGAATTTATGATCTAAGCATTTTTTTTTCTTTTTTAATCATCGTCATCGAACCCATAATCTCGTTACCGAACCTCAGCCCACTGAGCCAAGATAGCGTTGTTAAATTAAAATCTATATATACTGTACATCCCTGGGACGACCACATATATATTACTTAATTTGAATTATTCTATTGCAATATAATTTTAATTATATACAGCTAAAGAGTTTGTTTTGTTTATCTCTCTTATCTCAGGAATTAATGATTCAAATTGTAAAATTCTTTTTGTAATGTATCGGTCCACTAAAAAAGAATGTTATAGTCTATATTACAATTACATCCTGTTTTAAGATCAACAGAAGCGAAGTAATCTAAAGCGAAGTATTATTTTTCAAATAATATACGAACGGGAGCTTGAGGACTTCAGCAGATGAAGGCGCACGTCAAGCTCAAGTCAAAAAAAGAGTATGGGTTCAAATTCTAATATATATTTTTTTATACCTTAATATAATTATAGACGTAAATAAAACTTTCTTTAAATTTTTACCTTAAAAATTTAAATTTACACTTACCAGTAATAACCGGTTTGCTGAACCTCTTAAAGAAGTCTATATCGAATATGGTACACAACATGCCTTCCATTATACCGATCTGGCTTCCAAGACCCAAAGACAGAAGCATCAAGAAGAATATGATAGACCAGAAAGGCGCTGGTGTTAGCTGTAATATAGCTTGTGTGAAGACAATGAAGGCCAGCCCTGTACCTTCTGCTGCCTGATTGTGAAGAAACAATTGATTGTGAAAGAAAGTAAGAAGTTTTTTTTATTACTAAAGTCTTTTGAATTTTATACATACATATCTTATACATGTATATATATTATACTTAATTTATTTATTTATTATCATATTTAATTTATTAATAATGAAATTTATCTGTTATTATTTGACAGCGTATAAAAATGTAGTAGTTTAATTTACCAGAGCCGGGATATAAAAATAATTTATTCCCTCGAACGGGAATCGAACCCGAAACAAACCCGTCTTATTTACCTTATATCTTATTTACACTAAGACGCTATCCTGTAGTAACGGTGAAGCTATACTTTTTTTTGAATTATATTTTTACGTAAAATTCAATTAGTTAATGTCAAAGCTGCTAGAATCTACAAGTTAATAGCGTAATAATATATTTTACCTCTTCCAGCTGCTTGCTCATTGCGCATCCGGTGAGATTGAGCGAAGACACTATGGTGCTGTTCAGAGACGGGAAGTTTTCCTCATAGTACGCCTGAGTGGAGTTAAGCGTGAAACCTCCGATTTGATGCAATGCTAACACTTTTATTTCCCTGAAAAAGAAATTTTATTTCAAAATATATTTTGCATAGATTGTGGGTTCGATTTCCACTCGGGGAGAATGAACTCGCTCTGGCAACAAGGCAAAGCGCGGCGTTGAGTTCCGCCACTCAACGCGCATTGCCTCGAAAGGCGGAAAGTGGGGAACGGAGAGTTTAACACTAAGTTCCTTCTGTCTATGGTTCCCTCTGCCCACCCTAGTAACGACAGTTATAATTCATAATAAGCGTATAAAAATGTAGTAGTAGCTAGATAGGGTTGTAAGGCTTAAATGGTGACGAGCCCTTAGAAGGTAAACAAGATATACGGGTTCGATTCTCGGTACGTTCAAAGATTAAAACATTTTATATATTTCTATTTACTGTGTGAGTAGCACTTTAAAAAGGTTTAAATAAATATACTAAAACGATTTTTATGTATCGCTATCTGTTATGTATTAAATTCGATAATAGATTTGTTACTATATACAATAATACTCAATTTATGTTAGGACTTTTCTTTTCAGTCAATCACAACTTTAATAAAAAAAAAAAATATCTATATATTGTACAGGGAAGAAATTATTAAGCATATTTTATGGACTCATCCAGCGGGTGCCCAACTTGTGGCAAGGTGAAGAGCTCAGAGCAGTGTCTGACTTGCATTTCAAGTATAGGCTGTAGGCTGGTCTCCGATGCCCGAGCACTTCTCTCTACTCTCATTTGGTTGGAAATGAAATTGAATAATGCTAATAATGCAGCCTTTTAAAACGACTCCGTGTAATATTAGGAGCTTATGTTAACGGTAAATTGTAGCATATTACAAAAGTTAGTTCAAAGTTTTCAATCTTTTTAAAATATATTTAACTTAATGGTAGTCAATAATGTGACAAATATAGTAATAATTTTTAATATTATATACTAGAAAAGTATATAATTTAATATAAACCATATAAAGCCTATTTATAGTCATAAGTGTTTATAGTAAATCTTATTTTTTTTAAATTTTATATAAAGAAAGACGGAGGAAACCTAATGGGAGTTAATGGCGGCTAAATAATAATATTAACAGTTCAACATTCTGTCAATTGTAGAAAAAACATCATATATTTATACTCTATTATTAGTATCAGAAAGGATATTATTATAGACATCATTAAAATTAGGTATATATTATTCTATATAATTTAAAACAATCATTATGTACCAGAAACATTTTGATCAAACAATTTCCGTCCTATATCAGCCATAGTTTCAATTGTTGCATTCAAAACTTACTCTAAAATTATAAATATTCAAAAACTCCATAGAAATAATTACCTCGTACCGACGCATATGCTGACGCATATGCTGCATATAAATTTACAATGTTATTTTATTTTAATATGTAACAAATACTCTGAATCCGATTCATACAATTTACGCTAACTTTTATTACAAACAATTTCCGCTTGGAAACTTTGCACTGTTTCAAATAGTTTTGTAGTTTACATGGATTTAAAGTAAAGCCTGTGAATGAGGCTCGTATATTTGTCGTATACGAGCCTCATTCACATGCTTATATACCTTTGTATATAATAATAATATCTTGAGTGAAATATAATGAATTTAAAATTAGATTCTAAAGGCACATATTTTCTTCTCGCTTTATCGTGTAGCAGAGTAAGCAAGCAAGAAGAAGAATAGTGTTAAGGTACTACGTTCTCCACTTTACCACACGATTTCAAAAACATTGTGTGTCCGACACTCTCCGGAACTCAACATCGCACTTTGTCATGTCAAAAATAATAATCTATCGGGGTTCAAATATTATTAATATCTTATAAACTAGTGTACGCCCGCAACTTCGTTGGCGTGTACTTTATGACCCTTGCAATCATACGGACTGCTATCCTTTTTCATTGAGATGTAAAATTACTTGACTTACATTACTGACATGACAACTAAAACTTATCTATTATTAAAGATCTTATTTTTGAGTTTAGCTTATCTATTTTGGTTCTAAATCCGGTGTTCTAGATCCTTCATATTATGTATCAAAATGTCAATAAATAATGTCCAGTACGTTAAATGACTTTTATTAAGGCGCCATTTCCATATATAAAGTAGTTGAGCTGGACGTAATGGTTCTTCATGAGTTGTTTCAGATCTTGGATTTTTATATTTCTACGCCTCATGCTCATCACGCTCAGCCATTTTTTGGTTTGCGTGAGTTATAACAGCGACGTCTCTCTATAGTTTGCTAAAAGGTTTCGGCCTGACCAGGACTTTAATTAATTTCTAGAACGTACTTCGAAAGCGGCACTAGTAGGATCATTTAGATTTTGGTTAGGTAGAGAGAAGAGCTGGAACAGTTGAGGTGAGCCTTAATGCATTTAAAACTTCATATCTTGTTTTCTTAACATCAATATTATTTTTATATAGAGTTCAAGGCATTCAGGCTTTTCCCCGTCTCGAATTAAGAAGTCGTAAGTAAACTAAGAAGGAGGAAAAGCAAGTTTCTCGAGAATATTCAACAAGTGTCCAGTATCGAACATTCTCGAACAGAAACTCTACTACTATCCCACTGTACTATTATGATTGCGTTATCAAAGTCCAATCATCAATTAAACTATACATATAACATATGTATGTATGTATGTACATACGTATGTACATACGTATGTATGTATGTATGTACATATGTATGCATATTATTGAAAACAATCAATATAAAACAAAGAAACATGATCTTGCGTACTAAAAATAACATCTTGTATAATATTTCAAGAGACGCCCCGCACATTAACCGGTCAACTGGGTGACCGGTTAATTGGTCCCACGATTGACTATTATAAACGTTTTGTTGTGATATCGGTATCTTATTCCGCATATTATCAATTTACAAGTAACAATATTGCGTAATTTGGGATGCATTTTGACTGACTGATTTTAATGGCGATGGTCCTGGCTTTTGGAGGTTTGAATTATTTTCATCCAAAAAGTGGGAGAACAATTTCAAATTCAAACTGTGTATCCATAACTATTGAGTCCATTCCAATATACGACACAATAGCAGTCTATTACTATTCTAAAATGACTCTCCTCGCTTCTTGGAATTTTACTTTACTGTGGCGCCAATGAAGGTATGGCTTATCGCTGAGAGCTCTTGGACTATGAGGCCTAAGTGGTGCGGGTTCAAATTCAGCTACGTTCAATTTTTTTATAATTTTCCAAATATATTTATTTTTATGTTAAATATGGAACAACTAAAAATAAACAAAAAAAATAAGCAAATAAAACAACCCACTTACTTAGTAATGCATTTCTCCACCATAGTAAACGCTTTGAAGCCCAAAATGCTAAAAATGACGACCGACGCGTATATAGCGGTTAACGCGTTACAGACGGACACCAGCAGGACGTCTCTGACACAATTGTTGTTAGGCGTGTTGTACGAACCGAAGGCGATGAGCGACCCGAACGCCAAGCCGAAGGAGTAGAAGACTTGTGTGGCTGCATCTAACCAGACGGTAGGATCTAGAAGTTTTGCTAGCTGTAACATAAAATGTAAAATACCATACATAGAATATTAAATGTCACAAGAAATTTCGGCTATTTAATTGAATTTAATATTTATTATGTACAAAAATATCTTTTTTACGTCTAGTGATAAGTCACTCTGGCCTATACATTACTTGTATACTTAAAGAAATATTTCACTTGGTAGAAGTTCCTGAAGTCGCGGCTTCGAAAATTAAACAAGTTTCTATGTTATATTATTTTAATTAGATGAAAAAGCCTTATATTAAGGTCTGAGACTGACATACCTTCGGTTTATACATATGTATAATTCCATCAGCAGATCCAGGCAATGTTATGCCTCGAACGAAAAATATGGTGAGCACCACATATGGGAATAGTGATGTGAAATAGACCACCTGGAAATAAATATAAAAATTGAAATATGCATTATTTTCATGTTAGTTAGATTTGAATTCACAGTCATTATTAAGCCAACACTTTATTGCTGTGGCATTTTAAATATATATAAAAAACTAAATTAACAATATGTTAAGTAATAAGTTAAAAAACTGAACCGATATCATGCTATATACTTATTTATTATTATTACAACTATCTATGTATATATAAGATGACATACCTTCCCACTGCTCTGAATACCCTTCATAACAATGAAAAAGACGATAATCCAGGCAAGCAGCAAATAGCATACGATCCACCATCTAGGAGTTCCAGGTTCATCAATACTTGGTGACGCGTCAAGAGCTTCCCGATACCAGTAGTAGACGGTCGATGATGCCTTGTTACATTCTATTTCTGCTGAACCATTATCTCTTGGACAATGGGCCCAGGGGAGTTGGTCTGCGCTGAGCTGGTAACAAAAAACTTGATATTAAGTACAACAATGTGTTTATAGACGTTATCCCGCCACGCGGTGGTACCATATATTTTAAAATTTTCCTTAGTATTCAGGTGAATCTTACTACGAAACTCTGTAAGGAATTGTTTCAAGGATGCTCATTTTTATTTCCCGCTAAATTACAATGGTGGGTCTCTCAGCGCAAACTGACTGAGGGCTATTGTTTCTAATAAAAATGGGCGTTTTACTTCATGTACTTAATGGTTTTAGAGAAATTTGCATTGTGCCATAGTATCGAATAAAAAAAATACTATTTATTTCGGCCCAGCTCGTATTATTATATGGAAATAGTAAGTTTAATTATGAATAAATACAAATAGCTCGGAATAAAAATATTTATAATATAAATACAAATAAGCGGACATTTTATTTGAAAGACCCCTTGAGTGTCGTATGGCCAATTACGTTACTGTCCGTACAATTATCTAGAAAATGTGTATTCAATATATATTACAGAGCATAAGATACTAGTGCTTTTTTAAAGAAAAAAAAAATTATAATATTTTCTATTTATATCTATTTTAATATTTTAAAGAATAATTTAGAACTTAATAAAATGGTTTGTTTGAAAATTTTAAATAATAATTAAATGTAGTGATTAATTAATCATTTAAATAATTAATATTATAAAACGTTTAAAGTTAATAAATGGCAATCGATGTAAAAACCCATTATATAAAAGATGACTAAAATATTTATGTATAAAAATATCAATTCTATTTAATAATTCAGATTCACGTTTTACGCTACCCATGTACTATGCATGTGCACCAATTTTGTTCGCAAGGTTGTTTTTTTATTAATAAGGTGACAAGATTAGGAAAATGTTTGTTTAAGGGCAAACGAGATAAGCGCCGAAGAAGCCGCGCCGTGTCGCTGCGGTACCGACTGTGGTTAGGGGCTCAATTTTTATAACCAATTACTGCATAATATATTTTGATCTGTCTGCTTGTTATTTATAGGCTATGTACGTATGTAGGTTATTGAGCTGTCCACTTCCTCGGCTTTTGGAAGCTAAATTTAGTTTAGGTTGCCAACAATTAAGTAATGGTCGAATACACATCGTTATTCACTCAAGCGAAAATTATAATCGATTAATTTTGTTTTATATATATATATATATATATATATATATATATATATATATATATATATATATATATATATATATATATATATATATATATATATATATATATATTAGTTATATCTTATATTGTAATAATTTAGAGTTAACATTGTAAATATGATTTTTACTAAGCATGAATTATTGAATATCATTAAAAAAACTTTCCCAATTCCTTTATAAAAGCAATTTCATGATTTACCACAATCACAATTTACCCACATAAGCAGAGAGAATCATGTCTTAAGTATCTACGTATCCCACTTTCCGCCCAACCGTTTCCTAGGAGTTGCGTCGAGAAAAATGGATTTTTTATAGATTGCTGTGGGCAGTACAGTACTGAACAGTCAAACGCTACTAATGTGACTTTTAATATATGTATATATTTTTTTTTAACTTGACACTATCGCGCACATAATAACACATACACACACACACACACACACTTCGTTCCTTGCTTTCCACCTTTCGAGACATTGCGTGTTGCTTGGCGGAACTCAACGCTGCGTTTAGTATACATGTATATAATATACAAAAAACATACTCACCCGTATACTATTAAACAAATAGAAGAAAACCCATGTTATAATGACATTGTAGTACAAGGCGACGAACAGTGTGACCACACAGCTGGCTATGCCGATACCACCGAGCCAAGGATGGATTGTGTTCCATACTCCGAGGGAACCGAGTCTCATCTTCTGACCTATGGCCATCTCGATGAGGAAGAGCGGTATGCCTTCGAGTATCAGCATTATGAGAAATGGAATAAGAAAGGCACCTGTGGAATAAAGTTTCTATAGTTTATTTTTAATACATCAACACGCACATTCAAAATATGGATATGTAAAGATAAAGGAGAATGTAGAATTAAAACAGTCCGCTTCTTATTTGTCAAATCGGTTATGTAAATTAAAAAAAAAAATGTATGTGCACTAAAGTTACTTATTTGTAACAAGCGTAGAAGAATTTCGACATCACTCTTTATGGAAGTATGGCTTAATTGGTGACGATGGATGCTAAGAAGAGGTGCGGGTTCGAATCCCGCTATAATTCTCTTTTTAGGTTTGTTTTGTGATCATAACCTTTTATTTAAGTAGTAATTGTAATCTATATATGATGGGAAAAGTTGTATTTAAAATAATTTTATTTTCAAAAGATTTATTTAATATTCCTAGAGCATACATTTGTAGTATGTAGTAGATAAGCAAACTTCTATACATTGTAGCGGCAATCAATATGTAATACTTGTGTAGGCGTAAAGTAAAGAACTCTACCTCGTATTCAAATATAATTAAGGCGCTTATGTTTTTTTTAATAAGCTGAATTAGAGGAAGGTAATGTAGCCCAT
This sequence comes from Dione juno, assembly GCA_037127375.1. Lineage (NCBI taxonomy): Eukaryota > Metazoa > Arthropoda > Insecta > Lepidoptera > Nymphalidae > Dione > Dione juno. The sequence continues at coordinate 923,938 of JAXRJS010000088.1, read as the reverse complement.
CATGGCACAGTGGTAGAGCGTTTTACTGTAAAAGCGACGATAGTGGGTCGATTCCCGCTCGGGGGAATAAATTGTTCTCATGGCATGGCAAGATAAAGTAAAATTCGAGGTTAAAGAAAATATAATGACGCTATACTTTAAATGGCGCCTAGTATGCCCGTTTTATTCCGTTCTAAACACGTCTACACAGTAGACTTTTAAGCTTTTTGTACATTTGTAGTAGGCAAATGTATGAAAAGCTTAGCAATTTAGCTAAAGAGTTACACTTAAATTAAAATGTCGCATTTTAAACGGCAGTTTCAAGCTGTCTAGTTTTTTTAATTAACAAGTCTAAAAATAAGTAGGCACAGAGAATGCGGGATAATACGTGTTAGGAGACTAAATTCTACGCCGCGTGTTATCTTTTTACCAGAACGAAATTAAAATAGCTAACTTCCATGTGTGGGAATCGAACCCACAACTGTCGTATTTACTGTGCCGATGCGCTATGGCGGCCAAATCTCGACGGCTCAATTATCATTATATAAATTATATATTAGGGGTCTTCCGAATCCCGTCCCTTCCCAATTACAGTAGGGGTTCACCAAGGCTCTTAGTCCACTTTTGTTTAATGTAGTGCTAGATACTGTCACGGCTCACATCCAGGACCAGCCTCCATGGCTGATGATGTATGCCGATGACATAGTACTCATTGACGAGAACCGACTGATGCTGGAGCGTAAAGTGAATGCCTGGAAGGGTGCGCTTGAGAACGGTGGTCTTAAACTGAATGTGTCAAAGACCGAGTACATGGCTTGCGGGAACCCAGACTCGAGCACCATCCACATCGGGCCTGAGCCAGCCGTTAAGTCGGAGAAGTTCAGGTACCTTGGATCCATTATGCACGAGCCGGAGGCATCGACTACGATGTCCACGCCCGGGTTAGCGCTGCTTGGGCCAAATGGCGGGAGGTCACTGGTGTGGTCTGCGATCGCAGAATACCGCCCAAACTCAAGGGGCTGATATACAAGAGCATGATCCGACCAGTTTTTCTATACGGCAGCGAATGTTGGCCAGCATTATCTCGGCACACTCAGGAGCTTCACGTAACGGAGATGAAGATGCTGAGGTGGATGTGTGGCGTTACTCGGACTGACCGCATACGCAACACATTCATTCGAGGTAGTCTTGGGGTCCGTGACGTAGCGGATAAGCTCCAAGAGCGTCGTCTGAGATGGTATGGCCACGTTTTGCGCCGGCCTAAGAACTACGTCGGAAGAAAATGCCTTGATATGTCTGTCCCTGGAGTAAGACCCCCCGGACGCCCAAGGAAGCGATTGCTGGACGTCGTGACGCACGACATGAGAGCCAATGGACTAACCACTGAGGATGCTCAAGACCGTGCAAAGTGGAGTAGACTAAGTAGGAAAGCAGACCCTGGCAATAGGCCGGGATAATGCAAAGTGGAAGAAGAAGATATTATATATTAGGATTCGCCATAGCTACCCGAGTGCCAGCAAAATTTTTTACATTTTATTTTCACATTCAATGTGTATTTCAATATAAAGCAAACCTAATAAAAAACATTTTTTGCACTAGAAATTAAAAATTCCCAGCTGTTCTAACCTTAATAATGTATTTTACAAAGTCCGCGTGGGTTATTCATACCGGTTTGCATTTAAAAAGTGCAAATATAGTAGGACTCTAAAGATTAGTCGATCTCTTAATAAATATTTAAAATACAAGTACAAATATTAGTATTACATAAGACCTTTAGAGCTTATTTACGTACAAACTTGATTCAATTTTAAATCATTATATAAATGTCATCGTGGTGCAGTGCACAATAATTGACTGTAAGCACGATGGCTGCGGGTTCGATTTCCAATCGGGGAAATAATATTTATTTTAGCGCTTTGGTAAGTGTCAAGTCCGCTGTCTCTCCTGCTATGTCCTGGATGAAGTGTGAAAAAAGGATAAGCATGAGATATCATTTATCGATACGATTGTAATGTTCAATTTGAAATTTATATTTATGTAATACGTGAAACAAAAATATTAAAAATATGCTTTCTTCCTTAGTGGTTCTTGAATTCTTTGATGAATTTAATGTTATTCACATTTTTTGTTACAATTTAAGGAAAATGTAGGAACTTATTGCGGCCCAAGTCAATCTGAAAGAGATGATTCGCGAAATAAGGGATCGAGGTAGTCCCATCATACGACAGACGAAATTGGATTAGTCATTTATATCAAATTGTGAGTGTTTACTTCATATACATACGTTACGGAAAAGGGTTTTTCTAATGTAGAAGGAAGTCTTTAGAAAATTCAATTTTGTCAGAACGAGATTTTTATAAAGGTACCAATTTTGGTTCTTAGCCTCTTCCATTCACTTATAATATTAGCAACGATGTATATAAAATTGTATTTCATTGATTAACTTGTTTATAATTTTTGCTTGTACGAATTGTGAGAGATGCAGGTTGAAATTTTGCTATATTTTACTTTCTTTGTCACTCGTTCTCCGGTTTACGTCCAAATTTACTTTCACAGACAAACATAGCGCCACGATGTTGTTATAAAATTTATATAAGTGACCGACGAGCCAGCTTACGAGATTTTCTCAGTATAAATAAGTTGCATTGATGCGTAGCACAAGTGATGTCACTGAACTATGAAACCTGTCAAGTTTCACTTAAACAATAATTTTCTCTTTTTTAAAGAAAACTGCAAAGTAAATTACATGATATCTTAAATAAAATATACTAGGTACTTTTATTTAAAGCAGAACCCCTAAATATTAGTACTAATATGGAAATTTATTTTATTTTAATAAAGCATATTTAAATTAAAGTAACTAAATATTTTATTGGAAATTGTTCATTTATTATTTAAATATTGTAAGTGAGCAAAATTCTTCATTAACAAAAATAATTTTCTATATAAAAAAAGAACAATATTGACAAATACAATATTAGCATCTGATGTGTAATAGGATGATAAGCATGCCGCGTAGCACGTCTACGGCGTAGAGCCGTAGCATCAAAATCAATACGGCGCCGGTCCGCGCTAGTACAGTCTAAATTTAGATAATCTTTATCGAAAAATTTCATAAATATTGTCTTTCGAGCCGAGACCAATTAAAGTAAATATTATGTAGAATTAAAATAACTACCTACTTTTATCGTTCCCTTATCCACCCATAAAGATTTTTTTAAATTTGTTTTTCTTTATTTAATAGGCAGCTTTTAAAAGTATACAATATAATAAACCTGTTGAATGATTAAAAACAAAACAATATTATCAATTAGTAATGTGACGTCATTACAACGACGTCATACTTCAAATTGCGCGAAAAGTTGAAGAGAATATAAAATTTATGTTTATACATTGATAGTTTTGATAATTTCCCTGTGTGGGAATAGAACCTGAAATTAGTATTTTTTAAATTTGTATGTCTGACAAATCCGTAGCAATTTCACTTAAAATAACTTTTTTCACCTTTGTTACTGTTTGAAGTCAATTTTACATATATTGTTCATTGGTTATTACCAAGCACTAAGTTCTAGAAAAAAAATTGAAAACATGAAGAAAGGTTAAATTCTCGTTTCTCTATACAAGCTGCTCGCATAATTGTGGAGATTGCATATCGAATGGCATTAACATACTGATCTCTCCTTTACCTAGAGTATTATTAGATATAGTTAAATATAAAGTTAGATATAAACGTTTCCCGGAGCAATTCGCAAATTCTGTGCTCAGACAGGCACCTCGGAAATATGCAATTATGAATATTAAATACAGAATACTATACGATATATGTGCTTATTTTTGCGCATTTTGCCCATATATGGTAAAAGGAATCTAGTGTTATGACATTCCATTCCCCCCTCTACCCAATGTACGAAACATTTCGTTGGGTAACGTGTCTTAACGCTAAACAATTCAAACAGTCATTCCTCCGAGTGGGAATCGAACCCACAACTGTCGCTTACAGTCAGTGCTAATGTGCCACAACGGTCTTACTTATATATATATATATATATATATATATATATATATATATATATATATATATATATATATATATATATATATATATATATATATATATATATATATATATATATGTATGTAAGTAACGTAAATATCATTAAATAACATTCGTATTATAAAAATCATACTGTCAGAAAACATTGAAGTCTAAGCGAGGAATATCCAGACATAAGTACACAAGCTCTCCGAAGAGCTTTATAAATATTCATGTTTACACTCTACTTGCTCTTTCATTTATTTACAAGTATATTCCTGTGTCGTTGAGAAATTTATAGTAATATTTCTGTAATTTTGCTTGACTTTTTACATAAGTTGTTTGAAATTGAAATTTATTATTTATTATTGATAAGTGCTTAACCGAAATTAGGTGTTATTTAAATACAACGTATTTATCATATTATATTCGAGTAAAATTATTTTTTGTGAATATATAATGTAATAATAACATCACGATAAAGATAAATATAAACACGTGCAATATCATATTTAAAAATGATCGATTACTATATCGATAATGTTTTTTTAATTCTTTCCTCAAATTACGTTACATTTTATACAAAAATTGCCATAACGATAAACGAATTGAATTATATATCTATTGAAACTAAAGTGTCATCATCCGATGAGAGCTTTAGGCAGAGTCTATCAAGTCTTTTTCTTTCTTCTAAGTCAATTAAATAAGAGTGTTTACGTATGGAAATCATCGGTTTAATTTTTTAATATCTATCAATATGCATGTAACAGATAATTTAAAGTATTAATAATAACGACTCACCTCCACCATTTTGTTGACACAGATACGGAAACCGCCAAATGTTACCCAGGCCGACGGAGTAGCCTATGATTGATAGGAAGAATTGCAGTTTTCCTGACCACGCCGCCCTGTCCTCGTCTGGCGCGTCTCTTTGCAAGGAGTTCCTGGACCCTTGAAGCACTATAGTCACCCCATGAGGTCTTTCAGTACCATCAGCTCTTGTATTCAACGGTGCCAACTCATGTCCATTTCGCGGACCAATCGGCTCTGCTTTTGCCGCCATTTTACTTGTCAATTGTAACTTTAAACTTTTTTATATCAGTCAGCTCAATATGGCTCAAGCACTTACGCGGGAGTGTATCAAATTTCTAAACTTAATAATAAATTAAGCTTAAAAAATTATTGTCAATATTTTTGTGTGTATGTAGTGTGTGTGCACAAATCAAATAGCTGTTTTCAATTTGACAAGATTCTTCGAATGATAGTCGTTACCTATAAATATGTTCATAATATTTAATACTACGTTTGATGTATCTCGTAGTCGTAAGTGAAGTACCGGATGGCGTCTTTCTTCACGAACTCGACTACTTTAAAATATGTTGTAGTCCTTTGTAACAGTTTTTGTCGTAGTTTCAATGAATCCCGAAATACGTACGATGCCTCTCTGTGCATATGAGTTGGTTTCTGTTACTTAAATATGTAACTAAACGAACATAGCTTCCCACTGAGCAAGGTGCTAGTGCGACTAGATCGTTATTAGGCCCATCTTGAATCGATATTAGACTGAACGAATCCTACTGGACCTGTGGACAAAAGACAATATAAATTAAAAATATGTTTATAGATGATATATGTATACTTGTTATTTTTTTATCTATAAAGTATAGAATCAGTTTGATCGAACGCGCGACTAATATGATGCAAAAAGAAAAAAAATATAGTCTAGAATAAATAACTCCTTCGTTATAAGCGGTAGATATGAAATTTTCGTACGTACAAATCTTTTTACCGTCTGTCTATTCCTATATCTAAACTAGCAAAGCGTGTACAAGTACCTACAGCGTGTACTACGATTTATTGTACAATGTTGGTACTCAACGTGTATATATGAATGAGGATATGAGGTAAGAGAAAAGGTAAAAAAAAGCACGCTAATAGGAACCACAGTGGCAAGTTTTACAGAACGTAGAAGGGTGTCTGTAAAGAATGCAGATTTTTTAGGTACATTAAATGAGTTACAATAATAGAATCTGATGACGATGTTAAGTTACGTAATATATAAGATTTCTCCACAGGTCTTGGATAATAATATTGAAGCGGTATGCCACTTTGATGGGTTCGCCTTAGTTAACAAATTTATAATAAGAATAAAAAAGTCTTGAAACACAAACAGACAGACAAAGCAAAAAAGTGATATCCTATAAGATTTCCGTTTATTCTTTTGAGGTACGGAACCCTAAAAATAAATATACATAAAAACATACTCTAAATATGATATATGTATAATATATATATATATATATATATATATATATATATATATATAGATATATATATATATATATATATATATATATATATATATATATATATATATATATATATATATATATATATATATATATATATATATATATATATATATATATATATATATATATATATATATACATAAAATCAATCATCATTGTAAATATTACATTTACAATTATATCTTTTCGTACGTAATTTAGTAATCTTATTGTCGGTCTTCGTGTTACAGACAAGGCGTTGCGAATACGTAATACTCGTATATTGATTTACTATTGGCAAACGAGTTAATGTAATTTGTGAAAAGAAGAAAATATCTCGAATGTGATGTAAAATGGAATGAAAATCGTACTGAGACATTTTATATCGTTCCAGCATCGGAAATGCATGTTACGCATCTGTGCAAATGGTACTGGTGAGAGCCACTGGTGAGACCCACTGGGAAGACCCACTGTTGAGACCCACTGTTGAAACGAAGGTTAACCACGAAAACCTAGTGGAAATCCTTCACATCTACTTTAGATGCCGCAATATCGCTCGTCTATGCTACTCTAAAAGTGACTAAAACGTATTTCCCTTATTTTCCTTAGCTTCACGCAATCCCACACATAGTAGGGCGGGCAGAGGGCAGGTGAGAGAACTCCGTGGAGTGGCGGAGCTCAACGCCGCGTTTTGTCTTGTTACCAGAGCGACGAAAATGAAAATAACTCATTCTCCCTCAGTGGGGATCGAACCCACGGTCATTTTTCATATTGGTTCCATGTAGTTTCTAATCTTTTATTTAAAAAAAAACATACAATAGATAATTTATCAATTAAATTAAAAATTAATATATAGAAAAAAATATATTAAAAACACATATGCTCATATTAAATAATTAATTATATGTCATTTTCGATTTTCGAAACACATTGAAACTTTGTAGGTCTTTTTAATTAAGGTTCTTTTTTATTTAAAAATAAATCTTAGAAACCCGACTCATCGAGCACTTCACAATACTTGTAGTAGTTTATAGAAGTTGTCCGTGCTGCAGGTACGTTCCTATTTTCAAAAAATAAAAGTAAAGAACTTGGTACTTTCGAACTAAAGAAAAGAAGAAGACGTAAAAACTAGAAAAGTAATTAATTTGTGCTATTTGCCATTTTATATTTGTTTTTTAACATCACCGCCTTCCGATGTGGCGATAGTACTTACAAAAGTCTATTTAAATAAAGAGTATTTAGTTATTTTATTTTTAATTACATTAGTTCTGTATAAGTATGACATACAAACATGAAAAAATGTACTTATATAAAATAAGAGGGTAACTTATGATGAAGAGTCCTCACGTTTCTTTAATTAAAATAGGCAAGTACTTTGACTTTTGCACGTCAGACTGATTTCAAACGTTTTAACAATGTCAAGGAGTTTAGAAAAGACGATAAAAACGGGAATGCTTATGGAAAGCGTAAATACTAAATATTCAATATACTACTAAATAGATATAATCTATTTAAAATATAGTATATTTAAAAACTTAAAATAACTAATTTATATGATGGTTAGGGGACTCCTTTCCTTCTCTTTTTTTACTAATATAATAATAATGTTTGTTTAATTGTCGAGAAGTTTGAAATTTCTGCTATATATATTTACAATATAACAAAGATTGTATACTTATAGAAAACATATAAAATTTGCATCAGAATTTGAACCCACGCCTCATGGAAACCGTCCCAGCGCTCTGATCACTAAGCCACACGTTTTTCATTAAGCTGCGTCGGAAGTTTTATATGCTTTTTTAGTTATTACCTTATTAGAAATCTTTGTAGGGAGGATTTTACAAATTTCCTCTTCCCAAAGAACAATCATTTGGCATGAGAGAATGCTACTTTTAATACTTTTTAATTTTTATTTAAAATTTAGTTTTTACACTTAAAAAATGTCTTCTTTTCAGAAATCTACGTTTTTATAATAAGTAATATTACATATAATATAGGTGAAGATGTTCTGGAAGAGCCCGGGCTCCCTCTGGAAAATGTCTCTAGTTACGCTAACGCTTGCAATCCTTAGTCTAAACATGGGTTTTCAAATATTATTAAGCTATTATTCTTCATTACTATTGGAAAATATTATGAAAGCTGCAAATAGTTGAAATAGTGAGGCGTTGTAAGTTGGCAAAAGAAAGCTCGAAGCTGAGGCGTGATCGGTTTCGGGCGGAAAGAGGAGAACACAGTGTTTTGACAATAAGCCACCTCTGTCTATCATGCTTAGACGTGCATGCTATACCATCATGCTATATATGAAGTGACCTACAAATATAAACTTGTAATTGGTTTTTTTTTGCTTATAAATTATAAAATTTTGGACTTTGTGTTTTTTTATACTGTACATGTTTATTTCTTACCTATACAGTTTTAATTACAATGCGAATTTTATACAACGTGCGTGTGATATTTTATCTGTGCTCCAAGAAACCGACGACTGATGAGTATTTTACATTAATTTTAGCTTGATATATCTGTTTTACCAGTATTCACCCAGACAAACATACTGACAGAAAACGGAGAGATTTTATAAAGATTTCGCACATTTTTGAGGTACGGAACCACAGAGAACATCAAATTGCTTGTTAAAATTTGAGCTGCCCACATACTAACGTATATGACGTTATATACTCAGCTTAAAAATAGGTTAACTATGTAAAAGGTTTTTAATAAGTTAACCGTGGACAGCGGCGCTGGCTCTCCGCCAATTTTATATTGAATTTTATCAGCCGACGCGAACACTCAGCGCTGTTTTCCAATATCCCATGTAAATAGTGAACTTAATTAAATAAACTGTAAATTGATGAATGAAAAAGTAAAATTAATGGACTATAGAATGTGTAAATTATTTTTTGGTACTTGTAAAATGTAGTAGGATACCTGAAAGTACCTGTAGTAGGATACCTTAAAGTATCGAATGAAGTCTGGCTTTCTTTAAAAAGCTCAATTAGCTGAACAAGGTTAAGCAGCACTTCAGATTAGGACTAAGATTTTTACTTTGTAAGGCTAAGGACAGGCCTTGTGATGAAAACTGCTCTTACCGTCCCTCAATATCAACCACAACGAAATTTCATATACATGTATATTATACATATTAAATTGTCTATGCATAATTGGAGAAAACTCATTAGTTAAAATAAAACAATCAAGAATTAGTATGAAAAATAGGCGCAGTTTTAGTTCAAGGGTATTTTAACGGTATTAGTAATATAAAGTATTAGGACACACCTTCATTTTCGGGTAAATTGTTTAGCGGTTCTCTGTGTTATCTATATATTAATACGTGAAGCAAAACCTTTGGACCCTTTTGTTACGAAAATTGCGCGGACGGAGGATTATGATATTTGGCACACTTATAGTTTATGTATTCGCTGGGTGTGAAGTGGGAGAACACGCATTGATCGCAGCGCGGAAAAACGGAAACTCTGTCGGACGAAATGTCACTTTTTAAATTACACAAAAATTTAAAATACACAAAAACTCTGCATTATTAACGTCATCACATTTATAAAAGATCGTCTGCACTATGTATGAAATGCGTTATTCGTTTATATTTGTTTATTCATTTTCCCTAAAGTCAGCTATAAAAAAAACTCATGTATATTACCTGAAATTTACTGATTGTGGCATTTTAGACTGAACATAAAAAAAATATCAACAGTATTAACTACACCTTAGGTTTACATAATTGAATAAAATCTCAGGAAATTATGCTATTTCAATATAATTATTGTTTGTTTATTTACTATTCGTACTAAATGTCAAACTATTTGACATTTCTATGTCCGACATAATTGTAACCGCTAGTTGGCGCTACCGTCGTGCTCCTAGTGAATAGGAGAAGTGTAAAACACAAATGTTTTTCAATAATAATGCTTATAAAGTACACGAAATCAATTAATACAACATTACGCACACTACCATGGGCTTAACAACACATATAACTTTTGTATAAAGTGACATACATGTTGCTATGGCAACGTGTATTCCACGCGTCAACGGGTCCTGTAGAATAGTTTAATCTATTAAGTAACATATGAAAATACGGAATTTAAGGGGTTTTTTTTAATATAATTTATAAGATTATATTTTTTTAACTTCCTCTTTATATTTGCAATTAAATGACAAGAGCGTCAATTCAGCAATTGCGCAAATATTTAAAAATTTAACAGCTCACTAACCGCGACATATCACTGTACAGTACTTTGGAGTGCGGCGACGTTTGGCAACATTCTTGCATAATTGAAAAAGTTTAATTAATACTAGGTACTTTGCAAACTAGCGGGTTACATTTACATAATTGCCCTTGGCTAGAAAACTAGAAAAGGAGGACCTAGAAAGTTTATAATGGGTTGATTTTTAGTTGAATACGTGACGCGAGGTAGACGCTAGGTCGAAGGGTGGGACTTCAAATCCCAATCGAATCTATATAATATTTTAGAATTATATCATAAAGCTGTATATTTCATATTTCAGGAACTACTTGGTAGGCTATGTTACATAATGGTTTCGTACATTAAAAATGTTAACCTTTCACCCGTACTTGCTAAAATATCATATCATCATAGATTTTTCCATCACGACATTTAACGTATGGAAAGAAATTAAAAATATAAATTAAAATATATATCAATTAAAATTTCAATTCGCAACCATTGTGAGCTTAGATCTTGCCAACAACTTTCCTACGGAACCCATTTACTTGACCTTTCAGTCAACTATTGATTCAACAATGGAAGTCAAACCGAGCAGCTGTTAATTGTCCACATAGCGTGCACAACAACGATTACGTTTCAAAACTGCATGCGAATGCTCAAACAAATCACGGTCACGGTGAAATGTAGTCCACTCAATGCTATGATATGGAATGATATAAGATTATTTAAACTACCTTTAAGGCTTTACGTAATAGTTTACGCAACTCTGCTCGCGTAGACCTAATGACCTTTTCCATACCATTTCTACTAGCATTTACGACCCATTGTCATTGAAAATTGTAGCAAGTAGGAAAGGGGAACCTTACCAAATTCGATGCATGCGTTGAGTGAATCGGAGACTAGTCAGCTTCTTCACAAGCAACTAATCGGCTAGTCGGCCAAATTCAACCCTACATGTTGTCTTTTTGTAGTGATGAAATTAAAATAATTTAAAAATGTCCTTGACTGGAGGTTGAACTCCGAACCATTGCCATTACGGTCGTCAAATGGTGTCCAACTGAGCCACGATGGCCTCAATTTGCAATGATTTTATACACCACATCATACTGAACAACTTTGCTCAGGCGGCATTCCTTTAATATATTATATTTTATTTAAGTTTAGCTGAACTGTTATAGTTCATCAGATATCGTAAATTTAAAATTTTATATGTTAATGAAAAATGCCGTTGAAACCCTACCCTATAATGGCGTATAACACTTTTTTTTTCGAGCAATAACTATAGAAATATTTATCATACTTATTATAAAGTATAGTATACCTACTTATTGTAACGTCGATATTTGAACGGGTTTAAAATATATAGAAGTGTCACGCTTTAAAATCCGTGAAAACTGGTTTTATTTATAATGCGTGAAAAACGAAATTGGTATTGTCTAAAAATTTCCATACCCAATGGTATTTGTTATTTTTAGTAAAGTTAAGTAGTATTACTAAAAATAATATCATTCATTCATTCGTTTATTTTCTAAATAGGTTAATTAATATGATTTGCTAAAAGTTACTTTTAAAGAAGCACAGATTTTACGAACTTCAAGAACTGGCTGGATTCGAGACAGTGTGTGTGTGCTCAGTGGCTGTACTTAACGCCGCCTTTTGGCTTACTTGAGTTAATAAGTGTAAAATAATTTAAATAAAGCCTCCCCCAGAGGGGAGCGTGGCTACGGGAATTGTCCCACGATGCCACGAAGGATTTAAAATACTAGTTTTTAATTTGGCCTACCTGAAAAGAAAGCACATACTGGTCCAAAGCTAATCGGACTAGTGCATAAAGGTTTCCGTACCATTATCTATAGGAATGGCAAAAACATCACGCTTATGTTACATTTGTAATATTTGTGGTTACAGCGGCAACAGAAAAACATCATCTATAAAAATTATGACTACTAAAATAAAGACTACTTATCACGGTTCATGACATATATATATATATATATATATATATATATATATATATAATATATATATATATATATATATATATATATATATATATATATATATATATATATATATATATATATATATATATATATATATATATATATATATGTATATATATATATGTATATATATATATATATATATATATATATATATATATATATATATATATATATATATATATATATATATATCAAGTCCATAGACATGGTCATCGTTCAATGATAATGTAATTGATATGGAACCCTCGGTACACGAGTACGAAATTTCTCTCGAGACTGCCATGGGCAACGTTAAAATCTCTTTCTCAATTCTAATCTCAATTCTTTACATTTAATGTAAATCTGGTCGATGTATAGATTAAAAATTGTCTAAAAAAAGGGATAACACTTTATATTTTTATTATATATTTTTATATATAATCTAATGTATTTTTTAAAATCCAAATTTCGTACAAAAAGTTATTAATAAAGGAATTTTCATGTTATTTGACAAGAAATAATGTTATTTACTTCGTTGTTTTATAATGTTTTAAAATTTACCGTAGGTTATCTATAAATATCTTAGATTACGCCCGCAACGAGATATAGTTGGTATGAATCAGTTCAATACGACGGCAATGTACAAGGAGAAATTTGCACGCATGCACTTTTTGCCATCTTTTAACGCAATAGACTTCAATACATCATATAATTTGATGCTAGATGAAAAATTCAAATTCAAGTTCAAAAAAATATATAAGATCTACAAATAATAACAGTACAAAAAAATGGCTCACACTTAGAGCTGAGTGACCTAGTGTTAAGACACTCCGTTCCCTACTTTCCATCCAATTTTGAGACATGGCAGGTTTTGTCGCGCTTTGTTTTGTTACCAGAGTGGGAATCGAACCCACAACCATCAATATCGTATGTATGTATGTATGTATATATATATATATATATATATATATATATATATATATATATATATATATATATATATATATATATATATATATATATATATATATATATATATATATATATATATTATGCGATTTCCTACTGCTCCTGTGGCAAAGGGTAGGATCAGTGTCAAGGACGGCGGGTCAGGGCATTGTTGGCTCAGAAACTGGTTCCAAGGCTCGCCACAAAGGGGTTAAGTCTTTGTAAGCAAAGAATGTTTTCTATTTTTAATGGATGGGGCACTTTGAATGAATGAATTCTTAAAGCGATTCTTCAAAAGGGGTGTTATTAGGTTAAACAGATGTACATATGTGTACCTTATTAGCAAGAGTGTTGCAATTATTATTATTTAAAAAATAGCTTCACGCTGTATCTCGCATATAGCAGGGTATGCCGAGGCTCAGTTCCATGTTCCATGTTCCGCATAATTTAGAGAAATTGCGTGTTTAGTGCCGGAACTCAACGCCGCGCTTTCTCTTTTATAATTATTTAATGAGATATTTAATTTATTATTTAAATAATAAATACACAGTACGTAAAGAAATAATGATAACATAGACCAATGAAATTACTTATATTACTAAAGATGCAAAAAAGACAGAGGTTGTAGAATTGAGTGGATGAATGAATGAAGATTAGAGTATTAATAATGTATATCAGTACATCTCCGAAATTGAATCTACGTCCCTTTGTCCCCATCAAATAACAGGTAGGCCAAAGGATCCTAGTGTTTAGACACTCCATTCACCTTCCACTATATAAACTTTCTTTCATATATGGACTTTAATTTAAAAAAAAAAATTTAAACTTAGGTCAAACAAAATCTCGTCTTGAAGACATAAAGACAATAAAGTTACGAATTACAACACTAATTAAAGCTGTAAATATAATACTTAGGCTGATAACCAGAAGTTAATGAGACCTACGCAAGGCACAAGGTTAGCAATCTGTATAACAAACAAGCTTTTACGATTTTAAAATAAGTTACCCACTGTTGGCGCTTCGTATCTTATCTGTATTCTCTATGGGCACTTTGCATACATAAAGGTACATATACATATAAGTATTGTCGTAGATAATTAATTATTAACTAGATGTTTTGAAGGAAAATTGTTAAATTTCGTGTTTTTTTTGTCTAGTGGTTCACAGGGTTTGGTTGTAAAGACAATGGTTGCGATTTCGATTCCCAGATGGAGCATTACATTATTTTAACTTCACCCGACTAATAAGATAATTAGCAGCGTTGAGTTTTGTTAGTGGAAAAATCATGATTTACATTTTATTCAAGGTATTAAATAATTGCATTCATTCAATTCCTCACTTTGGTATAAAAGCAAAACGATTTGCAATGTCTCAAAAATAAAGCAAAAACTAAAGAACGGAGTGTTTAAATACTACGTTTCCTCTGCCTAAACTGTAAAATATAGGTCAAAGCATCTCATAAAAAAAATCTCAACTTTTCCAACTAAAAACAAATATGGAGATATATTGATAAACAGAATAAGTGATCACTAAATATACACCACGTATTCTAAAAAAATAAGTGAAAATTTATAAAGCAAGCCCAAGGTATCTTCACGGTAGAGTAAAGTCTCTAGGTCATAGATCGATAACACTGTCCTTCCGTCCTAGAGTAGCGTCTGCATATACAGTGCTTCTACCACCACAATTCTATTATACAATTCACTTATAAAACAAATGAATTATTTTTTTTACTTTGACTAAATAAATTAATAAAATGAAGTTTTGTATGTATTCGGAAGTTTTCCTTTGAAACAGCGCTTGGGTGACCTTTCAGTGTACTTGTTATGATTAAATATGGAACTGCTGGGCAGCTAAAACTTAGTTTTCAGACAATCTTTTTTTAACTTTTCACCAGAATTCGAGATGTTGTGTATTGATTTGTGAAACTCAACGCCGCGTGTGTCTTAAAAGAATGGGAAAAAGATAACACCGTGTTTGTAGTCTAACTTTGTTAATATATAGGTACGTACTATGTCCCTATAAGCAGTATAGTAGATAGTTATAGTTGATTTTGAGAATAAATATTAAATTCCATATGTATTGCCTTGTTAAAATGGTTTTAGCTGTAAACACTTGGTTTATGGGTTTCATCTCGTTCTGTTAACTTTGTCCCACTGGATCATCATGGTCTCGAATTATACTAACATACAAAAAAATAGGCCTCATACAATTTCCCGCATAAAGCAGACAGAGTAAGTGGCAAGTAGGCAGAGGGAACCCAGTGTTCAGACACTCCGTTTCCCCCTTTCTGCACAGTTTTCGAGACATGGAACTTTGTCTTGTTACTAGAGCGAGGATATGGAATAAATAAATTTCCCCGATTGAGAATCGAACCCAGAACCGTTGCATTTACAGTCAATTACACTAACTTCAAGCCTGTTAATTAATATCTACAAGACAATAAACATTTTCAAAATGATAGAGAGAAACTTCAAATGAAGTTAAACGTTAGACGATGAAAGACGTCCATTGTTTCTAAGAGACTCTTTGTGGCGTGTTTTCAAAGTTTGTGACAGTTTTCTAGCTTTTAATACACCACGTTATATTTCTTTATGTTCATATATTATGTGTTGTGTGAAGTAGAACGTTTCTCAGCCATTTTTATGTCACAACCCACGAAAAGATATAATAAAAATAATAATAATATGTAATAATAAAAATAATAATAATATGTACATAACGCGCTATTTCTCACTGGTTTTAAACTGCAGTGTACTTTCACGGACTTGTCAAATAAAATTATAAACAAACAAACTCGCGAACTCCAACTTGAGAAACGATGATGTAGAATAAGTACATAGCAAACGTGCAAGTAAGTTATTTCGTTTTCAATTTTTCAAACATTGAGGAGATTTGAAGGTCGCTGTTTGTTTAAAAAACTTGAAAATAGACGTATACTTTTTCTCTTCACCCTGTATTCCGCAGCAGTACAGGTAATGCCGCATTTGGTCTTAAAGAAGGTTATACAAATGATCAGGTAAAACTTGTGAACATTACTAAATTTGAATAATAATGGTTTGAAAATAAATATAAAACGAAATATGAATGAAGCCGCTTCTCACTGTACACGCGACGGTTGTGGGTTTGATTCCCATGAGAGGAGTAGGGATTCATTTTCATTTTCTTCGCTCTAGTAACAAGATAAAGCGCGGCGTTGACTTCCGCCAACAACTCAACACGCAATGTCTCGAAAAGCGGAAAGCTTGATGGCAGTGTCTTAACACTAAATTCCCTCTATCTACCCTGCTATGTGCGGGATATGGCGTGAAGAGAGAAGAAACAACTTCAACTGGATACATCGTGAAAGTGCTGGGTCCATAGTGGAAGAAGAGGAGCTCAGAGCAGCACCTGGGGCTGGTAGTCTACACTTGACGGTTCAAGAGAACACTCACCTCCACAGTCCCAGCTTCACCCACTACCTAAGGAAATTCGAAGTTACTCTACAAATGCCGCCTTCGAAGTACGTTCTAGAACAGAATTAGTAATAGTTCTAGACAGGTCGAGATCTTTTAGCAAACTATGGACAGCTTTCGCTGATATACCTCTCGCTCCCACTTGAACCGCATATAAAGTAACTCTAAACCTATATAACCTAATTACCAAAAATTACAACCACAGGTTGAGACCACCCAAAATGTGACTCAAATGGATTATTCCAGTCTAGTAATACCTGAACTTCTCCAACAGACAAACAATCTTTTGTTCAACAACCTTTTGCTAATGGCATCATTAAGGAGGGGTCTTCAAGCCACCCAATAAATAGTATTGCGTAAAATCTTTAGTTGTCCATAGTCATATACTTGAGATACGATGTACTTGATACTATACAGATAGAAAAAAAAGAGTACCAAAAGCACGGAAGACTCAAGTCCGTGGTGTGGTGCTTTATTAATATTAAAAAATAAAAAAAAAACTCTAAAACTATTCCCGGTCAGTCTGATAGTACATAAATATGAAAAATATATGAGTACAATAAAACATATATACATATACATAAACATAGAATCCTATTGCACTACTCAACCAAAATTTTACCCAAAGCAATAATGGCTATGGTAATGGCTTTAATGGAAATCTGAGTATTTGACGGTTACTGGGTCACCGGTCGATACGAGTCTCCCTCTTTTGGAGAGCATAACAGCTGAACGCTTGAGAAAACTTTTTTGGCACATTATATAAATGTAACGATTGAATTATTTGCTTTAGATTGTACATATAACTTTGCAATTTGTATGGAAAGAAGACAGAGTGCCTGGACACTACGCCCTATCTACTACATTACTCTGCTATATGTGATACAGTGTGAGTATTATTTAAAGTGAGACACATTCTTCTTTTATATAAAATGGCGTGGATAATGATGTTTAGCCTCGAGAATATTTGCAGCATTAGATATGCTATAAAATAGATATTTAGTAAGTTAATAGAAACATGCGTAATCTATTAAGGATATATAGCGTTATTGATGACTCTTTTTTGGCAAACATAATAACATAAAATTACAAATTCTTAAAATATAAATTAATAATTTTCTAAAACAAGTCAAAGTAAATATTCAATTTATATATATGGCGTTATAAAACTGGATGAATTTTTTTTTTTTTTAGTTTTTATTTCTTTGTTATTATTCTTAAAACAAGAAAGTATCAGCAAAAAAAAAACATTATGATATAAAATAATATAATATATAATAATGCGATTTATATTTCGACGAATATATCTTTACACCTAACAACCTGACGAGTAGTTATAGAACTCGCGACTTGCACCAAGATGGTGTCATTTATTCTTGGAAACAAATAATGCATATATCATACATATATGATATATTGTACATTATATTATAAAGATAAAAAGAGGATTTTCCGTTTTAAACTATATTTCTTATAATTTACTACGTATGCCATAAATTGTGATACTCTAAATCTAATGAGGACCGTCGTGGCGCAGAGGGAGCCTCTGTCTTTAAACGCGATGATGTGTGGGTTCAATTTCCAATCGGGGAGAATAAATTACTTTTTTTTTTCGCTCTGGTATAAGTTATATATCACTCAACAAGCAATATCTAAAAAGGTGGAAATCGGGAAACGGAGTGTCTTAACACTAGGTCCCTTCTGCCTACGGTTCCCTCTGCCTACTCTGCTATGTGCGGGATACAGTGTGAAGCTACACAATATTTTATAAAGTAATTTTGTTTACGAATATATTTTACTTATTTATCTAATATTTAAATATCCATTCATTATAACAGCGATAATTTAGTGTTAAGGCACTCCGATTCCCAATTTTCGATACATTACGTGGGGTACCAGAATGGGGAAATGATAATAATTCATTCACCTGACCGGAAATCGAACCCAAGACAGTCATGCTTACGGTCAGAAGATAGCCTCCAAGATAAATTGCATAAATGGTTAGAAATATGTCAGTTTTAGATTCATATCAATATCACACGCGCCGCTCTTTGATTATAACGGTTTTTTTATCATTAACATTCGCCAAACGGACATCGAATTCACAACTTTCGCGTGTACATAACACTTAACACCTGTGCTAAGACGGTTGACTTAATATATTATTAGTTTTTTAAAAATCCCTAGAAAGAAAGAAGAAATATGCTTTAGAAAGTAAAAAGACATTTTTTTTCGGACTATCCCGCATTTAGGGTACAGAATGGCGAAGCTCAGCGGCGCGCTTTATATTGCCGGAGATGGGAAATGAAAGTAAATAATTCCCTCTAATTGGTAACAATCCATAGCGACCATTTTGAATGAGCCATGATGTTATCTACAATCTGGACGAACATAGTCTCTATATACTACTGTTTATATGTTTATATTATATAAACGTAAAAGTTTGTGTGGATAGATGTTTGTTCCGGTTTCACGCAAAAACTACTGAACGGATTAAACTTTGCAGTAATATAGCTTATACATTAGAATAACATATTACAATTTTTGATAAATTAATTCAATTGACTTTACTATTAAAGAAATAGTATTGTAGGGAGAAGCTCAAACGGGAGAAGCCGCAGGGGGAACGCTAGCTGTTATGTAATTTAAAAAAAAATTATAAAAATATTATTAACATTTTATTAGTTATCTTTAAATATAATTTTATATCAAACAATACTTGATATCGATGAACCGCTTAGACTCTTAGCAATTATCTGTTTTATTTAAAATGTTACGTCAGACTATAACACTGCATGGCTGTTCTACGAGAATGTATCTCTAGATTGAATAATTGTGAGTCGTCTTTATCTCAATGTTGTTTAATATTCTAGATTATTCTAGGGAAATAAATTAAATTAAGTTATAATGGAACTTTATAACAATTTAACTAATTTATTTCAACTTTTTTTTCCAAAACAAATAATCCCATTTTATCTAATTGATGAAATAAATATAAAAAAAATTAAATTTTGTATGTTTTTTTATAAAGATATTATAAAACAAGCAAATATACGGCTGAAAAAATTTGCAAAGTTGAACCGGCGTCATTTCGGTAACGCGCATTCATACTACCTTTACAATCTAAACTACATACAATAATAGAATGACACTATTTAAATTGAAGTTAAATACTTAAAAAAATATGAAAAGATCACTTACCTTAGACTTATTTGTATAAAACCATAACAAAAAAAAACTATTTCGTGACCTTTCTATCTGTAAAATAATTGCAAAATTTTAAGTGTTTTACATAATATGATGAAATAATAAACAACTTAGCACGTGCACTTTTCTCCACGTGATGAGGACTCGATGAAAGAACTCCCGACCTTCCTCATCCCCTCCCTCTGACCCCCCCTCCCCTGCCCCTTCGCCGCGCACAATCAATAATATACCTTCAGAATCAAACTTAGGAAGTTTGCACCAAAATCTCTTTTCTATCTCAGATTTTTACAAATAAATGATTATTCTTTTTTTTTTAATGAAATGAATGTTAATTTATAATGTTTTTTAAATATGTGCATGATGCATAATTAGTAATGTATAAGAATATAATGGTGTATTTATATAATATATTTAATTCTTGGTCACTAAATTTTATTTTTGCTTATAATAAATAAATTAAAACTACCCTTAATAATGTGATAGAGATTTAAATAAAGTTCAGTATAACTTAAAATATATATCTATGATATAAATGATAATAATAGATAAATTAATATAAAACCTACTTTAAAACCACTTTTAAAAAAGCACTGGCCATACACAATTATTTTTTAACTCGAGTTTTCATTCAAAATTCGAAAATAGAACGCAATCGTCCGCGTCGGGCGCTACACTGACTCCTCTGCCGTGAGACGTAGAGATGTTGCGCATTCATTAATATCGTGTCGATAGTAATGTGAAGGAATTTACTTTTTTAATCATTTGTTTGTTACTTTCTACCATCTCGTGTAATAGATAAGTATTCGGTATTAATATTCCGTTTTATATATCATTGCATTTAGGTGGCCTATCCAAGAACTTATTTTAAATATAAGCATACCTTATAGATCCGCTTTCATCAGATTACTCGATTTCAAAAATTTGCACTGAGCGATAATACATAATATTATGATCTTATAATACATAATATTATGATCTTAATAAATAATTACTTACTTACCAGTTACGATGGATAATAAGTAATATATTATTGCTATTATTGTAAGCAGTAACTAAAGAGTCTGAGCTATATATTGATATTCATGTATAACATTTATCACAGTATTCTTACAATAAATATTAGTAAGAATATATTTTACTCATAATATCGTTTAAAACGATAGTTTTGTTTCAAATATATTAAACTGAATTTATAGTTCCATTGACTATGAAAATATTTTATGATAGCGAAACAAAGTAAAAAAGGTATAATCATGTTCGTGGTAAAAAATATTTTTTCTATATTGTTTTGTTATGTAAACAGTTATGTAAACTCATCTACGCTTGAATTTGGTATTACCAATATTTATTTTACTGACAGTTTTAAAACTGATCAATTAAAGTAGTTTAGCTTACCTGATTAAATTTACGATAAGGCAGCGGAATACTTGTAGGTCATATGATATCTTTTCTTAGTACAAGTAACTGTATGTTAATTTTAGCGTGTATTAATTGTCGTGAATATTTATTGTTAGTAATTTTAAAATTTTGATAAATATAGATCACCCAAAAAGATTGTTAGAATTGCAAAAATATATCAAAAATTTCATTAGTCATTGGCCCCTAACATTAGTATTATTAGTGCTCGTCGAAATAGGAAAAGATGGGTTATATTTATATCCAGCGAATAAAAAATAAATACGTCAAAATTATATAATGCACTACAAAGGGATGAAAATATATTTCGCATCACTAGTGATGACGTCATGTTTGATTCAGTTCGGACTTCGGGCTGAGCATGCGCGGGAAACCCTTCACTAGTTCTTCCCCTTCGGTTATGTTCGTCTAGTGTCGGTCATTTTCGTACAGTAAAGTCGTAAATTTTGATCCAAAATCCAGTTAAAAAATTATAACTTAATAAATTATTATATTGCAATATTTAACCGAATTAGTTTTAAATGTATTTGTTAAAAAAAAATATTGTGACAAATTCCTATAGAACACTGTAAAGATCGAAATGGAGGGATGCATTGAAAAATCAATAATGGTGGTTAGGTAACTAGTTTATCTTTCTGTTCTTCTTGTATAGGTACCAGATGTTTTTTCTTTATTCCTTAACACATGTATACATACATATATACCAATGTATATATATAGAGCGCTTTTATTAATAAAAAAAAGGTTAGCAGTTAAATATAAGCAATTTTAGTATAGTTTATTAAATAAACTACATTTGATAATGGCTGTAGTATGAAATAGCAAATCAAAAATCTCATGCTATCTCATTCTGATTCAACAAAGCTTTTTAGTTACTAAAGTAACAGTACTAGAACAAGAAAAAATCAAGTTTATAAAATACAATTTGTCTACAAACGATAGAGCCAACCCAATTACACACAAGATAAATAAATATTAATCTCACACAGCCGAAATGAACATATAGCCTTATCCAAACAATAAAAAATAATATTTATTTAAGCTATAAATATAAAACTCTTGTTGTAGTCTTGTAATTCTTACAGTGAAAATAATGGACTGCGTTTGATTTTTGAAAAATCTCCATTCCATGAATTTTTTTTGTTTATTTCAGAGTATTTATTACATTTTTTTAAACAAATCGATTGAAACAATAAAAAAATGTATACAAACTTCCATTTCATATTTCGCTTGAGATAAATAATTTCCTAAAGTTCCTTCTTAGTTTCAAGTACTTTCAGTGTTCAGTTCAAGTTCATTGACCCGTGTTGACCACACTAAGAAAAAAAAATTAAAAATATAATAGTTCTTATTAAATGTATCGAGGAGCCTTTCTACGGGGTTTCTTCTAAATCGGATTTGTAGAATGTGTCAAAAAACAAGCGACACCTTTTCAAAAAAATTGGCCCAGATCCCATCCTTGTGGATCGATTTTTTTATTTGTTCTTAGCCAAAGTATTTTATCCGTAAGTTACTTTCCTGCAAACTTATGTAAATATTAATAATAATGTTTAAATATACATAACTAGTATCTACATTGAAAAGTTTTCGCAATTTCGTTATTAATGACTGAATGAATGATCTTTCAATTTTATATATTTATATAGATATATGTTATATGTATATAGTATTATAACATATATATGTAAAATAAAATAGTATAATAACTATTTATTGTACACCGATTCATATATTAACAAGATTTTTTAAACTACATATTTTATAGATATTGTACACGGCCCACGCCAAGACACAAGTAAGTAATTAGCGACATTGGATAATGATTAATCAATTAATTTAATAACAAACAACGTCTCGTTGGTATCGCAAAGTTCAAAAGTGTTAAGCGTTCAATTGCTTGTATTCGTTATAAGTATGAATTGATGTTTTAATAGCTCAGTGCCATAGTAGGTGCATTGTAATGTAGGTATATTGTAATATATTAATTGTAGGTATATTGTAATATATTAAGATTAATTTTTGGTCAGAAATGTTTTAGAAAAACATTTATATGTATATATACTTTTTTTTAATATGTTCAAGTATTTTTGTTTCTTAAGTATGGATTCAACTTTATTAAGTAATAAAGAATAAAGAAGTACAATACAGTCTATTCACATGTTTCGAAGAGTCCTGACACTAAGTTCTCTCTGCCTATTCTGCTTTATGCGTATAACTTTCTTTTATTTACTTATATTGTATTATTATATAGACATAGTTTCAATAGGTAGAGTAATGTAACATTGCTTTATACTAGTTCCCAACTTGAGTGTACTTACATAATTAAAACTACAATTGTAATTAAAATTAGCTATTTTTTATTATTACGTTTATTTAATTTAAAATGCATATTGAACTTGTCTTGGAAACTGCGCAATGTATGCTGGAAAATTAGGTCATAAATGAGACAGTGCAAACCTTGGATACCACTTTAATTAGCGCGATTGAACTTTGAGAACACAGTGTTAGAGATGCTGGTGGAAGGTATACGTATAAAGTTTGAAGACCACCGTATGCGATTATACCGTACTTTTTGATGGGCCTGCTAGAGATAGACCTTGAGGCTAAAAAACAAATAAGCTTCAAAAGTTTATTCAAGAAGTTTCACTTTGTCTAATCAAAATCGAAAATGCATTAATATACTATATTACTAACAGTTTTCTGAGGTTCCGTCCGCGTTATCAAATATAAGTAACTAAAACTTGTGTGTGACACGTAACACATAAGTGCCCGAGCTGATTCTGATGTAATAGAGACTATAGCCTTCCTCGACTATAAACATAAAAAGAGATTTCAATACCATCCAGTACTTCCTGAGATTAGCGCATTCAACCATACAAAATCTAAGTTACTAGTAGACAATAAAAGAAGTATGACAATATATTTAATTAGATTCTGACTACGATAACATATTTCCATAATTTAATGAAATACGACAAACTTGAAGACTACGAATTAAAATTAAAATTAGAAATTCATCCATAAGAAGGCGTGGGCTGTGCCTGTGTCAGCTGTACCTCCATACAAACTAAATCACATTGAAAGGTTTTCTTAATGCATTCTGACCTTCACCGTCGGAGCTATTTTTAGACAACTCTTCAACAGTCCCTCCGTATACGACTTAATCTAGTAAGGGGTGAGAAATGGGTTTTTGTTCGAACTTGAACTTTCTAGACGTTTTGTTTAAAGTTTATTTTTACGTAGTTTATGGGAAGTGCTAATTTAGATTTGTATATACGAGTACGTACGTATATATACGTAGGTTTATGCTTTGTCCCTAGTGGGGGCAGCCAGAGCGAACGTAGTATATACCGCTTTCGCCTCGGTTACTGTCATATATGTCCTCGGGGTGTCACCACATTTGTATGTGACCTTCCTCCAGTATCTTCGACATTTGTTCTTGAAGGTCAACCGAGGTCTTTCCCTTAGATTTGTTAAGGCAATAGCTATGGAGGTGCTATGAGACAGCGCCTGACTGCAAATGCGATGGGTGCGGCCTCGAAGTCCACTCGGAATGATGAATTATTTCCATTTTCTTGCTCTTTTAGAATTTGGCCAGAAAGTGTATAACGCGGTATATATATTGAGACTAGGTTACCTCTACTTAGAGCCTACCCCGCTATGTATGGGGTGAACTGTCACGTTGGAAACGAAAATGAATGCTTACGTAACGTGCGCTGTGTAAATATGTATGTGGTATCTGCATACCACATACATTTTTTATATATTAACCGTTTTACTCAATATCGCATTCCGACTAAAACACCTATAACTAAAAAAAATGCCTAATATTAATAAATATTAACATTCCCCTGTCGTCAGTCGAATTTATGTCACGATAGTCGCGTGCAATCAGCTCAATTTGTGGGACATAGATACATCATTTCTTTAGATTTAGTTAATTTTTTAATTAAATGTATACAAATACAATTTTTTTTGCTTATACATATATATATATATATATATATATATATATATATATATATATATATATATATATATATATATATATATATATATATATATATATATATATATATATATGTATATATATAATGATTATGATATTACGAGGAGAATGAATTATTATTATTATTCTTTAACTGTACAGTTTCCTTCAACGCGTGCGTGTTGGGTAACATGTTTATGAATAGTCCGTTTACGTAGGAAGGTTACATCAGTCAACAATAAACGCGAGCAAAGTCAATGTAAAATGGGGAAGCATTAAAGCTTTCGTACGTCTGATATGTAAGCGATTTAATTTAGACTAAATAATGTAACGGTATTGTTCACTTTTCTTCTAGGTTTAAGTATATCTTTGTATATAACCTTTTCCTTTATATACAGATTTGTTCTGATGTAATGCATACAAACTTGTTGTTAAACCATATTCAATTATTTACGTTACTTATTCAAGTATTTAATTGTGTAATTGTTTTTGAAATTATATAATTTTTTGTTAATATTTGGTGAAGGTCACCCGTCATCTGATACCCGTCTTCTCGCCAATACGTGTCTGATATCTGCTGGCTGTACAAAGAGCAGCGAAGAGAGTCTTGGGCAGCTCTCATCCATACACTCTCCACCTGCGACTGTTAGCTTCGTT
Organism: Dione juno; assembly: GCA_037127375.1. Classification (NCBI taxonomy): domain Eukaryota; kingdom Metazoa; phylum Arthropoda; class Insecta; order Lepidoptera; family Nymphalidae; genus Dione; species Dione juno. Next base: position 897,777 of record JAXRJS010000088.1, on the reverse strand, counting down.
CAAACATCTGTTGGAAGTCATAGAATTTCTAAACAAGACGAATCGTGATAATACTCAAAAATAACTTATGTACATTACTGAGGATGTAGTATACTATGAAGCTTTCAGTATCAAATTTCAACTTCCTTTCCTTTATGTTATACTAAGAAATAATATTATGGACATCTTATGAAGATAAAAGTAAATAAAAAAAAATATAAAAAATTACCACGTCACTATAATTTGCCACGTTACTATAATAATGATTGGTGGCATAAAACGTAAAGATTGATAATTATTCTCAGCCTGTTATTTAGCTTCTATTCTCTATGCGAAAACACTACCTACGTAACATTCCATTGATTCCTCTTGTGAGAGACTACTAGTCTACTAATGCCGTGTCGCCGTCGAAGTACGCTTAAAAAATGAATTCATAATAGCTCTAGAGATTAAGTAAAAGAAAAAGTATTAAATAAGTTATTCCACACTAAATAAATGTAGAAAAACGTAATAATATGTAACAGCCTTATATAATTTCGATGTAGCTAGATAAGAACGTATAGCTTAGTGGGCATAGCACGTAGACGGTTTCCAAGAGGTGCGCGTTGAAATCCCGCTGCGTTCAAATTTTTATAAGATTTTCTTTAAGTAAAAAATAAATATAAAACATGTTTATGGAAGTCTTGGCTCAAATTCTGGCACACTTCTGTCTTTTGGACATTGACATCGTGTGATTTAACCAGAATATATGTTTTGGAATCTTCTTTTGTTAAAATGTATATCGAATTCCAAATCCTCAATGTCAAATCTTCAATGTCTTTAGATACAAATCTAATTTTACTAGGAGAAATTGATTAATATCGTTTACGAGGAAAGGCCAATTGAGATGACTGTTTGATGAATTTTTTGACATTACTTAAAGGTTGATGATCTGCCTTTGCAAGATTATTAAAATAGTTGTCGATTAATACATCCAGAGATGGAGTGCGGCCTTTGTATATTTTACTATCGAAAAATTCAATAAGTCGTAGAGGCACTTCCAGTTATAAATTCCTCGGTTTGTCTTCATTACTACTGTTCACAGAAAATTTCTTTACTTCTTATAAAAATGACCGACATTGCTCTGGGTACTGTGTGAGTATCGCGCGATTGTCCGCAAATACTAGTTCAGTGAGAAGTGAATGTTGGTATATGCACATATTCGAAGTATTTAAAGGAACCCTTTTTTAGTTTTATAGCTAATCTCTTCATCCTGTATTATTTTAAAGACCGTTATGTCTGACGTAAGACCATAATAGACCAGCTAAACTATAAGAAGCAAATATATGGCAACTTAGCAACATGAACTTAGCATAGCATCTTTCGAAAAATCTAGATAAGATAAATGAAAATGGCGGTAAATATAATCAGCATTCAAAAATTACACACTAATAACTACATATACATACATGACAATAGACGAAATATTCTCAAAATAATTGGTATACACATCAGATGTGTTGATTTAAATTTATGATAGACACATGTACTGAGGTTACGAATATCCAGATATCAAGGCTATAGCGGTGGTGCCAATGTTACGGCTCAAAGAGTACGGTAATAGAATCAAAGCTATTTATACACTTTGTTGTAAGCCTTTGAGAACTGGCCTGCTGTTGACCAGCTTAGATCTAGACTGTAAATAAAATAAAACTTTTCTTATGTGCCTCTCACAAGCCTCTCTACAATTGTGGACAGTGTAAGCTTCATCTTGAATGTATCTTCTTTAATCAAACTTGACAACATTGCGCATTGAGGGCAGTGTCTGACTCTAAAAACGATGGTTGTGGGTTCAATTCCCGCTTCGCGGAATTAATTATTTTAATTTGTCCGCTTTGATAAGAAAAAATGCAGCATTGACTTGCATGCTTGCTTCTAGGATGTAACCCGAATCGATTTAATTAATTTATAAGTTAATAAATACGATTTTAACTTTCAACAATGGCGTACAGTTACAAAATCTCAGTGCCCAGTAATTCACTAACTATATTACTGTTTGTATAGATAGCAGAATTTATAATAATTATTAACAAAACAACTACAGAATATTCTTATATAAAAAATATAAAATTTATAATAAAAAAATGATTTGATTTTTTTATTTAGTCTATTTTCAGTCTATCCTTCCACTTGAACATGGGCCTCCCTCATAGGATAGATTATATGCCATACAAGTAAACTGGTGTCCTTAGACCTGTTAGCCCAGGACTGGTCCTGAAAGGCCTGAAACCTAAGCAACTACTATATATAATAATTCATATTTGCTCTAGACCTAGACCCTGTGTACTATAACATGGTAGTGATTGTAGTATTACGTTTTACCAATGAACAAGCAATTATGTTATTCGAGTTAAAGAATAATTTGATTCAGCTTTCCGCCATATCCCACATACAGCAGAAAATACATAAAAAAAAACCATTAAATGTTACGGGTTGAAGATGATAAAACGCTATTGGTACTTATAAAATTTATGAAGAAGGCTGTTGTGGCGCAGAAGCACAATGTCTCACTATAAATGCGACGATTGTGGGTTCAATTCCCATTCGGGGAGAATTATTTATTTAATTTCCTCGCTCGGATAACAAGACGATGCGCTGCGTTGAGCTCTGTTCCGTTGAGACACGCAATGTCTCAAAATCTGGCGAAAAGCGGTTAACAGAGTGACTTAACACTAAGGTTGCTCTGCTATATGCGGGTTCTTTTCGGTGGCACATGACGTTGTATTTAAAAATATAACATAAGTAGGTAACAAATACTGTATGTATGTAATAAATAATATTATATTGCAAACTATATAAATGGTTTTCTTCAAATAGCAAAATGGTATACAAAACTTATTAAGTTAATCTTTTCAATAGGTTTTATAAGGTTATACACCTTTTATTTCTAGGATAAAGCTAAAGTAAAGGTAATATCAAAATTATAAATTAATGTTTTCAATGAAACTAGACACTAGGAACAGTTTTAGTAATATAAATTACTTAAAATATTAAAGTGTTCCTTTAAATACAATAATGAAAAAAGAGAAGTTCTAAAGTAAGAAATTACTTCAAAGTATTTCATATATATGACATATGAATATAGAATGAATATGTTGAAATTTCTCAAGAAATCACAATTTCTTCAATCTCAATTTTGAGTAATCATTCTATAGCAATATTCGTTATTCGCCGATAAGTTGCTCCATTCGGTACAAATCATGAAATTCACACGACCTTCGCCTAGCCTTGGCTAAAAGCCAGAATAAAAAATCTATAATGTAAATAAATAAGATTCCATGGAAACACCATAAAATCGTCTAACTACAGATAAATAACATTTTGTGTTATTAAAATGGACGAACCATGGTCAGGCGTAATGTTGTAATTAAGAAATAATGTCGTATTATATCTATTACTATTTATAAGCGTACTTAAGTAATTGTGGAGGCTTTAACTGATAAATTTTGTAATAATTCTGGTATAATGGAGGTTGTATATACAACAACATTGTTTCAATATGTAATTAGACGGTTTAAATGTTCTGTGCATACATATGTATCTATGTTTGCTCCGCTCTGTATTGACAATTATTATATAATCTAGACACTGATACCTAAAATTAAATAAAACGTTAATTAAAAAAGTTAAATATGTAATTTTGTATAATAATTGTTTATGAGATTATCATTAGGCGCACAAACGCACAGACAAACAGAGAAAATCATTGTATTGTAAGTATGATAATTACAGATTAACGTTATTATTCTTTTTGTGCATGTTTAAATAGATAGACATGGACACCGGCGGGATTTATATTTAAAATCTCCCAATCTACTATGGAAGCCTTGAAGCTAGTGTCGGACGTTCGATATATATGTGGTACACTCGACACTAGTGTCAGGTGTCAGATACTTGAATAGTGTCTTAACTATATGGGCTTATGGGCTTTTATTACTAGTTTCTGATCCTAAAAAATAAACACCCAAATAGACTTCAGTTTTTGAGGTAGCTGATAAAATATGTATTTATATATACATATTTCTGCGTAATACGTGAAAACCTAACTAATAATATAAGGCTGAATGAACAGTTCGTTTGATTGAATGTAATCTCAGTAAATACTTGTTCGGAATTTAGAAAAAAAATTGTATTTGATAGTACATTTTTAGGGCTAGAAGAAGGCTAGAAGTTATATAACATTACGTTATTCGTTTCGGTGTACCCCCTGTACTTGTGGTTACGTCGTCGAAGACGCAGTTAAAAGCCATTTATAAAAAAAAAAATAAAAGAATATATTTTTTTTATATGATAAGAATAGATAAGAAGGCAAACAAGCAGAAGGGCCACCTGATGTTAAGTGGCCACCCTCGCCCATAGACATCTACAACCTGAAAGTATGTGGATGCGTTGCCAGCCTTAATGGTGGAGAAGATGACTGTACACGACGCTTAAAATCCCTAAATTATATTAATCAGGGAAAATTTCAGGAGGTAGATCATTCCATACTTGCATTTACGCGGTAAAAATGCATCCAAATGGTGGTGGTGGTACCTGCTGCTTAGGCGGAAGGTGCAATGATAAAAAGAAGATGGTGGCACCAAATTAAATAATTGCTGTGAACATTTCCCCTTGTACAGTCGGTAGAATACCGATAAAAAACCAAAGTCTCTCCGTACACTTAAAGTTTCTATACTGTTTGTGAGTTTCGACGATGACGATTCGAACTCCGCTGAATTGAGTCAAGTGGTTGTAATTGATACTGAGGGGCGCCTGCCCAAAGGTGGGAGCAGTATTCCACATGAGGTCCGTCCTCAGCTTTATAAAGCAGAAGTCTTTGACCTGATGTAAAGTACTGCTTCACCCTATTCAGTACCCCGAACTTTATTGAAGCCAACTTCGCGTTGCTCTCCAAATTACCCCTAAACTGAATCTCATTCGAAATCTCAACCCCAAGAATCCCAATACTTTTACTAGTACAAAGAGGAATGCCATGGAGTTTAGAAGATAAAGTAAAGGGGGATTTTTTGGCGGTAAACGCGCAAACTTGTGTCTTAAGGTTACGTCCACCCCACTCCGAGACCTGCTCCAAGGAGGACTCAATATTGGACACAAGTTGTATTCTCCGTGTCTCCACCTCGGCGCGAGAGATATTAGCCCGTCCATTATAAAAGGCATCGCCCGTACTGTCATCTGCATAGCAATGAATACTGCAAGTTTGCAACATGTCATTAATATGCAGAAGAAACAGCGTGGGAGATAGCACTAAACCCTACAGTACTCCAGCATTCACGGACTTGATTTCCGAGCATATACCGTCAACCACGACCTTTATTCTCCACCCATCAAGGAAACTGTTTACCCAATTGCATAATCCCTCGCGAAGTCCGTATGATGGCAACTTCGACAACCGGGCTCTATGCCAGACCCGATCAAAGGCCTATGTGACGTCAAGGCTAACTGCCATAGCTTCCCCCTTACTCTCAATAACGGCTGCCCAACGGTTAACCAAGAGGTTTCCAGCACTGCGACTGTGACGAAAACCATATTGTCGATCACTAATAAGCTGGTTTTCCTCAAGGTAACCGAGCAGTTGGGAGTTTATTACGCGCTCCATTACCTTACGTAGTAAGGAGGTCATCGCAATAGGATGGTATTTGGATAGGTCCGTACTGTCACCCTTCTTAGGAACAGGGTGTCACAGCTACTTTCCATGAAAATGGGACAATTCTGGTGGCATTCTCCATAAGCGCGTTAGCACTGATGTTAACTCGGGAGCACACGTTTTGAGCACGATAGCAGGAATACCGTTAGGACCATTGGACTTCCTGACGTCCAGGGAACAAAGATCACGACGCACTGCGGTTTGCGTAAAGCGTACGTCTGGCAAAGTGTGCTTGCACCTAGGGATGGATGGTGGTGGTTTTCCCAAGTCATCAAGATTTGAGTTAGATGCAAAAAAAGTGCATAGAACATCTGCTTTTCTCTTTGCTGTATGTGCTAAAGATCCACTTTGTTCGCGCAATGGTGGTAGCGAAGGCTTACAGAGCAATCTGCTTCTTACAAGATCTGGAGGCAGCATTGAATTATCTTTTAAGATTAGTGGCTTGTGGGTCCTTCGCAGCTATTGCCTCATCTCAGAGATGATAAGTTTCCTGTTTCGAGGTTTTAGCTCTTTTACAAGACTCGTCGAACCAACGTTCCGATTTGCCTCCGAGACGAACTACGGTACTGGAAATGTAACATTCCATTCCCTGCAAATGGTGTCCGTAACGGCGTCTGCGCAGATCGATGGGTCGCCAGAAGAAAAACAAAGCTGTCCCCACGGGTAGGATGCAAAAAATTCTCTTAATCCATCGCAATCTGCCGACTTGTATTGCCATACTAACCGCGTTCCCAATGGTCGTGTATGAACGGGTTGTGGTAAGGGTGCCTCAGAGTGCACCAAGCAATGATCAGATGTGTCGAGTGGCGTATCGACACATACTAGGTGAGTAGTCAACAGAAGATCAAGCAAGGAAGGTCTGTCGCACTCTCTATCCGGTATCCTGGTAAAGTCAGATACTAATTGAGTAATGTCTGGGTAAAACTGTGCGACAAGAGCACGGCCTGTTTTGTATGATCCAAGCCATTCTGTGTGATGGACATTGAAGTCACCAAGGAACACAAGTTCAAGTCGCTGACAGCAGATATCATCACGTACACACACACGCCCGCTTCAGTCATAAAGGCGTGTTTCAGCGTGTACCCTGGGTACAGTAAGTATGACACGTCGGCATGGGTTGATATCTCTCGTCGCCTCTGTTAGAAAGAGTAAGGCCGGCTTCGCCATCTCGAGATGCTGGTGGTGCGATGAGGTTAGAATGAAGTCCTCTGATGTTGCAAAAGTCAACGCTAAGTGTGTGTTTATTCAATAATTTATTTATCACCATTTATTGAGATATTCGGAATACTCAAAAATACTGGAGCATCTTGTACATAGTCAATACAGATGTTCATGAAGCTCCATCTAATATTCCACACTACGTCACCTTCTATTGTTTTTTTTCGTGGTTTTTTTTTTAACAAATGCCTATTACTTTAAAGAAATACAGACAAAACTTACCAGATCTTTGTATATATGTACAAGATTCTTCTTTACCAGGTTAAGCTGAAAATATTTCAAGGGCTTTATTAATTTAATGAAATTATCTATGAAATTATCTATGGAATTACAAATGTATATAACATGGATATAAGTCATCCCCATATATGTCTATAACAAACACTTGAACGAAAATAAGATTTTAAATATATAGTAATTTTTATTTGGTCACCTCTGGTGGTAAGTGGTCAGACTGTAAAAAAGAACAATAAAAATACCAGAATTGTTTGAAATAATGTTTATTGAATTTTGAAATTATATTACATTACATTATGTAAAGCCTCTTTTTAAAGATATGTATTATAACTAAAAGGTGCCAAAATAATAACATGCCAATAGTAGAAAATAAAAAAAGAAATTTTAAAAATTAACAAAAATATTAACAAAGATTAACAAACAGTGTTATTATATTTTTAGCCAAGTATTATTAATAAAATCACCGAAGTTTTATTAATTTTAATAAGTTATAATAACATTATTCTTAAGAAATTTGGCCCATATTGAAACGCGTTTCCATATTTCCATTTAAATATCAATTTTCATATTTTATCAATGTACTGTAAGATCTCAAAAATAACCACGAAAAGATAACTTCAGTAAAAAAATATAAGTATTTATTACTTTATTTTCTTTACCATTTTATTGCAATTATATAACCATAATATCTACTAATGTAGCTAACTTGATGTCAGTTAAATATTAATTGACGTCTCCAAGTATCTCTGCCAATTTCAAATTTATATATATATAAATTAAATGTAGATTTTAACAGAATTCATAGTCATGATTTTTGTAATATACATACTATATACTCTAATATACATACGTTTATAAGTTTAACAGAGCATATTTAATTACCTGCACTTGTTTAATAATTTGTTATTGAAAGAAATGTTTATTAAAATAAACATTTCTTATTTTTTTATTTCAAACGATATTTCTATATTTTTTACTAAAGCAGTGTAGGTAATTAAATTGGACCATTACAGCATCACTATTTAGTTATTGGAATTATTCATGATATGCATTATAATTCATAAATATATCTATATAGTGTATTTATTACACATAAATTATATATGTATACGTAAACATGGTTATTGCCTTTATTTTAAATCACATAACACAACTTGGTTACTTTTGACCTTTAATATATATGTATAAAATAATACTATTAAATATTAAGTTTTTTTGCACCCAAATAAATAAATATTAATAAAAGTTCATTAAATATATGTAATACATCAATCTATTTTCTATTTTATTCTCATATAAACATTACTTTAAGATTATTTTTTATCTGTGACCATTACACATTGCTATATATAATTAGACACAAAAAATTAAATATTTTCATATGCATAATACATTTTTTCATTAAAGTAAAAATAAATAAATAATAAAGATAATATGTATGTATTGTATTTTTTTTTATTCAATAACAGACAATCAAAAGTCAATATACTTTGACAGTAGAGATAAAAAAATACTAGACAGAGCAATGGATACATATTTACGTTTAAAATGTTCAATTTGGCAACAATTTTATTCTTATGTAAGAATATCTTAATTCTAAAAGTGACACTCCATTAATACAAACTGTGTTTTATTTATTTATTTACCAGTTTTCAATCCACAATTCAGTATTTGTACTAGCACATCACAACACTTAAAATCTTGATAAAATGTTTTTTTTTTATTTTCTTTTATTCTTTCTCACTTTAGGCATAAATAATTCACTGAGTATCGAGTCTCAATTTTGAAACGTAAAATAAATATCGTTTGATATGGCGATTATGCTAACAATAACTTCTTTATATTAACGCTTGAACTATTAATAGACCACAGTCGAAATTTGTAATTCCATAACACTTGTCAGTATGACAGTTATTTTTTTATTATTGTCTGGCTGTATGAAGTTAAGCTCTTGCTTATCACTGACACGTCACTGATATTTCACTTTTTTGTATTTTTTCTATTTCTCTCCTTTCAAAGCCTGGTCTAATATGGCCTTGGATGCTATTTCAACAGTGACAGTTTTGCTGATGGTTGACAGTTGACTTTGATCTGTGCTAAGTTCCAAAGGCTCAGTGAGGATCTTTAGAGAGGATACCTTAGCTCGTTGATATGCTGTTACTGTGTGCATTCCGAGGAACCTGGAGTTGAAGAAAAAAAAATGATTTAAAAATAGCAAGTATATGTTTAACACAAACGTTCAGTTCGAAATGTCAAGATTTTTAATAAATTCAAACTCAATCTTCACGGGTATATCTCAACAAAAAAGCATCAAAACTTATCTTGGAAAGGACAGGACATCCTTAAATGTAATGGTTGCGTAATGCATTTAAGGTAATGCAAAGGAAATGCATTTAAGGTAATGTAATGTAATGCATTTAAGGACATCCTAGTTTGAAGATTAAAAATAAGTTATATCAACAGGAATGACTACACTTCTCCAACAGGTCTGACCTGTTTATTTATCGAAACGCCTATGATTAAAGTCATACAACGTCATCCTTCATCGACCACAGACTAGAAAATGTCATCTCCAATCACCGAGTCACATGCTTGAAGCGCTAAATAGGCACATGGGCCCCGTATGGCACCCACCGTATGACCACGTAGCACACGAGCAGCGCGGCGCCGGCGGCCAGCACGCGCGGCACCGGCGACGGGAACAGCTGCACCAGCACCCAGGCCGCGCCCGCCGCCGCGCACGCGCACGCCACGCCCAGCGCCGTGCGCACCCAGTGCGACAGCGTGAAGCCGCGCTCCCACTCCACCCTGGGACGACGGAACAACACGAATAATCATGATATACAGTATTGAGTTAAGTAAGAGCACTCGAAGACACACACACACACACATACACAGTACTCAGAGAGTACTCAGAATTATACAACGAAACATGATTCAAGTTTCTTATGTACTATTGAAAATAAATAACAAATTTCAAAAGAAACTTAATTAAAATTTAAGTTATATATTCACACTTAACTTGATGATATGTGTATTTCTTTAGATAGATTTTTTAATTACATATATTATGTAATAGAAAAATAATTCTAATTTAGCTGATTGCCTGGATTAAAGCGAACTCGCCATCTCGTCACTCGTTCATTTTTGCAGAAGACAAGGAACTCACCTATTTGTCTCCTGAACTATATATGGAGTGTTGCAGACTTTGCATTTTAATCCATCAGGAGTAGATGCACTCTGAAAATTTAAGGAAAACAAATTAATAGTTGTTCACCAAATTATATCGACGTCAAAATGGCGAAATAAGAAAAAATCTTTTAAGAATATTATCTCCAGTCAACATACAATATATCTAAAATAGGCGACAAGTTAGTGTCTTAACACTCTGTCTACCCAATTGATAACAAAATATTCTTTACACTTTTATACTTATAAAACATTAAAAAAGACGTAAAATCAGGGTAAAAGAAAATTGATCTTACCTCAACAAGCCATCTCCTGAGACAATCATGATGTACGGCAGCCACGTCGCCAGTACACCTACAGGGAGTGATGAGGGGTTCAGGCCGGGTGTTATCGTAGCAGATCCAGCAGTCGCGACTCGAGCCCACGCTGCCCACCAGGGAATCTGTTTCCACATTCTGGAAAATTGTGTATACTATGAATTGACATTGTTTTAGAATTACATTTACTATTTCCATAGATATGATTGTTTTATTCTTGACAATAAGATAATATTGCTTGAAGTTGTATATCTATTGCATCGTATATAAATTCTGTCTTAGTTTCGTCTATTCGTAGTTCTTAGTGATAAAAATAGGTTAATTTTGTTAGTAAAATAAATATTTCTCAACGCGGACCACAAAATACACATAAAATGATCACTAACAATTTCTCAGATTATATAATTTTAATATTTAAACAAAAAGTTTAGAATTGACACTTACCACCCTTACACCAGAGTCCTCGATAGCTTTTACAGGTTTTGAATAAAGGAACCTCGCGATAAATATTTTCCAAACGGACCACTGAAGTTCTTTGAAGAGCTCCAGGAAAAATCGCGCTCTTTCAAGCCATGATAGTTGGACCAAAATCTCCATAATCTGAGAAGATATATTGGTATTCACATTGGCATGCTTGATAATTAATTGGCCAAGATCAGCTAAACTATGGCACAGACCAAGACATGCCAATATTTTGGATATGGCCAAGGCTTGGCGAGATGAGGACAATACTAGTAAGCATAGGTTATCAGGATTGGAAGCATGAAAGCTGAAGACAAGCGATCCTCATGATGATACATGTACATATTTAGTATAAATAGCACGTTTTGCATAACGTTTTGGGATGAAACATATAATTTATAACTAATAAACAGTCCTTTACTATACCTTAATCCGGTGTGACTGACACAAATACTATATAAGCACACAAGAACATTGCCTAACCTGATAGAAAATCTTTTCTAACAAAAAAAAATACAAATTATTACAACTTCTCCAAAACCCAATATAATATATAGCCAATGAAAAATAATAATAAAGCAGCTCAAGTTCTTTATACACTTTCACCGCACGCGTGATGTCAAGAGTAATATCGCTGGTAATTTTGTAAACAACGCCAAACGATGCGATAAGAGAATTGTTAGCTTGTTAGTTAACGAAACAATTAAAGTATTGTTAATGCCTGCTATAACTGTGAAAGTTGCTAATGTATATATAATAATTAAACTCTAACTATATTTTTTTCACTTAATCTGTTAATCATAAATGTTTTAGTGCAAAAGATAACTTTGCTCTATGATCTACTTGGACTGACTAGACTACCGTTTGAGAAGTCCTTATTTTTGTCCATACCCAATAATATATCCGCATATAGAAGCTATCCTTAGTGTGGACTAACACTTTAAAAATCATCAAAATATTAATACGCTTCGTTCTTCACTTCCATATTTAGTGTCGAAACCCGGCTGGTCTTGTCGCACCAGACCGTAAAAATGAAAATTATTTAAATATTATTCTCCTATTTTTATAGAAACGTCAACTATCTTGATCACTGCCAGACACTGTGCCAAATAGCCATCTTCTCCTTCTTTCTAGGGAGCACTAAAACGCGGACATGTCAGTTGTTAGACACTACTGCACTCCGACACTCTGGAGAAGTGTGTGACCCTAATTGAATAAAGAAGAGATTATTTTGATTTGAGTTTTGCTTCCCACCACGTACCTTATATTCACTTGGCCTCTTCGTTAAGAGATCAGCAAGCCTCGTGTCGTCCAGCTGCCGCGCGAGCAGCCGCCGCGGGTTCAGCAACCAGAGCCGCTCCGGCGCCATGCAGTTCCACAGTACGCAGGGGAACCATAGCGCGACGCCGATCTCCGCCAGGCGGAAGAGGAGGTCGTGCCAGTTGCGGGACACTACTGGCACTCTGCGCAAGAATTCGTAGGTTCAAATTGGACATCGTTTGCATGTATTTTATATAGTCAAAATCTAATTTAATAAAAAGAAAAAAAAAATTGTATGTTTACCTATATATTATGTGACCTATAACATTTTCTTTGTTAGTTTTTTCATTTATATATATATATATATATATATATATATATATATATATATATATATATATATATATATATATATATATTTATATATATACGTGTATGTATGTGTTTTACTATAAAGACACACCGTAAAATTTATATAATTTCAAGTTACAACATAAATAACAAAAGAAACAAGTCATCTAAAAACAAATAGCAATTACAATAGCTCCAAAGTTTACCAAGTGACTTACTTTGTCTTCCAAAATTCACTCAACGTCTCTGATGCCAGGAACCCAGCAATGAGTATCAGCATCAAAGCCTGGCTGACCAGGCCCAGGCGAGATTGATGCAATTGCGAGTGGTTTACGGAACGAGGGTCTACCGTGCCATTGCAGTCTGCTAAATCTGTTTGGATGCCCTGAAGCAAAATATAAGATTAGATTTTTTGAAGCTCTGTGTCTATCTTGCTATATATATATATATATATATAATATATATATATATATATATATATATATAATATATATATATATATATATATATATATATATATATATATAATATATATATATATATATATATATATATATATATATATATATATATTATTGAACAAACATATTATAAGTCAGTCAGAGAAATGGTCATGTTAAAAGACTTCTTTCCAGTCTAGTTAGAGGAAGCGTTGCTTTGAGCTTCATCCGCCACGCTCACGCAATCTCATAAATATACGGAATGTGGAGAAAGACGTCACTCAGCGTTCACTAAATATCTCTATTTACTCTACTTTTTATTGTCACATGAATAATGCTATCTGGGTACGTGTGTACTTACATTATAAAGAACTTCCTTCTATAAAACCATCGAGTGCACTAAGAAATTACTAAATTGCAAAACAAAACAATAATACTCTTGTAATAATAGGTTTCAGTTGAACATCATAGACAATTGGCGTGTTAACACCATTTTGCTCTAAGATGAGGTATTTACATTTTACACCTTAGCAATTATCCTCGTTTAAAACAAATTATCTCGAACTAAATTTTTTTTTATCACGTGGAGTATAATGTCAAAGATAAAGGTTATAATAATACGTTTTACAGCATTCAAATAGTACGTGTAAACAGAAAAAGCTCTAATTTTTTTTCTGAATTTCAACTTGTGCGAATTGGATACAGACAGACAGTGTGTCTTAAGTAATTCAAATTTAAATTTAAAATAATCTTTAATAAAAAAAATATGAAGCATTCAAAGGTACTTTTGAATAATAAAGTTATCGTAGAAGCTCGAATGGCAGTTCTACTGAAAAGATCCACCAAGAACCTCAACAGTTGCGCTTTTCATATATAAAAGCTTAAATTTTATTATTAATAGTAACGATATGATCTTGTATAAAATTTAAAGTATCCTAAATCCACTTTGTTTGTCCTTAGAAGATAAAAAAAAAATAAAATATTTTACCTGCTTTGTTACCAAAGTGTCTTGTACATCGTCACCCTCGGCGGCGGTGGAGGGGCCAGGTCTTGGAGATATGATGGTACAAACTTTAGTCTCCTTTAGGAACTCGCCACGAAGCTGCAACAAATGTAATAATAATTTTTTTTTGATTTACTGAGTCGGACGGTAGTAGGTTCGAATTCTATTGCGAGATATGATATTCACTTCTAATCTAAATATTTCAGGCAACATTTCCCCATGAGCCAAAGTAAAGACCGGAGTGATATTTTACTCCACTCAATACCAAATTATTATTTAAATTAATGTAAATGGCACAAAAATCTACTGATAATAAATGTATACTGTCACACAGTACAGTGAACATACAAAACAAAACATATTACACGAATAATAACTCAAATTCTATAGAAATAAAATATAAAATCGTAAATCGTTAACTATACATACGGACCACACATTATTCGCGAACAATGATCGATTATCGTAGCCTTAAGATGACCACAGACGGTTTAAATGGATGATACTCTAATTGTCACCATATACAGCCAAGTTTTAGTGTTATTGTGTAGCCGTGTGACCTTAGACTTCATTGAAATGAATAAACAACAAACATTTTTTTTAATATGTAGTCACAAGGATGTATATCGCAAATAAAAAAAAAATTTTAAAAAATCAGAAAGAAAATCTTAACTTAAACTTTTTTCCGAATACATTAAGGAACGGCAACATATTTTAGTTCATTATCCACTATACTTTTAACTCCTACTGATAAAGTGGATTCAGTAGTTCATAGCAAAGTTAGTAAATTCAAAATATTCTTTGTTAAAACAAGAAATAACCCTAAAAGCCGAAGTAGTAGTAGGTATATTGACAAATATATTAGATACCTTGAAGTACACCTCAACACCATATATGAGGAAGAATATAACGACTATGAATAGCAGCACCGCGTAGCACCCGTTGAATACGTGCTGATAAAAGCTCTGAAACAAAACAATACAATACAATACAATAAATTACAAACTTCTTTTGCAATTGAAAAAACTTTATAGAACGTAAAATAATATTATAAATTTTTACCAAAATTTCATTTTTGATTCTTATCAAATTCTTTTAAAATGAGCCTTTTTAAAACTGTTTTGTATACATATATATATTTTAGCAGTGTATTCCATATATAGCTGGATAAAGGGAATCTAGTGATAAAACACTCCGAGTGGAAATCGAACTCCCAACCGTAGCGTTTACAGTCAGACGCTGTGCCATTGCGCCACGACGTCGTAGCTCGATTTGTGTAGGTATATACATACATTACTTTATAATTATAACGATATAATCAAGTATAAGCCGTTTATTATTTTGGTAAATATGAATCATATATGTATGTAGGTACAATAAGTCATATATTTTTATGCACGATCATAATTTAGCATTGTTTTTTAAATATATAGCTATCATGAAGCCCCTATTGTATAGAAATACCTTACAAACTTAGCGAAACATTAACATAAATATTTTGTACGAGTGAATGTACAAGATTAGTCATTACAATTTCTTTGTTATTGTATTGAAAACAATAGTATTACGACGCACCTGGCACGATTCCGTACTATATATTTATATCTACATATATTTTTTACATGAAATATAGAAGTATAGATATAGTAGAACAATTGGACCTTGCGGGATTCCAAACCGTGCCTCTCGTGAAACCGACAAAGCGATTGTCGAAGATTAAACTGTCTCAGAACTCTTATACGTTTATCAAATGATTGTCAGCAATTATAATAAAATACGTAAAATAATAATAATAAACGATAAGATAAATATCGATGAAAATTGTTGCACTTAAACAGGGAAACCAATTATGTTACTAATTGCAAATATTTATTTGAACCTCTGCCGCCGTATTTAGTTATTAATGCGTGACGTTTAAGAAAAAAATATAAAGGTATTTTGTATTTAAATTATGTATATACAAAGGATAATGGTCGACTGCCAACTGAGGGGTTAAGGACGTTACAAAATTGTACAATTAGCTACATCCCACGCACAATTTAACACAAATCTAACCTAAAGAATCAAATGGTCCGTACAATATAACTTAAGGTATTTCTTTACGTATTTGAAAAGTCTAGTAATACTCACTCAATTTATAGTTTCATACCTAAGAAGGACATGATATCTTAGAGGTATAAGACTCTCCGCAAACAAAAAAAAATTGTAAAATTTTCCGCTTATTGCGTGTGTGGAAGCCGAATAAAAAAACAAGTCCAGTCCAGTCAAACCTTCACTCAATGTCAGATCTAGTACAATTTGACACATTCCAACAGCTTTTTTATATTTGTAAAAAAAATCATAAAAATAACCCATATAACATTATTATGTCCGTTTAAAAAAAAAATAAAATGCAAATACAGAATTAAAATGCATCAAATACATCAGAATAATAAAATTGCAGCAAGACAGCGTATAATCCATATATGTTATTTCTTTGAACCAACTAGTTCGCAAAGCCCCGTATAATATACCGAATACTGAATACTGGTCCTTGGGCCCTACCGACTGTCTATTACACGTCAATTGTCTTAACTTTGTAATAAAAATTACAATATATTCTAATATACTATGTTAATATTTGTGAGGGACTTTTTAAGCCTTTTATTATCAAAATTTTAAATACTTAAATAAAACATATAATGACTTAAAACGGAGCGGGAAAATTTTATATGTTTTTTTTTGGGTATTTTTCCATCCTTACTGCGTGTGTGTGTGTTGTGTTATAAGCACTTTAAAATTAATAAAAGTATCAAAATTTTTATTCCATTAAATTAATTGACTAATATTAATAACAATTTTATATTATCATTAACAGACCAACGACCCGATGAAGATCGCCCGAATCTGATGGATGAAGGGTTGCCAGAACTGGTCTTTATGGCGTTCAATGGGGGGAAACCTTTATCCGGCGGTGGACGTCTCCCCGCTGATATGATCATAATGATTATCATTAAACGAAGGAAAAGACCTATCTGGTATCTAGATAATGTTAACTACTTGCCCCCTCGAACTAACTTGAATATAAATACGATCCTACTAATCAACAGTCACGATTCAGATTATATACGATTATTAAACACATTTTTAATTAGTTCTACATCCGTTTCGATACATAAAACCTAGAAAAAAAATTAAATAAATAAAAATTTAAAGTCTAGATCTAGAGAACTCAAGATTTATTCAAATAGGCGGACGTCGACCACTTACCCTGTTCTTAACAGAAGTATCAGCTACATTAGTGGTCAACACCTCCGCCGCCAGTAGAGAGTAACTGATGACGTTGAACGTGACGAACGCGAGGAAAGACTTCGAGATGAACCGCGGCCTCTCCCAACGGATATCGCGGAGATGGAATACCTGGGGACAATAGGTAAAAAATATAATATAATATAATTTAAATTATTATAATTAAATATTAAAATATTATAACGCAATAATAAAGAAAAAGTTAGAAAAGTGCATTCGACCATATAGTGCCTGGACCTTGCCTTGCAATAGCCTGACTGAGTTCGATCTAGCTCGGGGAATTGATTATTTTCATTTTCTCGCTCTGGTAACATGACAAAGCGCGGCGTTGACTCCCACCACTCAACAATGGCTCAAAAATTGGGCGAAAATTGGGAAATAGTATTTTAACACTAGGTTCCCTCTGCCTACCCTGCTATATACGATACATCAAATAAACTAGAGCTCGCTATAGTAAATACATGATCCCGGAAATCCCGGAAAATATATATGATTATTAGTTTTATACAGTAATGTCTTATTTCCAAATTATTTTCAATACAATTTTTTGCAAAAGGATATATTTAAAATTATTTATTGACTATATTATTGGAAAAGCTTTTCTAGAGATATCTAGCCCTAATTTTAAAGCCCTACCACATGATTCATATGTATTCATTTGTAATTACGTTTCGCCTAACTAAAACAACATTATCGTAATAATTGCATTATAAGAAAAGTAACTAATACCAGTCTTTAGTCGCCTTGAAATTAATTTATGGTGGAATTTACATATATGCCTCATGATCGTCTATATTGAATATAAACAATATACACCATAGAAGGTTTTCAACACCATGCAACTCGTAAGCGACAGCAAAACAATACTGTATAAATATATACATACAATTAGTTTATAACTAACTTAATTTTGGCCAAACAAAAAAAAATATTATTTAAGAAAATGTCACAATAATATTTTTGGTACATTTTTAACAAACGAATAAACGTGATTCTATATTTGATGTGAGACTTTTTTTATTCTTTAATAATCCATTACTTTTTGTTGAGTTCGATTTTTGTTTTTTTTTTTATTGGTAAAGCTAAGAGCAAGTGAAGCAAGAGGATAGGTAAAAAAACATACTGTTCTTTTTTCTTTAATACCATAGATCTGTTTAAATAAAATATTCTATTGGTTAATGATAATATAAAATTATAAATAATATTAGTTCATTAATTTAATGTAATATTTTATTTTATCAGATTATTTTTTCCTTAAGCACAAAAATGTTAACAACTTTGCAGCAGGGACAGAGTACCCTCTTCCCTCCCCAACCGGTGTCGCTGTCAAGGCCGATAGGGCTAACAGCATTAAACTCACAAAAACAAAAAAAAAACAACTTTGATGATCATTGTCATACTACCTCGTCTATATACTTATGCAAGACCTTTCAAATTGTATTCATATTTATTAACATAAACGCTCAGACATTTATGTTAATAGATATGAACATAACTTATGTTAATAAATATGAGTTATAATAATATAAATGACTGAATAAATATTGAAATTGGGATAAACAAATTAATTTTTGAAATTGATTTCTTCACGCGAAGGACGCAAAAAAAAAAAAAATCAAAAATCAAAATATTCTTTATTAAATTAGGCCATTACAAGCACTATTGAATCGACAATACGTCATAGTTGAGTGTCTTGGCATTTTATAATTGTAGGACATATAAATTGAAATACAAATTGTATGACATAGGATATAATTTTATTTGGTATTGTATTACATTTGTTGTTATTATTATTTATTATTGATTATTATTTGTTATTGTGTGGATTAGTATTTATGGAATCAAACTTACTAACGCATTGGGCTTCTGTAATGTTAGCTGTAAGTTTTATATAATGAATAAATAAATAAGTAAATAAATAAAATAAATAAATAAATAAATAAATTTACATTGGAATGTCAGTAGTGTGTCTTTCAGGAAGCTACCACCGGCTCGGAAGGCAGGTTCTGCTGAGAAGAGCCGGTTAGAAACACAACAGTTGCTACTAAGAAATATACTTTACAATTGATTTATAATGATCATAAGTTTCCCGAAGGAGCATCAACAGCATTTAATTCCACGCACAACTATCACTATAATATTCTTGGATAGAATAATACGCTTTATTTATTAATACATTTCTAACTTTAACTTTAAATTGTTACATTGGAAGATCTGATATCCCTTGTGGAATTTTGTTATACATATACCTTGTGTCTAAAAACTAGCTGGTGAGGAGTCACCAGCTTATTTTAGTCATATACTACACCGCTTTCCATACTAGGCGAACTTAAAAAACAAAACAAAAATAGTGTCTAACTTCATAAAAAAAATTGTAGCAGTGATTTTTTTTATATTGAGTGACCTTTCAAAAATCTTTTTTTATCAACAGAACGAGCGAAGCCATAGAACGAGTCAAGTCTCTTTTTTTAATAACTGCACATATAAGCATTTTTCCGGAAGATCTGAAACTACAAGTATTACATTAAATAATCTTGTTTAGACAAATGGCGTTAATCAGATACATTACAAAATACAGTAATCGATATACATATTAAAATAGGATATAATGAATTTACTAGATTAAAATAGAGATACAATAAATCGATTAATTTAAACGAGCGTTCCACTCGGCCAGTACAAGTGTACCTACTTACCGAGTAACACGTGATAAGGTTAACACTGTATTAATATTGATTACGAATGTTTAAGTCAATTATAGATGGTCAAATTATACAGGTATTTTTCTATAATTGCAAATGAATTTCATTAATCTCGATACCTAGTAGCTGGCACGATTCATTTAATATTTAAGTAAACTATATTACAAAGATGAAAAGTCTGTTTGGTTGAAACTTGACTAAGTAGTATCTGTATATATATATATATATATATATATATATATATATATATATATATATATATATATATATACGCACATGGCAGGGTAGGCAGAGGGAGACGTAGGAACCTAGTGATAAGACGACACTCCGTTACCCGCTATCCGCCTTTTGAATCATCGCGTGTTGAATGGTGGAACTCAACGCCGCTCTTTGCCATGTTACCAAAGGGAAGACAATGAACATAATTCTAATTTTTTTCGAATCCCAAATCTCGTCGCATTTACAGACAGCCGATATATATATATATATATATATATATATATATATATATATATATATATATATATATATATATATATATATATATATATATATATATATATATATATATATATATATATATAACATTTATCTTCGTGACTTGTGTAAATAAAATGTGTGCTCTTATGTAATGAATCGTGGAGACAAAACACGCCTTGTATTAAATAACAATTGTGTTGTTTACAAAATGTTTGCTTACATTAGGGCTTGGTTCAATTAGGATGTTTACTAAACATGAAATCTGTTAAACTCTTAATATATAATGGGCAATAATAAAACGTTTTTAATTTCCTTTGCAAAATAAATTTATATATAAATATGTAAATTCTCCAGCATCACGCTTTATCTCGCATAGCATGGTAGACATGGAGAACCCTACTGTTTAGACACTTCGGCGCGACGATCCATGGAACTTTACACTGCACCTGTGTGGGCTGATGCTCATTCCGCTTATAACAGGACCCAATTGCGGAAAGCGCCGCGGGTCATAGTGGTGAGAGCTATTTGGGGTTACCATACGGTGTCATGTGTCTTGGCTGGCGATCCGCCTTGGGAGTTGCAAGCGGAGGTGGCCATCAGAGTTCACGCATTCCGTGCAAGTGAGCGGTCGCGAGGTGGGCTATCATCGATGGAAATTATCGAGCGTACGCGCATTTCCAACCATTTTTGTTATATATTTTTTCCGTAATGGTTATTATTGAAGTAGTTCCGAAATCTTTACAAAATCTTACTATATCAGCTGTATACCATTTCTTTGTCAAGTAAATTTTTTATCACGCATTACGGAGAAGTGTGTAGACGTCAGTTACTTAGACTGGAATTTCTCAAAATAAACTTAAGAATTTACATTGTATTAAAATACTCCGTTCCGGCGGTTGTAAAATGTGGTTTGACTACGAGGACGGAGATATGACATTCGGCATTCCCCAAAATCAAAATCGAACCCAGAACCATTTAATAAAATTGATATAATATTATACAATTCAATATTAATAGTAGTTTTTCATTGTGTGTCAATTTTCATTTCATATGTATTTAATACAAAAGATACACGAAGCAAAATTGAGTAGTAAGAGAGGTAAGGGGAGACCTCGGTTCACCTTTGAAAACACAGTGTCGAAGACATTGGAGGAAGGTCATGTAAAAAGCATGAGGACATCCGGAGGCCATGTATGAAGAGGTTGATGACAGTGGACGTGGACAAAGAGGTATGTGGGGACCGTATCATTAGGCACTAGTTTCTCTCTTTGACCAATCCGCTAGGGGTAAATCGTGAAGATACCTTATCTTATTAATATTTCAACGGGTTAGGTCTAGTAATTCGCCAAGAAAAGTCCTAAAACACTTACTTTAGGATAGTAATGTTGAAACAACAAGGCTTTTTACCACGGTCGAACACTACTAAACTCACTTCCGATTAAGACAAATGCAATATATGTTATGTTTGTTATGCATTTTTATTGCACATTTACATTCTAATTGAGGTCGCCATTAATTTTATTTTGTCTGCATTAAATATGTACCTATATATACGAAGTATATGATTTATTACCTTTAATTATTTCAATAAAAATAATGAAGAAATAAATTCATTCGCTTATAAAATTCAAATTGGATCGTTGCAAAACAAGTTTTGTATAGCAAAACGATACGAAAATAAGATATTTTAGAGAGAACAGACTTAGAGAGCTTGTTAGCACTCAATATATAATACTGAGCGTTGCATCGACCACCTCGCTCTGAGACTTATCTTGGGATTATAGAATAAATAAATAAATAGATTCACGCTATTTCTCGCATATAGCAGGGTAGACAGAGGAAACCACTCCGAAGACACTCCGTGAAGACACTCCGTTCCCTAATTCCAATAAATTCTTTTAAAATTAGATCTAATATCAATTATAGTCACATAAATAAAATAGGAAGTAACCTACTACTATAAAGCGTATTCGTTCTAGTCCTATTGAGATAATCCTACATAATGAAAATAATTAACGACCTCCTTGCCCGCTATTTATATATATATGTATATATATATATATATGTATATATATATATATATATATATATATATATATATATATATATATATATATATATATATATATATATATATGTATATATAGCGGGATATAAAGTAGCCTATATAATAATTTTAATAATGATTTATTTCATAAAAAGTACTGTAGTACAATATGATACATATTACAAAGTAAAAAAAAATAAAAATAAATAAAACACTAGGTACCCTACAACAATTGGTTTAGGTACTGTCCTCTTAGATGGGCTACAGTCTATAACAGTTATGTCCATAACTTCCTCTATCTTCCAGTGAAAGTCCCAGTCCCAGAAATCAGTCCAGCTGTTCCGGAGATCAGCCTTGACAAACAAAAAATCAGACAGACTACAACTTTACGAAAACTCTAAAATAGTTGCTTAAGTTATACTACCTTAATATCAAATCGATGAAAACAATATGTTAGAGATATATTTCTTTATTTACATAAAATGTAAGAAATTTGACGTCTAGTCTCTAATCCAGCGGTAAAGTGTAAAATTAAAAAACAAGTGCATATATGCAGCAATACATTTAATCAGTCTAAGTTACAACGAGAGCTAGGCAACATTGGCATTGATTAAACAGAACCGATCATTATCTTCAAAATTACCGCCGTCAAGAACTAACAAGTGTTATTAAATCGTAATTAATTAATATAAAACATACATTTATTTTAAATATTATTAATTATTTTGTTTTTAATTTCATTTATTAGTGTAAATTGAGAGCAAGGCGGTGAGAAAAGTCGCTTGGATCGAGTTATTAAGACCGAACCCAACGAGACTCTCAGTCAAAACAAATAGAAAATCTAAATATTTTATATACTAACATCCTAGCTGTACCAAAATAGCGATAATAATATTATTACATTTATACCGTTTTAGTTGTGTCAAATGTGTCAAACAAATACAATCTGATATATTGACAAGAAAAATATCCATATTATCTCACATATATATATATATATATATATATATATATATATATATATATATATATATATATATATATATATATATATATATATATATATATATATATATATATATATATATATATATATATATGTGTGTATATAACATTGTTCACTGCTAACTGAAGGTACTCAAGGACGGAGTACCTTCTTCCCTCCCCAACCGGTCTCGCTGTCGAGGCCAATAGGGCTAACAGCATTAAACCCACAACATATAATATTCTTTTTAACTGAACTGAAGGTAATTTGGCATGTAGGTTTCAGATGCAGATGAGAAAGCTTTCTCGTAACGTACATATGTTTCACCAACAACGATTCCAAGGAAACGGAGCTGTAGGAGACCACTAGTCTTATATATTAAGCACACCTATATGGTACATATTTTTTTATGTAAAAAGATCAAAATTAATTTACAATGTATTTATTAGTTCATGAAGTCATTAAACTTGAAATGAAGAATACACGAGAGGTTTTTTTACAACGGATATGTTAATTACTTTTATGTTCTCAATTGTTCCTTTAAAACTTAAATCTTTGGTGAGTTGATACAAACGAAGTAATCTTCTTTTTACCGTTTTAGTACGAATTCTTAAATTCTTATAAATCTTAAGAATACAAAAAGTAAGAAACCGTTGCATCGCACAAAATATCTTGTTGTAAGTTTGTAATGAAATCGATTGCAGTATAATAAAAATTTTAATGCAATATTTTTGTAATCAATCCAAAGCCATTCTGGCAGTAGTTGGACATGTGTGTGATCGGAGATAATGTTATACATTTTTGGATACAAAGCTCATTCGGGTAATTACTTCGCTTGGATAGCATCCAAGGGACGTGGCTTTGAATCCCGCTTCATTGGAATTTTTATATGTTTTCAATATATCTATTTTTCCCCAATATGGATGAACACTATAGAAATTGTTAAAATTGTCGGCTCAGAACATGTTTTAACGTCAGCGAAAACTAAAAAATAAAGCGGTATCGAAGTGTCACAAGATTCTCTACTGACCGAACAAAATTTCGAAGACAGTACAGACATGACCTATATACTAATTGACATTAAATGCCAATAAAATTAAATAATTTTTACTAAGACTAATGTATAAATAGCGTAATTTAATTGCTTTTGTAAATTTTAACCAATTTCGAGACACTTTTATAAAAACTGTTTAACTATTTATATAACAAAATTATCAGTTTTCGACGTTGAACCAGTTTCGCATATATATTTTTTTCTTCACTCGTATTTCACATCGTAAATTGACGAGGAAAAGTCTATTGATAAATTACTACGTGCTGACATTCAGCAGGTGGTTTTTAGACACATTATTGAAGGACATTGGAACCTAATGCTTATCTTATTTAACCAGATCAAACAACGGACAAGTAAAATGCAATGCAAACTCAACTATCCGGTCCCAAGTTATACAAATTCGCGACTATCTGCACTATCGATCTGGTATGTACACGTACATATGTAGACGAGTGAGGTTTGATTAAAGTATAGAGTGAACGAAAACTTGAAACTGAAAATAAAAATCAACATTGATTCATAAAAAGTGCATGTTTTTAAACATATGAAATATGTTTAGTTCATACATCCGACTATCCGGATATTCTCTTTAAGTCTAAGTGATATTCCAATGGATGTTATTGAAAAGCGCCGCAGCATTTTCCAAACATAAAGTACTATATTGCTCGGAACTTAACGCTGTGCTTTGTATTGGTACCATAGCGAGAAAATGAATATAATATCTTTTCCCGGAGGGAGACTCGAACCCACAATCGTAACGTTCACAGTCAGACACAGTGCCACTGCGTCACGACGGCCCTTGCACACGATATGTGTCGAAAGGAGGAAAACGGAGAACGAAATGTTAGTTTAGTCATTTAGTTATTATCTGCGAGATACAGCGTGGTGCTGGAAAATATATACTATGTTTTATATATATACATATATACATATATACATATATATATATATATATATATATATATATATATATATATATATATATATATATATATATATATATATATATATATATATATATATATAAAAGTTTTTATAAAAATATTTTTTACATAGTTTATTTTTATGAAAAAACATACGATACATATATAAAATTATATAACTTCAACTTAAACATAATTTGAACAGGAAACAACTGTCTCAATAATATCATAATGTCTGTATAATATGTGACATAAAGCGGTGTACACAATGCCGTATCTAATTGTAACATCCTCATATGGACGAGTAGTATTGTCGCATTGTCGCATTGGAATCACTACAATGCTGGTTTAATTGCGCTTTTGTTACTCTTTTGTTTCAGACCTTGCCTTATGTGACATATGGTGTGCTATGTACACGTGTTTGTATAGGTCATGTATTTTCTTCTTCTTCCACTTTGCATTATCCCGGCCTATTGCCAGGGTCTGCTTTCCTACTTAGTCTACTCCACTTTGCACGGTCTTGAGCATCCTCAGTGGTTAGTCCATTGGCTCTCATGTCGTGCGTCACGACGTCCAGCCATCGCTTCCTTGGACGTCCGGGGGGTCTTACTCCAGGGACAGACATATCAAGGCATTTTCTTCCGACGTAGTTCTTAGGCCGGCGCAAAACGTGGCCATACCATCTCAGACGACGCTCTTGGAGCTTATCCGTTACGTCACGGACCCCAAGACTACCTCGAATGAATGTGTTGCGTATGCGGTCAGCCCGAGTAACGCCACACATCCACCTCAGCATCTTCATCTCCGTTACGTGAAGCTCCTGAGTGTGCCGAGATAATGCTGGCCAACATTCGCTGCCGTATAGAAGAACTGGTCGGATCATGCTCTTGTATATCAGCCCCTTGAGTTTGGGCGGTATTCTGCGATCGCAGACCACACCAGTGACCGCCCGCCATTTGGCCCAAGCAGCGCTAACCCGGGCGTGGACATCGTAGTCGATGCCTCCGGACTCGTGCATAATGGATCCAAGGTACCTGAACTTCTCCGACTTAACGGCTGGCTCAGGCCCGATGTGGATGGTGCTCGAGTCTGGGTTCCCGCAAGCCATGTACTCGGTCTTTGACACATTTAGTTTAAGACCACCGTTCTCAAGCGCACCCTTCCAGGCATTCACTTTACGCTCCAGCATCAGTCGGTTCTCGTCAATGAGTACTATGTCATCGGCATACATCATCAGCCATGAAGGCTGGTCCTGGATGTGAGCCGTGACAGAATCTAGCACTACATTAAACAAAAGTGGACTAAGAGCTGAGCCTTGGTGAACCCCTACTGTAATTGGGAAGGGTTTGGTATCGCCAACAGCGGTCCTAACTGTAGAAACAGAGTCGTTGTACATGTCTCTGATAATAGCAACATAGGATTCAGGGATCCCTTTGGATCGCAGTGCCCACCAGATACATTGACGTGGCACACAGTCAAAGGCCTTCTGCAGGTCTAAGAATGCCACATGCAGAGCTCTCCTCTTTTCCCTGTGTGCCTCCATCAAAATTCTGAGGGCAAAAATGGCGTCCGTAGTGCCTGATCCTGGCTGAAATCCATATTGACACTCAGAAACAGTACACTCTCGGCGGAGCCTGAGGGCAATCACGCGCTCGAAGAGCCTCATGGTGTGACTCATAATCTTAATTCCCCTATAACTACCGCAATCTTGAACACTGCCCCTTCCTTTGTAAATAGGGGTAATAAAACTGTGCCGCCATTGATGTGGCATCGTCCCAGTGTTCAAAATGCGATTAAAAAGATCAGTAAGCATGAGCACACCACGAGAGCCTAACGATTTCCACTCTTCGATCGGAATATCGTCAGGTCCCACCGCCTTGCCGTTCTTCATGCGTCGAAGACAATTCCGAGTTTCATCAAGGGTTATTGGAGCAATAAGTCCCAGGTTAGGAGGTGGTTCAGACGGAATACTACCCGGGTGCTGAGTATTCAGCAGCTCCAAGAAGTAACTTCTCCACCTCTCCTTCACAGAAGCATGACTACAAAGCAGCTTGCCCTGGGAATCTCTGACGCAAAGACATTTTGTGATATCTTGCGTCGCTTTATCCCGAGCACGTGCCAATTTGTAGATGAGCTTCTGCCCCTCCACAGTTTCAAGTTTATCATACAGAGGTAATAAACTTTCACTGCGGGCTCTGGCTACAGCTCTTTTGCTGGCACGTTTCGCTGCTATGTACTCCAGTCTGTCTTCAGGAGAGTGGGAACGCTGCCACTCCTTAAATGCAGTCTTCTTATCATGAATCACCCCCTGTACCTTGTCATTCCACCACCATGTCTCCCTGTCCATAATACGTCCTCCCTTAGAAACGCCAAGAACATGTTTACCAGCCGTAATAATTGCTGACTGAGCTCGATCCCAAGCATCCTGAGCAGTTTCGGTGTTAGTTGTTAAATTTTGACTGTTAACCTCTGCCAGAAAGTCGGTCTGCATCGGTCCATTCAGCAACCACCACTTGATCTTAGGCTTACGCGTCTCGGCTAATTTTTTTATCGGGGTAACGACATAATCCATGACAAGAAGACGATGTTGGGCCGTGAGGCTTTCACCAGGAATGACTTTACAGTTAGTTACCTTGCCAACATGACACCGCCTGGTCAATAGGTAATCTATTTGGGTTGAATGGAGTCCACTCGCATACGTAATAAGGTGCTGCGGACTCTTTTGGAAGAACGTATTCACGATGGCCAGATCAGATGCAATAGAGGTTCTTAGGATATTTTCGCCCTCTATATTGCGGCGACCGTGACCAAAACCACCGTATATATTATATATATATAGGTGAATTGACCAAACATTATATGATACTAAATGAATGAATTTGAATTACGTGAATAATGGTTATATAGGTATTTTTGTAATTGTAATTTTACGCTGTATCCCGTATATGGCAGGGTAAGCAGAGGGACCCTAGTGTTAAGACACTCCGTTCCCCGCTTTCCGCCTTTCGAGACACTTCGTGTTGAGTGGTGGAAGTGAACGCCGCGCTTTGTCTTGTAAGCAGAGCAAAGAAAATTAAAATAATTTGTTCTCCCCGATTCAATCAAACCCACAACCGCCGTTACAGTCAGACGCTGTGCCGCTGCGCCACGGTGGTCGGAATTTTCATATAATATTTAAAATTTATTTTAATGCTCGGAATTAATAATAAATCTTAACATAATACGCTTAACTTAATATCCGATAAAATTCGAACAACTAACTATTTGCTGGTCTATTTTTAAAACTTAAATGAATTTGTAATTTGGATATCAAAACTACTCAAAAAATCACACGGTCAGTTGACCCGCTAGATGATTTGAAAATATTTATCTAGTGAAAGTCCTTTTTGAATTGTAGATTATGTTTCTTTTGACTATGTTTCTTATCCTGGTTGGATAATTGGAGAATGAAATGATTTAATATGCATAGATACAAAGAAATTTTCTCCACACACCATGTATAATATACGTGAGATTTGTGAAATAAACAAAACATCCCCCAAAACAAATTAAGAACCCGCGACCGACGGGTATAGCATAGAGTACATTAATTATCACCAAAGCACCTTAACGACTCTAATTAAAAAGCAAATAATGGCACAGCATTGGGCGTTAATAAATCAGTGCATAATAACATAATTACTTTAAATAAATATATATAGATTTTGACCTACTTAAAACCTATAAGCATAACCTTGTAAGGTTCCTCAGAGCCCTTCTAAGTGGACTTAAGGACAGTTTCAATAGCTTAGAAGTCACGATTAGATGTTCCAAGCACACCTAGGGTCAATTTAAGTTAAATATGATAAACGTCAATTGTATTTTTGAGGCCATCGTGGTATAGTGGGTTTGTCGGACTGTAAACGTTGTAGCTTGAAGTTCGAACCCTATTTGTGGAGAGCAAATATTTTATAGGCGATCTCAACGAGTCCTGCCATTGAACTCACAATGTCTTGTATTTAGAGAGACAGAGCGGAGAACGCCTAGGTTATGTCTACGTACCATTCTATACGCGCATTATTTATAAAAAAAAATTATAAAAATATTCCTGTACTTTATGTCAACCAAAACACAGTTATAATATATACCTGTATGGAGCCTTTGCACTATACTTAGTAAAAAATTTAATATACAATAAAGATAATTTTGATTTTGATGGTGAAAATGATTTTGATGGTATTGGAATCGATGACGCCGTTTCTGAGATTAATGTGCGCAAACAGATATACAAACAAAGTAAGAAAGCGGGATAGTAGGTGCTCTTAGCTGACAATTTGCCGACTAGTCGCCGACTTTTGTAATGGCCGGATAGGTGGCATTTCCGACTAGTCGGTACATCCCTAGATTATAGATTTAAAATTTCTTCCACAAAATTGACAACCTTTAAATATTGTAGCATTAATATATCAAAATGATTGTATAAAAGAGTCAACTTGAACAAAAGCAATATTTATCGCTATACACAATACAAATTATATAAAGAGAGATATGCATAGGATTATGTATGAAATACCTAACTAGATGTCTATACGGTGCCTGTGAGTCATACGGGACTGGTTTTAAAGACACCGACCCCACTGCCACGCTCCACTGCTACTTGTCATTCTACATTAATCCTTGGCGTTATTTCACTGAGTTGTAATTAATATACCTAATCGTTAAATACAAGTTCTAATCTCTAAGTCAATCTTTTTTCATAATACTTTCCGTTTACATAAAGCTTAAAAATATTAAAAGTAAGAAAATGTACATAGGTATTTTTTTTAGGCAGTTTTCTACTAAAACTCTAGACAAATTAGATAAAACAATATATACTACCAATTGTTAATAAATAATAAAGAATAATTTCTTATTACATTATACCTGTAAATCACTATATAAATGCTCTATGCATCTGACTGTACATACGATGATTATGGGTTCAATTCTTACACAAGGAAATGGCTTTTTCTGAGTTCCCCGATTTGGGCACAAAATATAGTCACGAAAACGAAGTATCACTAGTATCAACTTATCTATGACTATAATTGGGATACAACGTGGAATAAATGAATAATACATACATACATACATACATACATATATTGCGTAAATACAGTGTATAAAGTATTCATTAATCTCGTATATATACATAAATTGACAATATAATGACGACGAGTTAGCGTTCGAATGCGTTTCAATATCAAATGAACGGGAATATTGAATGGCTACCCAATAATGTGATTTATTGATGTTCAAATTTTACAAGGTTTATTTATGTTTATGTAAATATTTAAATTTACTATTTAACACTATACGAGGCTAACGTATCTACGGCGCTGTGTTAGAATATGAACGCGATGGTTACGGGTTCGATTGAACACAAGGTTCTCACCAATATACCATACGGAGACGCGATTTACAACAACTATCTCCAATTTATACATTAATACCAACATACTATAACCGAAAAAAAATCACAAGAATTACGAGAAAATTAACAAAAATGCCAAAGTCTGTGGTGCTTAACTAAAGAGGAAAAAGAGAAAAAAAAGAAAAAATAATCAATGTGTTCTCTCTACCCGTCCTGCCTGCCATACACGGAATATAGCAAAGAACTTTAAAAAACACATGGTACCTCGCAGCAATAGAAGCTTATCACCAAATTTTCTCTTAATATTATTTTAATTGATTATGATTATTTTATAATACTTTTATTATATACGAGAACTGATTTACATTTTTAATATATAGAGAAACAAAATGAAGAAATACATTTAAAAATATAAAAACTCTACATACTATTAATTCTATTAGATATATTAAATTATGGTATTGGTATTCCATATCATGTGCTTTCAAGTCAACTATCGCTCCTAGTTTTAAAGCCACTCAAAATGTATAATAAATCCGAGTTCAATAAATTCAACAAGCTATTTAAGGAGTTGTTTACCAAACCTAATAGAGAGCTCTACATTTGCAGAGCTATTTGAAATTTTCTTTAAAAATGTTCAAATAACATACTATACCACCATATGTTTTTCTGGAAATGGAAATCTTCTTAAATGCGGAAAGCGGAATGCGGAAGTAAGAACCAAAGTAGGTTCGTTGACTCAATAAGGTTTTTTATTTGTAAATCTATCTAGCTATATATATAAATATATCTAACTAATATATGTATAAATATATGTAACTAAATCTCTTTTTTTAATTTTTTAAATTAGCATGCATAAAAGTATGGAATAATATCAGATATTTGTAAGTAATTTTATATTGTCATTTTGTCGTTAAACGAAACTTGAAAACGCGCTAGCTTGCACTATACATAAGGACATACATTAATACCATCAAAGATATTGCTAAAAATATATTTTTCGCGTGCTGGCTCCATAATTTAACGGACTGATTGCTACATGCTAATATCGTTTAAATAGGCAAGAATTGAACGAGTAATTTAAATGTTACTAAGGTATATATATCTCGAAGCGAGCATTCTTTACGCTTATCCCATAATATATAACATTTTGATCACAAAAAAATGACTAGTGTTTGTTTTTTATATCACCTTATATGTAATTCTAATCGCGTCCCAACAAAAATATTCAACTTCAATCTTTTACTTAATCAGCTTGGACGGTTTCCAAAGGGCCTGGGTTCAAGTATTGCTACGGAAAAAAATAAAAATACCTTATCTAATTTTTTTTTTTTTTTTGAATAATACGTAACAACATTATCAAAAATAAAAAATAAACTTATTTTCCCATTGTTTAAAATATTTTCTATACAATCCAAACAACGAGTGGAGATAGAACCCATAGTAACCGCATTACAGTCAGAAGCTTCCCAACTGGCGGAGGATTAAATCAAATATTCAAACTTTATATATTATATTTAAATGTAATATTTACTTAAAATCCATTCCCGAAACTAACACTTAAATAATTAAATAAGTTGAACTGTTTAATTTTGACAATTATTTACATAGCACATACCTACTGCAAAGTGTAGCATGTAATTTGTCAAGGTTGTTCAAATCATCAGTATCTATGTTAAAATCCCCTTATATATTTTTCCATATAGTCATCGAAATATTTTGATGATTGCCTTCAAATGTTGTTTAGAAACATGTCGACATATTATTCGCTTTACTACATATTATTAGTTAAAATAGTTGAAATACTAAAATATATATATGAATTAGCGTTAACGTTGTACGCACTAAAATTTTTTGTCCAGATTCCTTTTTTACTGTTTAACCTAATATGTATATATAAATTGATATTTGAGTCTGTCCTTATATATTTTTGGTAGCCAATACGATTTACGAGGTGCTCACGGAATTGCCTGAATCTATTAATATAAAACTTCAATAAGCATTCATAAGATTACTTAAATATTTAATACATTGTGAAGTCAAAATTTCATAATAATATTTAAAAGTTTCTATATTTATAGTTTATTTTTAGTTTTTTAACTGAAAAAATTTATTATAAATGATTTTAAAGACAATAATCTTTGTTATTGTTAAACAGGGAATTCGAATGATATTACGCATTTTTATTACTACAGCAATTAATCTCTTTAATTTAAACTTTAATTATGGGTAGCAATGGACCATGACAAACCTAAAATTGCGTTGTATTCGGAACGTTGTTTTTTTAACACGTTCTTACGCATCAGATGATTCAAATTCTGCCTTATATTTAACAACAAAGCAAGTAAATATACATAATATGAAAAATATATTTTATTATAAATTAATATAATTAAGTAAAAAAAAACTTACATTCACCGCACACAATTCACAAAATACTCGTCACTGAAATCCTTTTTTTTTTAATTAAATTAAAAAAAAGAAACACATTCAGTATCATTTTAGTATTGTTTGTTATATGTTAATTTAAATTTTGTTTAATTTAAATTCATATAATATTAAAAATCAGTACCATAAAACCGTAGTAGCAGTACGAGAAACGCGCGCGCAACGTATAAACGCTCCTTCAGCTATGGCTCAAGGTATGAAATATTGGCACTTCTAAGCTGCTAGATGTACAGAGAATAAGTAAACTCATACTGGTCGGTATACTTTAACATTTAAATAATAATTCCACACTAGGCAAAGATAGATAAGTTGTAACAAGTATTTGTATAATTTTCACGTAGCTCGATGAAAACGTGTGGCTTAGTTGGGAAGGGTGCGATGGTGACCAAGATGGGACCATGGTGTGGGTTCGAATCCTGCTATTTTCTAAATATTTATTTTGGTTTAAAATAAAATCTTAGGGCTTCTTCATAGACATTACGTACATCGTGGACACTATATGGCATGACAGGTTAAAGTTAATCAATAATAATACAAGACTAATATAGCAGTCTCGATAAGACATTTGGCAAATCACTAGAAGGCAGGAGCCTTCTACTTAACATAATCGAAACCATTCATTTATAAATTACGTGAAGTTTATATTTTTATTTCCAGAAGTAGGTGACAAGCCATACAATGTACATTCCGCGTTGCTAATAACCATGTGATACATCTAAGGAGTTAATTTATCAAGGTAATTTTTGAATGCACTTTATTAATTATATTATTAATGGACTATGTATGCATTTAATTCTTTTTTTCTTAATTATCGGACATTCTTGCATAAATTTGCATACATTTTTTGCTACTATTATAAAGCTGAAGAGTTTCGTTTGCTTACACCCGCTTATCTCAGGAACTACTAGATTGAAATAAAAAAATATTTTGTATTTATATATATGATATGGATAGCACGATAGATGTTTCGATGCAACACATTATAATATCTGCATTTAGAACTATGTACAACCCTTTAAATTTAAAGCCTTTAGTTTAAATTTACACGCGGATTTATTAACAATGCATATGAAGCAACTAATGGCATTATTTGCCTAAAGCACCTTTGTTTGAGAATTTAAATATCCATTTTTAGAGTTCATTTGCATCAGTTACTTTTACTTAGTTAATTTTTTATTTACTTTCATGGCCTATGAGAGAAACCTTCGTCATGAAAACGATTAATTGTTTAAACGTACTACAATTAAATTTGAAGGGAAGTACTACTAAGGGAAAAATATCAGTATTAAATTATCATAATTAATCATTAAAGATTGCAATGACTAATCGTGTATAAGTTACAGTGGATTAAAGATTCAGGCATTATATTACAAAATGTAGTGTTTTTATATTTCTATATATATTTCCGAATAACGAAAATTATTGATTTGATTGAGGGACAAGAACTTCGAAAAAAAGGAAATCTTTATAAGACCACTTTCTTGTTTGTCTATAAGTCCGTCTTTCAAGATTTTTTCTCAAAAACAAGTTGCAGGTGCCAAGTTAAAACTAATATCAATTATTTAGGGTTTACATGAGCAAAGTATAAATCAAACGTTAAAGCCAAATATACTGCCTTGAATATAGAAGAATGAAGAGATAAGAAGAATGGAACTCTTACATACTGAGAGAGAATTAAAGAATTATTCCCTAAAGTAATATTTGACGGTAGGTCCAAATGCCGCGAATTAAATGTTGTAATTAATTAAAAATGATTTAATATCAATATTTGGCCGAAGCGATTAAATGAAATGAATATTTAAAACATTTTTATCATTTCCTACATTAGGATTAGACTCGTTTCGAAAGACATTGAGAGTATTACCTAATAGGTCGCAAGTAGGCGGGAGTTTACTTATGTTTGCCTTTTGACTATTTTCTCAATGCCAAAAATA
Source organism: Dione juno (assembly GCA_037127375.1). Lineage (NCBI taxonomy): Eukaryota > Metazoa > Arthropoda > Insecta > Lepidoptera > Nymphalidae > Dione > Dione juno. Next base: position 862,385 of record JAXRJS010000088.1, on the reverse strand, counting down.
AATGCATAGCGACATACGGTTTGTTTTTTTTAATACAGAAGGTAAAGACACCAGGTGGTATTTCCTCTATCGATATTAAAATTTAAAAAATATTATACAAATATTGTATATATATATATATATATATATATATATATATATATATATATATATATATATATATATATATATATATATATATATATATATATATAAATACATATATATATATATATATATATATATATATATATATATATATATATATATATATATATATATATATATATCATCTCAGAGGGTGTCCAGCCAATTATCTGTCCGATATTTGGTTTCCGGCATACGGGTACGCGACCCCGGGACCTCGAGCCACCACTTTCATAACCCGATCCAATCCATGTAAGTGGTGTCCCTCCCCTATATTCCAAGTCTTTCTGCCTCTTATTCCCTTTCCTTTCTTGGTTTCTCCCAGTAATGGGTTTGGAGGTCAGATGGCAATCGCTCCACAAAAAACCACTTCGCCACTCATATGGACCGATTGGTCTTAGTCGGAAAGCAGACCCTGGCAAAAAGCCGGGACTAATGCCAGGAAGAAGAAGAAGATATATATATATATATATATATATATATATATATATATATATATATATATATATATATATATATATATATATATATATATATATATATATATATATATATATATACTACTACTACTATATATAACTACTTTATTCCGTATAGAAAAGTAGGCACTCTGCGGAACCAAACTAGGGAAAATGAGAATAACTTTAATATCCATCGGTATGTGTAAAAAGGATATATAGTCTTATACAGTAATATTACTGTATAAGACTATATATCCTTTTTACACATACCGATGAAATAAACAGCACTTGCTGTTTAGTAATTACTATTTTAAATCATAAATCTACCTGCTCTTAGGTGTCTTGACGGGACGAGGCAAGCGCGTGAATTTTAAGATCGCGGTACAAATACCAATTACCTATTTCGAATATTTTTACGCAATTTATGTAAATTCTAGTATTTTAGGACGACGGTAGTACGAACAAGTCTTGATCAGAATACTATATTTAAAAAAAATTAAGCACGTTTGACGCGAACAATAAAGGCGATAGTAGGGAGTTTGATCTTCATACGGGAAAATTAATTGTTTTCCTTTCCCCGATCTGGCGAAAAAACTCTCTTCTCTCTACCCATTTATGCCTGATATATCCCGGATGAAGCGTGTTGATTTAAGAAAAAAATAAAATTTTAATGTTAAATTATAATTAAATACAGAACCCACTAGTGATTTTTCCTAGTCTTTAAAAACCAGTGTTCCATACTGAAATATTTTTTTAAGTTCATTAACTACTGAATTCTTTTTAGGTATTAAAATCCTGCACCTGCACACTGCAACTGTAACTTCGTACAGCCGTAAAGAGATGTTCAAAAATTGTGAATTTATATATCTCCTTGGCATCTAATGCATTTCGCACATACGTGCACTGAATGACTGAACTGACTGACTGAAGACCTTAAATGTATGTTAAAAAATTCAATTTGCAACACTAGTTTATTTAGTTTTCTGTAAGAGTAGACGCACTTGACGTGAAGTAAATTCAGGATATGTCGAATTTAATGGAAATCACTTGGCTTTTAAGTTAAGGTCATATTAGATTTAACTAATCTAATATGGCCTTAACATTATGATGTTAAAGAAAGATTTATAGACAGCAAGCTTTTACTTGTAATTGTGAATGACACATGATACAATATTGGTGTCCGACGTTACTACGAAAAAATTATATTTATTAAAAATGACTCAAAACAACAGGTTTGCTGTAATAACTATTTTTTTTTTGTTTCTTCACTGTTTCAAATCAAAGTGCGAAAGTGGAGAACGGAGAGTCTTAACTGACACTTAGTTCTCGCTGAGAATCGTCTACAAAATATTATATAATATTATAAGCTTTTATATTCCTTTACGAGATGGATCGTGCATCAGTGCAGCGGGTCTGTTGGTATGTGAATTATTATTTTATTTGTAACTAAACCGCATCCATATTGTAATTCTGAGAAACGTCACCGCAGCCCCGCGCTGATTGTATTTTAAACGTCTACTATATTTTCTTTCTTTTTTTTATCCGAAGAAAGATATGCTAACCACAATTGTTTTTATCATATAGTAACTTTAAATATTTTTTTAATATTAAATTCAAATTATTTTTAATGATAAATAATTTCATTTGTTATAATAAGTTTTTCAGGTCTTATTCTAATATACTCTGTTCTGCTATTTAAGGTATGTACTTATAGTAATATATCTAGTGTTTCTATTTCTGTAAAGGGTTTGAAAAATTTATGAACAATTCTTAATTGGTATCAAACTGTAAATATCCAATTAAAGTACTACGAGCATATAGCAGTGTAAGCATGGTTTTTTATAATTACTTACAGCGAATGAATGTAGCTGAGCCTGGCTATAAAGCAGAGGATGAAGTTTAATATGATAAGATAACAATATTAATATATTTTTTACCGATTGCGTTTTGAATAAAGTTGGTAAGCTTTCGTCTACAAAGAAACTACTAACAATTTTCTTTGTAGTTCGTACCAACGAGACGATTGTTGGTTCCAGAGAAAAACATATATAAATAATAAAGGTCTGATCTGATACAAAGTGCACTTTAGCCAATATTTTTGAACACCGCGGAAGCTATCATGCGTTAAAATAAACAAAAATTAAAAAGGACTAAGTCAAAGTGAAAAAACCAAAGTCTAACAATAGAAAGTTAGTATGGACTAGTAATAAGTAAGTAAAAATAAAATTTACTTTTATAAGTCATAATAGCAGCGACATCTGGTGGACGCAATATACACTAGCAAGACAAGTCAACGTTTAAAAGGACTGCACTTAAGTTATATCTAAGTAGTACTTATAGATCACACAAGATGGCGCTAAGCGTATAAATTATAATGTATTAAGAAAATATGACTCATACGCATTATGCAATGTAAATTATTTTATAACGTTATTTATTAAGTGTTGCGACAGAAGACAATTAATTTGTGTATTATGTGATATATTTTTATTAAGAAGTTACCGTTGAAATTAACACAATATTAAAAGTACCATTAATAGATATTTATCATGTTTCTTTTCCCATTTATCTTTAACAACATATTTACTAGGAAAAAAGTAAATCGTTTTCTTTTTAGATTTAGATTAAACTTATTAGAAATAGTAGGGACTGGATAAGTTAAATCTCTCTATAGTTCGACAACTTATCGGCTTGTTTAGGATCTATTATCAGTTCATTTCTAGAAAGTACTTTGATTGTGGCATTAGTAGGAGCATTTAGTTTTTTGTTAGGCAAAGCGAGGAGTTCTGACAGGTCAGGTGAAAAACCTTCACTAGGACCGCAAGTACCAGGCAGAGGTACTACTCCGAAGACCTCTCCCTACGACGCGATGGGTTAGTAACTCGCACAGTAAGTCTATAAAAATGCTAAGAATTTTTTTGGCTTATATTTGGTATATCTATTCTTAAGCTATTATATTTAATTAATAAGTTTAATGTAACGCCAAAAATGACTTTTGACGGTTGGATGACTTTTGACGGACGTAAATGAGGTCGCAAGAACGCACTTTTATGGGAGAATAGTACTATAATATTAAAATAGCTAACAATGCTACAATAACATAAATTTTTGTGTGAGAATAATCTATTGTGTTGAATAAAAGTGAAACGTGTACTTAATTTTTTTTTATTATTTACGTGTGAGATAGCCAAATCTAATTATTTTATCTCATCAGATATGCGAAATATAAATAAAATGAAAAATTTACGACACGACTTCAGGCACGGCGCAATGGTAATATATGAAAATAAAGTATAATTTACGAAAGTCAACAAAATTATATATGTAATCGAGTATATATTGGTATATTTTGATAGTTTTCAATTATAACTTTAATTTTATCTCTGCTCTAAAAGACATATACTATGCTGAAAGTAATATCAGATACACAAGGTACTTGATATTTACTTCTACTTTTGCACATCCACACATTCCTGAGAAATAGATTTGACTGACGGACGGAGAAACGGCCGACAAAAAGATCATATAAGGATTTTATTTCTTCCTTCGAGTTACGGAACCAGATTAAGGAATCCTATTTTTTTTAAATATACACACTATTTATATAATTTAAACAATTAAAGCTTCTCTAACACATTTAGGTTACATGAGGTTACAAACATATTCTTTTGCTTTTCCGCGTACAGACCATTTAAACGCCAATGTTAATTAGGTCGCTGCGATAAATAGCCAGATGTCAGCATTCTGTTTATATGCAGAACAAAGAAAAACCCGTTATCCGACACACACATTGGCTTTAAAGATATGTGTTATTAACCACGACTTGTTATCTATACAAAGACATGTTTCAAAGTAATAAATCTGTAAAAAAATGTATGTAAATGTACTATTTCAGTAAACTAGGCGACGAGTTATATTATCATTGGGAGTTAAGCGTCATGACTGTTTATAATCATTTTTTAAATATTCGACTGTTCTCTAAACAATTATACCTTGAAATAGCTAACTGAACTGCAAGATACTTACAAAACTAAAGACGAACAGTTTCTCAAAAAATGTACAATAATACGAAAGTAATAGATACATATGGAAATATATATATATATATATATATATATATATATATATATATATATATATATATATATATATATATATATATATATATATATATATATATATATATATATATATATAAAGAAAAGAAAAACGAGTATCAAAGTGAAACAAGTGTCCAATTTCGTGTATTCCGCTTCTAACAACGCTTATGGGCTTTGATCCTAGTGTAAAAAATGGTGGCAACGTATTAATTAACATTTTCACATATATACGAGTAGATAGATGTAGATGTTAGAGATATTTTATTTCATTGGAATGTATTTGTAACTCGTGTAATTTACGTCTATAGAGTAACGCACTCTATATCTATAGAGTGCGTTACTCTATAGATATAGTTAATTTAATTCTTCCGTGATGAAAAATCAATTCTAAATATTTCTTATGTATCGAGGAGCACCGTATGGAATGTTCAAATTTCAGTTAAAAGCTTATTATTAGGACAAAAGTTATATTTAATATTTACAAGCGACCCGACCCGGCTTCACACAGCTTGTTTATAGCTTTTTTATCATTACTCAATACACACATAATTTCTTTAGAGTTCACTCTTGAAGAACGACATATAAAATTGGCCATGCTAAAGACATCACATGAGAAAACTTTAAATTGAACAGTGTTCCTCTATTATATTGTACATGGGTTATATATAAATATAAGCTATCTATCTATATATTAAGAAAAACCACACTGAAATCCATTGAGAAGTTTTATAGATCTAAGCATACATAGGGACATACAGTGGGAAGCGCCTTTGTTTTATACTATGTAGTGATACCAGTACATCTATATTCAGCCAGAGGCATTAAGTCAGATTTAATTCCACTAACAGGGATCTATTTATTATAGACAATTTAGATTCGTATTAAAATAAGAATACCTAATAAGTACATTACAAGCCGCGATCTAAGTAGGGACAAAAGTATCATAATATTTGAAGGTTATTTATACAATAAATTACCAAAATATATTAAAGTAGCGTAGCAAAATAAATATAAATTTTTAAAAGACTACTAAAAAGTTACGTCAAAAAAAATATATAGTCTATGCATATTATAAATTAAACAAATATAAATAAATTAAAAAAAAAGACAATTATACAGGAGGATATACTTAACACCTAAATAAATCAGGACAAGAATGCGTAAGGAACAAATATCGTATTACAACTGAGTATATGAAGTTAAATGACACTTCGAGTTGCTCTTATTCCATGTATATATCTACATATATTTACATATTTATTTATTACTTTAATAAATATTTTAGTTGCTTTAAAATATTTCCTTTGTGCAATGTACCCGTGTTTTTTTTATATATGACAGAGATCCATGTCCAGAGTTGTTTTTAAAAATAATGACGTCAGCAATGCTGTCGTCATTTTCCTTATTAATGTCACAATTTTCCATGACAAGTAAAACTCGCAAATATTTCGTATAGACCTTTATTTATTACAATAAAGACGTCTACTGTTTACGATTGCTTGAGTCAGAATGCCTCGTGTAACAATATTCACTCTTATTTATAATAGTACCCCCACAATGAGTTTCTACAAAATCTGGCTTTAATGAAATGTTTGTCTATAAATCTTTTAACAAATATTAATCATAATAATAATTTTAATTATATTAACTTATTTAGTTATATTAATAATCATTTCAGCAAATAATTATAATTTAACATTCATTCAATTCACATTCATTCATTCAATAATATTTTATTTATTTATAGATTATCGTTACGCCGTTATATATATTAAGCGTGATGTTATTTCCTCATGTAAGTTATTTGTATTCTTATGAGAAATAAAAAATCTTAAGCCTCATATAAAAAACTCACCTCTGCCCAGAAGCATACAATAAGAGACGATCCCGACATCAGGAGAGGATAGTACGCTGAGAGAAGACTCGTCGCCCAGCTTTCTTGGAATGCTGACTGTAGACAAAATGTAACGTTTACGTGTAAAATATATGTTTAATTATAATATAAACAGGATAGTGTTTGACTGTAAGCGCAGTGGTTATGGGTTCGATGCTCACCCGATTTACAAAGACCAAATACGAGTACATCCTCATGACGAGCAATGTTTTTACTTCCGACCGGAGAGCAGGGAACGGAGTGTCTGACATTATGTATGTTATGCGAAAAGTATATAAAATATATAAAAATAATATTAAATTATAAGTAGCGTAGAATATGACTTTGTGATAAGGCCATTAGGGCTTGCCTGATAACATTCGTTTGATAACATCGATACATAAAACCAACAAGCTACCTTTGAAACATTTATTAAGCTAAATGTAAACACAATAAAAAACATTACAGCTAATTACTTTACTAATAATATTTTAAGAGCTATTCGTACACTTAGGAATATATACATTTTTAAATAAAGCAAGATTAGAACCCGTGGATCTTCAAATTCATCAAAGCATTTAAAGGGATTTTTAGATTTATACATCCACATCTTACAGCTCCACTATAGCACGTTTTCTTCGAGCAATTTCAGAACAACATTCTCGTAAAATTTTCGTTATCACCATACATATGTTAAGAAGATGTCCTAACATTACTATATTTCATATTATGACAATTTCAGGACAAATATTTATTTAAAAATTAAAATTACTTTACCTAAAAAAAATGTATATAAACTAAAACAATTTCAATAAAATCCTTACCGGTGACACAAAGTAAGCACCACGTATGAGTGAAGCTAGGAATGCAACGAAGTACAGCATCTTCTGTGTAGTAACTTTGCAAGCTCTGAGGAATGTGGGAGCTTTCAATCGCCTGTACTCTGTCACCACGCATATTGTTAACTGTACAGCACACACGAACGCTACTACGAGAAAGACACCGCCGATACCTGAAATAGATAAATATTAATTTTATTAATTTTCAATTATTTTCAATGAGATTATAATTAACAGATGGACATTCAACGGGTTGACAACAAAATTGTTAACAAATCATAATTTTTTATTAAGGGGTTAGGCGTAGTCAGAGACACGAAAAAATGATAATTTTCAGTAATTTTTTTTCGCTATTAAATCATTTTATTTTACAAAAGTAATAATATGGCCTTATTATACAATGTTTTGACTTGAAGTCACGAAAATTTGAAAAAAAAAAAATTTATAATTTCGAAAGTTATAGCTGTTTCTGTTGCCCCAGTCCAAAAAAAAGGTCCTTGCGGTGACAATGATAAGTCCTTGGAGATTCATCTAAAATCAATCGGATAAGAAAAATTAGTTTTATAAATAGATAATCTTGGGCCTGATCGAAGCTTTTTTTTTTTCAAAAATTAAAAAAATGGCGGACTCAGAAAATTTTTTTCTAAATTTTTGGGAAAAAGTCAACAGTTAATTGGTCTTAAAGACTTTTAACATTAAATTAGGCCATAGGAAAAAAATAGGAATTTTGACATAAGGTGGGGAATGGATTGTGTTAACACTAGGTTTCCATCGCCCACGTTGTTATGCGAGGAAGCGTGAAATCAAATTACGTACGCAGTTAGTATAATTGCTAAATAAAAATGTAGTAAAAAAACAATCAATTAAATCTTAATTATGTAAATAACATAGACTCACTGTATATAATTATGCTAACGCCTACTAAAACTGATTTTTTTATACATAAATAAATATTACTACAGAGTAGAATAGTATTATCGATAAATTAAGATATTATTAGTACTAAAAATATAGAAGAATGCTCTTTTTAGAATACACTATTATAATAGTATATATCTATTTTAAATGAAAATACTCAATCGGATCAATAATTTATATAGGCAGGCAGGCAGTACTATAAACGGATTGAAATTATTGATTTTTCGAAATATATTTTAAAATCTCGACATATCTAATACTTTGCAGTAGTCTATCTCACCTGGTCACCCGTGACTACGGACTATTGCAGTGTTCTAAACGTCGTATTTACAAAACGTATGTTAAAAAAATTAATCCCTTTTTTAATATATATATATATATATATAGATATATATATATATATATATATATATATATATATTATATATATATATATATATATATATATATATATATATATATATATATATATATATATATATATATATATATATATATATGTGTGATTATTGATTTGATTATAGCGTGTTCTTAATTCATTTTATCTAAAGTATTAGAGGTGTTGTCAATTTGCGCTGTCAAGGTTACTAGAAATCTTATACCAGAAAACTGTTTTGACTATTTCACATCGTAAAGTTTATACCAATTTATAAAGACACCTTTCAATTTTGTCATACCAGTTACCTTTCACCAGCACACCTTTCAAGTCATAAAGTTATATTAGGTTATATAAGGTAGAACCCTGTGTTACAGAGCAGAAACTTAAGTGATCATCTTATATAGAAAAAAAAATTAATGTCAGTAATATTTCAAGAGACTATTTTTAAGCTTTCGTTATGCAGAAAGGACCTAGTTTCACCGCACTCCGTTCCCGGAAAGCGCTCTCCGTTTCAATTGGAAACACTCCATGTTGAGTGACGGAACTCTAAGCCAATGTATCTGCCATAGAGGAGAAATAAGAATAATGAATGAGAAAATCTAATCCCAAAACCATGGCGTTTACACTCAGGCATTGTCAAACTGTGCCACAACGAAGGCCATTTTCAATATAAAAATTGCCTCATGCATATAATCAATTCTACGAATATCATTACCAACAAGCAGGCAGTAAACATTTTAACTCTAACAACATCTCATTTATGAATGTGACACGCAATAGTAATACGAGAACATATCGTTACATTCCATTGGACTGAATTATATACTACGTACTACTTAGTACTAGCAAATGTTGTTTTCGATAGCCAATTGATAAAGTGATAGATAGATAAATATGAGTTAGATCGAATTAATTGTTATTGTATAAGCGACTAACTATATAATTTTTTAAATTAAATAAAATAAAAATTAAATCTAAAACTCTCTGACCTGTAGTCTTACATTTTTAGTACTTGTAATAATGAAACAATGATGACAATAGACAGCACTTAAGCGTGTCCGATTGTAGTAATCTATCACCTAACATCCTAAGGTAAAACACAACATATAGTAAAATCAAATGAAACTCACACGCATGATAGGGTAGATTGGGTCCAGCGCACTCGTCTCCCGTGTACCGTATCTCACATAGGCACGTGCCATTCATGCAGTCCCCGTGTCCGTTGCAGCCGCCCGCGCATCCCGCCTCGCGCGCCATCGCCGACATCACCGCTTCCGCGTAATACGCTAGCAAAGAACGCATTTTAGTAGCGGCGGCCGCCGCTTTTTGGACCTGAAATACAAGAAAAATCTTGTTAATTGTGTAAAAAAAGTATGTATTATCCTTATATTCTATTAAGTAGAAAAATTAGATATTAGTGACTAATCAAATTTACTCAGGTTGAATTTGCATACACCTTAAAAGAAGGAAGAATAGATTAATCGATATTTAAAGGAAATGGACATACATATGTAAAATAAACACTTGTAATCCAAGCGTAAGCGGAACTAATTTAAAAGTCAAATTAGAAGCCAGTATTTATATTCTGTGGCATTTCTGCGAATAATATCTATTAACTAAACAAGAAAATGTACATTTACCAAAATATTTAGGTAGCGAACTAACAATTATAGTCGTTTAATCTGTACGCTTTATTCTGTAGTACCATACAGTGAGAGACCAAACCTTGTGTCCAAACACTTCGTTTTCTGCTCTTTGCCCTAATTCAAGTGAAGTGGCGGTGCTAATTGTTGACGCCACGCCTTCTCCCAATTGCCAATGAAAATAATCTTTACCCCTAAGTAGGTATTGAACCCACAACAATCGCGTCAACAATTTTAATGGAATTACCATAAAAATTTTACAATATAATTTAAAGAGGAATATATATATATATATATATATATATATATATATATATATATATATATATATATATATATATATATATATATATATATATATAAAACCTTTTCAAAAAGAACTATACAAAATCCACCATAGTAGTACGAAATATAGGTTAAGCGTACATGAGAGAGAAGGTCAAGCAAATATACATGCTATAGGTACCTACGTATTGAGACACTCGTACACGTGGTCCATTAAAGCGGTTCGTATAAACAAAAACACGTGGAGCATTCACAAAACGAACTGTTATGATTTATACATACGAGTATATGTAAGTACATACAAAGATACATACATATATACATATATATATATACATATACATATATATATACATATATATATATACATATATACATATATATACATATATATAGTGTCAATACAACAAATCTCACTATACTCTACATTAATTATCATAAAGTTTAGTAATTGTACAATGAAAAGCTGCGAGCTCGCACTTAAAGAGAAATATCTAGCTAGTTTTCATTTAGTCCATGTACAACAAACATTTTTATAAGTCACATTACACATGTCTCTGTCTTTTGATAGTACTAAGCCTTTGCATGTTGGTGAGGATTTTTGATTCTTAATTAAGTATAATAGAGACCTTCTTCTACTTAGAATATGAACTTATAGTAAAAGTCTACCGAATAGTATCTATATACAGCAAGTCATCTCTGATTATCGTGACATAAAATTTATACCCTCCGCTGAAGAACATGCGACAGGGAATCGTAGCATCCGTCCTATCCGTAGATATTTACGCAACAATAACGGGGTCGACGCACTTGTAGCTAAAATTATAAACCGATGATTTTCTGAGGGCGCGATGTGTGAATATTTTAGAAATGATTAATAAAATACATTGTGTACATATTATTCAACTAAAGCACGTATACTAATAAAGCACGTATTCTCTGAGACTTAAGATAAAAGACCGAAAAATAATTAATTTAACTTATATAAAATTTTCTACAGCACGAGAGATCGGTGCTTTCAACTTCTACATACCTCTTTTGCCTCGTTGCCAAAGTATCATGGACCTCTCTTTGTACATGCTCTCTGGGGAATTCTCATGTTTTTTATGTGATCTTTGAATATCATCAATACTGTTCTAGACGGTCATTTTTTGTATTTACCATCTCAATTTGGTAAATCTAAAGGCGTGTGTGTATATATATATATATATATATATATATATATATATATATATATATATATATATATATATATATATATATATATATATATATATATATATATATATATATGTGTGTGTGTATATATAAAAGATTCACTATTAAGCTTACTCATAATCTTAATATAAATGGGGACATGAAAGAATATAAATGATAGCAATCATTAAGGTAGGAACGTTTTTTACCAAGACAAAAAATATTCTAAAAGAAACGAATTTAAAGAACATTTGTGTGCAAAATTACATTCAATTTATTTTTTGTACATTCAATTTTGTACATTCAATTTATTTAATTTATTTTAGCTCTACGCTTTATTAAGCAGCACTACGCTTTAATAGCAGAGTACACATAAGAAGCTCCCTCCTTCTGTCTGTGTTAAGAAAGTCCGAACCATACTTTCCGCTATTCGAAACATTGCGTGTTGAGTGGCGGAACTCAACTCCGCGCTTTATCTGGTTATCAGAGGAAGGTGAGGAAACGAAAACAATCGATTTAATCTATTAAACGCCAACTAACCTTCAACCTTCAAAATCCAATTTAAATCTAAGAATTAGTTGATAGGTGTAGATCTTCAGCGTGTCGAAATATGAAGATACCTTTACATTTTATAGCATTTTATAATAGCGCGTACAACTTAGTCTACGTAAAAAAACAAATTTGAAGTTTCAGCCACTTCAATAATACAGTTATTTTGTAAGAGATCTCTTAAAATTGATATAACTTCTTCATTTATTTACTAATTTAAATAAATATTAAAGGAAGTTTGCCATAAAACAATGGTTGAGCCACAAATGCAAAAATCATTGTTTTTGAGTTATTTTACATTGATACCAATAAATACCCCCCAATAAAAGGTTTTTTAATATACCTTTCATGTACAGACAGGGATCAGTTACATTTTTATTATACGTACACATAGATAAGTCATACGTCCGACGCTCGTATGGACTACACAATTAAAGCTATTTCTGTATATCAAGTTTTACCCGTTAATTGCATATAAAGATGACATTTCACGACAGCAAATTACAAGTTTTTTATATTATTAATAATAATAACATATAAACATTGCCCATAGATCAATATATCTACAACATAGAGGATGTTAAAAAAAAAGAAGCATAGGTAGGTAAATCAACAGGAGATTTCCATCTACTATAGAATAGAAAACGAACCCCAGACATTGTCCTAATATAGAATTCTTAGTACCTGTGTATAATTATTTCGTAATAAGCTTGGCTAATAAACACGAACGACAACGTCTATATTTGCGCGCCCGCCCTCGTTTTGTAAAGTACCTATATTGAACATATTTTGGCGCTTCAAAAAAGTCGTCAAGCTCGACGAAACAGTAGGAAACGTCTATTCATCATGCGGTGAGCTTATGACGTAAATAGTATGTAAAAATTGATTATGCAGTAGGAACGTGGTCTGCATATAACTTAGGGGCATATATTCTTATGCGTGATGAAAAAATATATAGCTTACCAGATAATTATAGAGCTTATAATCATGAATACATGTATCGGTTTAATAGACAAGAAGAAGACGGTCAAAATATTTTGATTATTTTGATTTTGAAAGTGATAAAATCCACACTAATAATAGAAAATACTTAAAAAGAAATTAAAAAATTAAATTACCATGAGACGCGGGTTTGTTTTTCTTTAAGTAAAACAGTCAACAGTTACTTAAACGTTAAAAAAACAAAACCAACATAAATTTCCTATAGCTATCGGCATTCATATATTACATAATTTATAAGGTAAATAATCGAAATAAGCAGCAAAGTACTTGAAGAATACGGATATAAACGAGCGAACTTGGTATTTATTGATTAAGATATATACATTGTTGCTAACAACCTGCAAAGTTGCTCCATATATAGTTCGAGAACACGCTTTATTACGAAACATAAGATATGCGTTTCCTTATGTTTTTTATAATAATATACCTATACGGTAAACAAAACAAGCTGATCTAAATGGCGTAGCAGAAAATAAAATTATTCGACATAAAGAAAAAAATTGTAAATGAATAAAATTATAAAAATAAATAAATGTTATTCAAAATTTTTTATATATTATATATTTAGGAGAATAAGTTTATTTTTTCTTACCGTCAATCGTTAATATTTATATAAATCTATACATATCTAAAATACTTAAAGAAAACTTATACAAATATGAACGCATCGAGATTTGAACCCGCACCTCATGGAAACCGTCCAAGAGACTACTAATCCATGTGTTCTTTCTTTCTTTAAGAATTTTTCTATCCTTAGTGTGAATTAACACTTTGAAAATCATAAAAATACTTTATATAACTTGTTAACCAATCATTTGATAGCATGTTTCATTTACACCTGTTCCCAACCAGTGGTCCGCGGAATACCAGGTGGTCAAAAATTGCCAAATAACGGGTCGCGATTTCCAATTTAAATTATAGTAGTGAAATAACAAATTTACATAATATTTCTTTATATGTATTTCTTACGTACTTTTAGACTTTTTTAAGTGTGCTGCTTGCTAATAATAATGATACACACACATACACAACCGGTTATTGCACCCACTTGGCTCGGATGAGAGCCACAATGTCATCAATATTCATATCTTAAATTTAAAAAAAATACTAAAACGTTAAGGAATTTTTCATTCTATTCACTATAATAGATATTCACTATAATAGATATACACATTAATCATACTTTAAATATCATAGTTTGTTAAAACCTGATCTTGGGCAAAAATTGGCCATTACTTACAATTTAAATATGAGCTATACAAACACTATATAGCTGAAACTGGTGGAACGAGCCAATGTCAGGAAATATGTACTCGCTTAATAGAAGGAAGTAATATTAAATCAGTGCTGCAAAAATTGTATAGAATAAGAGCAGCCGAGAGCATTATGCACGATTTTCGTTATTTCCATTAGACTAAGTGGGTAAAACCGAAGGTAAAGCTGCATAGTAATATTTTTTTTTTACTATCTGAATATACTTATAAAAAAAGTAATAAAAATATAATCTATCCTTTGAACGTAGCTAGCAGACCATTATAAAGACGTAATGTATCATTATAGTATGTACAAGTTTTTTACTTTGTATTTGTTTTCTTTTTTACTTGCCGCTCGTAAAATGGCCATATCTCGTTCTCATTAAGCATACTTTGAGTTATAAAGATAGAGATAAAGATAAATTTATTTCTCTTCCACATACAGTCTCACTCTAAAAACGTGTTATATAAAATCCTTAATTTATATCTTTACGATGTGTGTGTGTATGTGGAACTGTCTTCCACATACACATATCCGAAGCCAAGCTAGGTAAGCCCTGTGTTTTGGAATACTGGTCATCCTCACTCAGACGCCAATTAAACTTACTAACTGGTTCCAACAGGTAAGTATTGTTAGAAAAAGTAAGTAAGTTAAAAATATATGTGTACGGAGAAGCTAAGTACTGAGTGGTAATACTTTTAGAACGTGTTCACATTATTTAAGTTTTTTATAAGTACAAAAGTTACAAGTTACAAGTTACTCTTAACGGTTCGCGTTCAAGGGATCATTTATATTTTATTTCATTTGCGTGGCCTTTATGAGCCTTGCTATGCTTGCTCTATTTACCATCCATTGTCATTCAACAGCAGGTATGCAAATAGAACATAGTGTCAAGACACTTCGTTCTCCGCTCTCCACCTCAGTCGTTACAGTGCATGTTGAATTGAATTCATCGACCCGCTTATCTTATAGGCACGGGAAAATATAAGCAGTTTTAATATAAGCAGTTCAAAACAGCATAATGATAATTTGCAACAATTATTATTTCTCAATTATAACTATATATAATAATATTATATATAGTATAAAATACTTTATCTGGACTACTATATGTCAGGTTTGCCAGTCATCATAAACATTTGCAACCTGGATCCTGTTCAGGCCTAATAAGTCTACAAAAAAATCATTCAAATCCGTCACGTAGGCTAGAAGCCAAAGTTAACCCTTTGTTTTTGATTGAAACTATTAATAATTTGCAGTTTTTCTACTATTTTATTTTAAACTAACTGATAATCTAAAATTAATATTTTTATAAAAAAAAATATTCGTACCAGTAACCAATATAGCAATCTTCCTACATCCATATCCATTAACGAAATACTATACCTAGCCTAGTATAATAGGATTTAGACTTTTTTATTACTTAATCCATCACATTTTAATCTTTCAATATCGAGATATAACACAAAATGTAGGCAAATCTAGACTCTAGCAAAAATTTGAAATATTTAAATACATAGAAACGTGACTATTGGAGTCACGTAAATGTAAATGTTCAAGAAATAGAACGATAGTACCAAGCTTTAAAGAACATAATTATAATTTATTATTCTTACACCACAATCGTTCGCATCTAATGTTTTTATAATCCTTTAAACTAAAAAAAAATAATTACATCATAATAATCACAGATACGTTTAATATGATAAAAATTGTTGTACGAGTATATTTTTTTACAACCTATAAAAAAAATACTATTCACATAGATACCTACTTAAAAAATATTTACATGTCAATAATGATTTTAGAATATAATTTCACACATTAATTTCGCAGTGGTGATTTTTGTACACGCGAAGGCTGAGGGTTCAAAGTTTAATCGGAAGAATTTTTCAGATTCAGTCACCCTATATGCCTTAGAGCAGATTAAGCAGGAACATGGTGTCAAGACCCCCCGTTCTCCACTTCCATACGAATTCGAGACTGTATTGAGTTGCGGATGTCAAGAGTGGAGATTGAATCCATAGTCGTCGTGTTAACAATAAGGCACTGTACTGTAAGACACAGAGCGGGGTTGGTATCCACCACACTGCACTCTAACAATGACACCAACACTGCTATATGAAAAACATATATCCAAAAAAAAATTACGTCACTACTCATATATACCCAAGATTTTTTATTTATTTAATTCAAGAATAAACTACCAGTACTTTTATCATTAGTACACGGTCACCCATATTTGCTAAAGCGCGACAATTCTGACGTATACGTAAAACTTGTTAGCCTTGTTAGCCATAGTACATGGACCTAATTCACCTTAAACTGTAGGGCTTTACTAATCTAATTATCAATTAAAAAACTATTGTACTTAACTTAAAAGGAGTAAGAAATGGGGAATACCTTATGAAAAGGACCTTCGTAAGGAAAAGTGGTGTCCTTCAAAGAGTCATACTTTTATTATTAAATGAACAAGCAAGTATTAATATTTGAAGTAATAGATATAAAAAGTCCCAAAAGCTCCCAAAAGTGTAGTAAAATAAAGTTTAATCTTTCTTAACTGAATTATAACAGACTTCAAAAAGGAGGTTTTTTGTGAATGTCGCGATTACTCCGTTATTTGAGAAATTATTTTAATATTCTCATCTGGTTTGAAAGATCGTATAACCGGTGTGGTCTCATTGCAACCAAATCACGACGGAATCTCAGTGAAATTGAAGATATCTTCACTTTTTATCGGAAATTTTAATATGAAAGCATCTATGTTAATTACAGTTTTGTCTATGTAAAATAATCAACAGACCTCTGTGTAATTGATAGTGAAACATGCTCTATCAATAAATGATATACTGTAAAAAGGATGTGTCATGCCATAATTAGTTTTTTTTACAATATGAACACTTTTCGTAAATAAATAAATATAAAGCAGCATAACCCCTGTCGCGATGGTTGTAGATTCAATTCCCACTAGGAGGAATTAATTATTTCAATTTCCCAGCTTTGATAAGATAAGGCGCCTCGTTGAGTTTCGCCACTCGACAAGCGATGATTCGAATTCATGTGAATAACGGAGAACATAGTATGACGATAGCATGTTATTTTAAGCCTATCTGTATCCCTCTATAAGCAGCATTCAGCTGGAAGCTGATCTCCTAAGCGCTTTGTCTATATTATTTAGGTTGGTACACCCTGGGTGTTATGGTAGTCCATGTTGTGCTATTCCTCCAAAAAAATCATTCAAATCCGTCACGTAGGCTAGAAGCCAAAGTTAACCCTTTGTTTTTGATTGAAACTATTAATAATTTGCAGTTTTTCTACTATTTTATTTTAAACTAACTGATAATCTAAAATTAATATTTTTATAAAAAAAAATTATTCGTACCAGTAACCAATATAGCAATCTTCCTACATCCATATCCATTAACGAAATACTATACCTAGCCTAGTATAATAGGATTTAGACTTTTTTATTACTTAATCCATCACATTTTAATCTTTCAATATCGAGATATAACACAAAATGTAGGCAAATCTAGACTCTAGCAAAAATTTGAAATATTTAAATACATAGAAACGTGACTATTGGAGTCACGTAAATGTAAATGTTCAAGAAATAGAACGATAGTACCAAGCTTTAAAGAACATAATTATAATTTATTATTCTTACACCACAATCGTTCGCATCTAATGTTTTATAATCCTTTAAACTAAAAAAAAATAATTACATCATAATAATCACAGATACGTTTAATATGATAAAAATTGTTGTACGAGTATATTTTTTTACAACCTATAAAAAAAATACTATTCACATAGATACCTACTTAAAAAATATTTACATGTCAATAATGATTTTAGAATATAATTTCACACATTAATTTCGCAGTGGTGATTTTTGTACACGCGAAGGCTGAGGGTTCAAAGTTTAATCGGAAGAATTTTTCAGATTCAGTCACCCTATATGCCTTAGAGCAGATTAAGCAGGAAACATGGTGTCAAGACCCCCCGTTCTCCACTTTCCATACGAATTCGAGACTGTATTGAGTTGCGGATGTCAAGAGTGGAGATTGAATCCATAGTCGTCGTGTTAACAATAAGGCACTGTACTGTAAGACACAGAGCGGGGTTGGTATCCACCACACTGCACTCTAACAATGACACCAACACTGCTATATGAAAAACATATATCCAAAAAAAAATTACGTCACTACTCATATATACCCAAGATTTTTTATTTATTTAATTCAAGAATAAACTACCAGTACTTTTATCATTAGTACACGGTCACCCATATTTGCTAAAGCGCGACAATTCTGACGTATACGTAAAACTTGTTAGCCTTGTTAGCCATAGTACATGGACCTAATTCACCTTAAACTGTAGGGCTTTACTAATCTAATTATCAATTAAAAAACTATTGTACTTAACTTAAAAGGAGTAAGAAATGGGGAATACCTTATGAAAAGGACCTTCGTAAGGAAAAGTGGTGTCCTTCAAAGAGTCATACTTTTATTATTAAATGAACAAGCAAGTATTAATATTGAAGTAATAGATATAAAAAGTCCCAAAAGCTCCCAAAAGTGTAGTAAAATAAGTTTAATCTTTCTTAACTGAATTATAACAGACTGCAAACAGGAGGTTTTTTGTGAATGTCGCGATTACTCCGTTATTTGAGAAATTATTTTAATATTCTCATCTGGTTTGAAAGATCGTATAACCGGTGTGGTCTCATTGCAACCAAATCACGACGGAATCTCAGTGAAATTGAAGATATCTTCACTTTTTATCGGAAATTTTAATATGAAAGCATCTATGTTAATTACAGTTTTGTCTATGTAAAATAATCAACAGACCTCTGTGTAATTGATAGTGAAACATGCTCTATCAATAAATGATATACTGTAAAAAGGATGTGTCATGCCATAATTAGTTTTTTTTACAATATGAACACTTTTCGTAAATAAATAAATATAAAGCAGCATAACCCCTGTCGCGATGGTTGTAGATTCAATTCCCACTAGGAGGAATTAATTATTTCAATTTCCCAGCTTTGATAAGATAAGGCGCCTCGTTGAGTTTCGCCACTCGACAAGCGATGATTCGAATTCATGTGAATAACGGAGAACATAGTATGACGATAGCATGTTATTTTAAGCCTATCTGTATCCCTCTATAAGCAGCATTCAGCTGGAAGCTGATCTCCTAAGCGCTTTGTCTATATTATTTAGGTTGGTACACCCTGGGTGTTATGGTAGTCCATGTTGTGCTATTCCTCCAAAAAAGAAATAAGATTAAAATTACAAACAAACATACGAAGTTATAGGTACTTCCTAAATAAATACAATAGAATACAAGAATAGTAAGGTAGGTTTGACAATGTCTTTGCTATCTAATAAATAGAATACGATAAATTATACATAAATAATCAATTTAGTATAAATCATCAATCTCAGGAACTACTGATTCGAGCTGACAGATCCTTTGCGTGGCCCATTTATTGAGGAAATCTATAAGCTATCTATATTACATCACCTTAATCCTTTCGATTCCCATTCCACTCGCTGTCAGAGTTACTTCGGGTCGTGTCTTAGTTTTATTTGACTGAACATGCAAAGTTAAAGAAACGTACGATTATTTACGTCACGCGAAACAACAGCGACACGAGGGATACGTTATCTTAATTACATTTTAATCCAAATCCAATGAAGATAGTATGCCAATGTACGTGTATGTACATATGTATTTAGTTACGCCGTTGTTTATAAAAAAGAAATGCGATAAATTAAAAAGGGTTTTTTTGGTCTTGTGTTATTTTGATTTAAAAAGTACCCTATAAAACATATTCATATGTATATATGTTTTATAGGGGACGTATGAGTAAAAATTGATAAAAAATTGAGTCCTTTATAATTTCAATATAAAAAATGGCATAGATTAAAATTAAACCAATTATTACTGATATATCGATACATTTTCACTTACAAAGTAGTTTTAATAAATTTAGTCATGAAATTAACTTGTTTTAAAACTGAATTACGCAATTATAACTATTTAACATTATCGCAATGAGAAGAAATTAGAAAAGTCCTTATATTATTCGACACTTGATCTATTTTATTTGCGGCGTAATTTATTACACCAGACAGCCAGGCGACAGTGGAGTATTGCGAAAGTATTAGCTAAAAGGATTTGACAAATTATTATAGATACCGAAAATAACAACCTAGTTTACTTTTTAAGTTAAAGTGATTATATTTTTACAGCACAAAGCAAGAGAGAGACAAGACACTCCGTTATCCGATTTCCCCCTAAAATGAGACATTACGTAGTATATAAATGATTTAGTTTATTTTTACTTAATTTTTAATAATATATGTTTGTTTTTTAATATATTATGTATACTATCCATATTCTTCGATGTTTTTGGTAAGGGTTGCCTGGAAGAGATCATCTATGGTGATTTCCCTTTTGGCAGCCTCTACATCAAAATTTTACGTATTTTCTATTCGTCCTTTTTATATTTGTGTTGATGTAATAAATAAATTAACTGTTCAGCGGAGATCGAATTCAATACCATTGCATCTATACTCTACAGTCAACATTGAGTTCAGCAATTTCACTTGAATTAATACCAAATGGTAAAAGAACAAAGAATACACAAGATAAAACACAAAAGAATATGTTTTAAATGTATTGTATATATTATATGTGGATTATGCTGTAAAGATAAAACATATAAAGATATTCAAGTTTCTATGACTCCTACCAACACGCAACTGAACTGAACCGAAATGCTATTTTATTGTAGACAATAACGCTTTGCCACAATATATATATATATATATATATATATATATATATATATATATATATATATATATATATATATATATATATATATATATATATATATATATATATATATATATATATATATATATATATATACATATATGTGTTTGTATATGTGTAGCCTTTCTATTCAAACTGTGCGTGCGTTTGCACCGAAAATAAAATATTTTACTGAAAGCAATTGCTTTGATGTTTACTTCGTTTGCTTCAGACAGCAAAACTTTTAACAATCACCCACTCATTGGCATTATCGTAATAATAAAATGAAAGAATATAAAAACATGGGCAAAACATCTTACGACATTATTAAAAGGGATATCGAACAAAGTCAAGTAATCTGCTTAAATACAGGATAAGACGAGATCGACGAGGGAAATCTATCGAGTAATAAATATAAATATATTTATTTATTTATCTATTACGTGTCCTTGGGATCAAGGCCCAGAATGGAGACCCTGCTGCTATCTATAAACACAGGACTAGTATCAGTGAAATGTTTGTACGCGTATGGCAAGATTAATATTGTCGGTATTGAGTTGTATTTGTGTTGTTTATATTATATGCATTCTATGGTGCAATGACCCATTGTACTACTACACCATAAGTAATAAACAGGGTACCTTTAATTGGCAAAATGTGGTGTGGTGAATGAATGTGGTGCAAAATATATTTTTATCAAGCCAAAGCGTCCATGGAAAAATTGAGTTGGATAGTGTCCGATTCAAAACGATCATTTTTGTTTACGTTTTTCTTGATCTGGTTAAACAATGTTTGGCTACGTACGGCCTTAATAATGAACGGAGAGTAAGAGATCGAGTGATTCGACACTATGAAATTATCAAATAAAAAAAGTGTGGTTTATATAAATAAATGCTGGAGGCGCTTGGTCGAGAATGGGGTTGCGTCAACTGGCTTTCACTGTAGTGGACAGGAGGCTGCCGCACTAGATCGTGAGAAATGGAAGTTCCTTCTACGAGCCCTATGTCCCTGATGAAGGATAACAAATCGAAGCATCGTCATCATCATCATATAAACAGATGAACATAATAGATATTTACAATGATATTCACACTTATTCACACCATTATAAAACGGCATATAAGATTATTTCACTCGTCAAATAATAATTATCAAATTTACATACTTAAATATTGTTTATAATATTATGCATACAGCTGGTCAGTTTTATTTTAATATATCCATAGCAACGGTAAAACAAGAACAAGGCTATTCGCAAAAAAACATTTTGTTTGCATTAACAACACAGTTTGATAAGAACGTGTGGACGGACATGTCGTTATCAGACTTTATATATATATATATATATATATATATATATATATATATATATATATATATATATATATATATATATATATATATATATATATCTCACGCTGTTTCTCGCATAGCAGTGGAGAACTATTGTTAAAATAAACGTAAAAAGACATCGACTATAAAAGTAGAGACATCTCGTTTTCCATTTCCCGTCCAATTTTCGAGTCAATGAGTATTGAGTGGCGGAGCTCGACGCCGCGCTTTATCAACCAGAGCGGAAAAATAAATATAATCAAAAATCGAAATGTTATTTATTCTATTAGGCCATTATATGCACTTTTAAATCTTCAATTTACATTGAAATGTCAGTAGTGTCAGTCCTACAGGAAGCTACTAATCGTTCCCGCTTATCCCTCTCCTGCGTAGAAGAATACAAATATTCCCCCGAATCGGGATCCAATCTCGACTATCGTGTTTACAGTCAGACACTGTCCCACTGCACTAGGGCAGCCTCAATAATTGTGGTGTGTATGCTTGTAGTCTTTCCGTCACATCATCCCAGTTTAACACACATTACGATTTAACAAATTAAAAAAATAAATAAGCATTAAATCTTAATGATAAAGCCAGCAAGAATTTCATAAGTGTGACTAATGACAATTATCATGGTTCAAGAAACATGCACATATGTGATTGGAAAATTTTAAAAGGTTAAACAAAATACATAAATTATATAAAAAACACTAACGTGTATATTGTAATTTTATTTCCATATTTTTTAATGTATTATTCCCACAATAACGAGATAATAATAATTCAAAACATATTTACTTGGGCTCGGGGATATGAAACCGCGCTTCTTGAAGCTGTTAAGTTATTATTGAGCCACCGATACGCTTGGCTCAACTTATACTTGGCTGATTTAAATTTGGTTGGTGATGCTACCAATACAGAGAATGTCTTGACAAATGTCCACTATCAAAAACTTATTAATAAAAATGATAATTTGATGCGTTCGAGTTTAGTATTATTTAGTATACTTATCTTGATGAGTAGAATATCAGAGGAAATTTAATAATAAATGAGTCCGTCCTTCTACCCTTCGAGATATTACTGCTGGTATAACAAATCAAATAAAATGTAAACAGTACAGCCCCTGTAAAGAATTTGAATCGGTAACAACAAACACGAATAAACAAAAAGCTACGTTTGCACATATGTATACATTTTATACTGTGTTCTAAAATCCCTTGAAACGCCTACACTATTGCATACACGTACATATGACATTATGATAAAATTGAGTTAGGGCACTTTAGAAGTGGCCTATCTGTTACTCCGAATAGTTGCCAATTACATTGGACCAAAGCATTATGGCCTTAGAATCTATAAATAAGTGGACTCCATATAACATTTATTGTGAAAAATAGTCTAAACTGGTTTAATTTTTAAGTCATTAGTATGTGAGTATAGGTATATCAATAAAATGTTCAATATCTGCTAGATATATTATAAGAACAATTTGAAGAGGTGAATAATAGAGATCATATTAAAGTGGAATAGTTTATTTATATTTGTGCATCAACTGCATTTTGCAATAAGTACAACACTACGAACTAAAATAAATATTCTGGTTAAATAAATAGGTTTCCAAAAAAATAAAAGTATAAGATATTCTTATCGGGACGATTTCTGCATCTATATCGATTAAAAATCGATGTGAGGCATTAATTTTTTTTTACATGTATGACTTTTATTATGCTTATATATATATATATATATATATATATATATATATATATATATATATATATATATATATATATTATATATATATATATATATATATATATATATATATATATATATATATATAAATATGCTTAATAAAGTTAATTCGTGGCAGAAGTCAAAGTCGTACTTTATACAGGTCGAAGAAAAACGTAATTATAAAACTCTCCCAACTTGTAATTTGAACCAATAACCATCACGTAACAAACCACATAACATTAACTCTACGACAATCGATGATAAGAAAAAAACAGTAGACAATTTCTAATATTATCTGAACAAAAAACGCGATAGTTTGTGGGTTCGACTCTCACTTGAGGAGAATGAATTATTTTCATTTTCTTCACTCCGGTAACAAGGCAAAGCGCGGCGTTGAGTTTCGCCACTAAACACGCAATACCTCGAAAGGCGAACAGTAAGTAGCGAAGTGTCTTTACACTAGGTTCTTTCAACAACAGTTCCCTCTGCCTACCATGCTATATGCACTGTGCAGGCTATATGGGATGCAGCGTGAAGCTAGAAAAAAAAAGTAAAAAGTCCCCTAATAATAAATATTTATAAATATTCTTGCTATCATTCAAACGAACTTTACCTATAGTTTCGAAATAACAATCTATTGTATTGACTCAAGGCTTATGATATAGGTATTGAAGGAGTTAATTATATGCCACCTTTAAAATTAAGCAAAAATATTGAAATGTCGTTTAACGTTATGTTTAAATTGGTAAACACATCAATATTTTAATTTTATTATAAAGCCGCGGTGCTAATAACGATACTTTAAGTATATTCCGATACATGAAGAGTTGTGTAAAAAAAATATACTATATATATAGACTAAACAAATTAATATTGATAAAAAAGGAACTTACTCGAACACATTTTTCAACGCTGAAAAATCAATAATTTCAGACAGAAAAACGGTACTGTTGCCAACAAAACTCCGCCAAAAAATCACTGATCTATTACACTGTAGGGCATTCAAATACAAAAATCAACTATTTCACTCGAGTTTTACTGCCTTGACCTTTACACTTTTCACTAGCACTATACAAAAAACCCTTTATATTACTCACAACTAATCATTTTGCGCCACTACTAACAAAAAAGTATATAAATATTATTTTCGCACAATTTCAAATAAATAATATGTATATTTTTACACTTAAACCGCAACCAAAAATTCTATTTTGCATAAAAAAAATACTGACATTATTATATTCTATTCACTTTTCAAAAATCACTCTACAAAACGCGATACGCGCACGTGAATAACTCAAATAGATAGGATAGACCGGTCCGAGTATCGGAGCGAGACTGCGCGCCAAACGTATACACGTTATCAAAAGGAGCAAATCTTATGTATTTATTCATGTCGTGTGTTCGTCTTTGTTCTTTTATTTTTAGTACGTTGACTTCTGACACTTGAGTAGATGATGTACGATAAAAAAAAATCATATTTAATACAACAGACACATTTTTTATCCAAAAATGGCATAGGTTTTTAATATCGTATATTTTGGGCACAGGTAACTAATATTATTATTAACTACATGCATAAAAGGGGTTTGATTTTGACTTTGACTTTGACGTGCACAGGAGTGAGAAAAAAGAATGATAGATGTCGTGGCGCTTGGTAAGGCCATAAGTGAGAAATAAATTTATTAAACAATACGTTATGACCATACTCCTCTTCAATTAACTAACAAATTACTTTGATATTTTGACAATTTAAATACTGTAACGAAATTATATTTCTTAATTGCAAATTGATATAAATCTCATTACTACTTCCTTCAATCTTTACTTCCTGTATAATATATTAGTCATATATATATTCATAGCAATCGTTACCAACAAATGTGAAGTATTTGAAATATAGCCAAAGTGCCCGATTACTCTACATACCACAAAAACTGTTGAAAAGGCAATGTATTATTATATGTGGACTGCGCACACACAGCACATTGTATATTCTTATTGAGCTTCATATATTTTTATACCAGTTCTAATTCCTTTTTAGATTTTTATTATTATGGCAAAATTAAGTAATAATAATAATAATAATTGTATATGTGTATATTTTAAAATATTCATTATATATTTAATATTTAATTTTTCTGTTATATTTTTGTTTATAATTTTTTTTTGTTGTTGCACTGCCTCTCCTCGCTATTGTTTGCCTCTGTTCGACAGTTATTCACTTTCACTGGTTCGCCGGAAGAGATTTATTTTAGAAATAACCAACCATCGTCAACTAAACTTTATTTTAATATTTCTTGCTTGTATTTTTTAAGTGCAATTAAAAATATAATAATGTTTTGCTATTTGTATTAAATCTTGCCTTAAATCTTTAATTAAGGCACGATCAGCGGGCACTAAATGACGGATGTTGGTTGCATGACTCAAATGATTACACAATTTGAACGCGATATTAGATGTGAACATGGTGAAATACATCTATACAATTATGTAATTACTTATTGATCCGTTAGATATTCAAGATCAATTTGAAAAAATAACAGCTTCGTCAATCTAGAAAGATGAGCCTCGACACCTAATAATAACTGAGGGACATCAATTGCAATGAGAAATTAAAGCGAAAGTGGAAAATACATTGATACAATACTTGTAAAAGCATTATGTATGTGTTTATTTATTTCCAATTTATTGTACACTAGTTAAGTGATACCGCTATATAACAATCAATTAAGTATATAAATAAATAAATAAAAATAAAACAAAACAAAACAAAATAAAGGAAACAAAACAACATACAATAAAACCAAAACAAAAAAAAAACCATAATAGTGCGCCAAAGGACTTTAAGGGCAAATTTCACCGATTACGGATAATGGTTCAGATATTAAGCTGGTAGGTAATGCTGTCAACCAGATAGAGTCTGATAGTTTAAGTAAGTCATTATCTGCTAGATATTTCTAGCTGAGACCTGTGAAACCAAAATTAGTTGCTTATCTGCCAGACAAGGAACATATTTCCTATCTGGGACTTTATCAGCAAGTGATGAAACCGGCCTTAAAAATCAAATCATTAATTAATGATTTCTTTCAGGTAAGATAAACAAATACTTATAAAAATTAAGATTTACGAACAACCTTAGCTTAGTAAATTATACTATGAATTACCTGCTATTAATTGCATTAATATCACTTTAATACACAAGTCGAGCTTCCCGGCCAAATGTTTGAAATGTTTTCTCCTTTGTTTTGGCAGCTGAGCAGACGCTACGTCAGGTTGAGTGACGTCAAATAATCGAAAGTAAAAGCTATTCCCTAATGGGTGGTCCAATCAGAATTCGTATATGTATGGAGAAACATACAAGAGTAGGTGAGAAAGATAAGGTCATCATCATGCAATGTCGAATTTAGGCAGAGTGTCTTAACATGTAAAAGCGGGAAGCTAAAAAAATTATAATATCCATGATAGTTGTGGGTTCGATTATCCATGAAATCCATGAATGAATGTAAACGTAGTTTATTTAAAAAAAATAAACAATACAAAATATTAAGACAACACAATATTAAGGTAACATGCTATATCACTACTTTCAGAAAAGATAAAGACAGAAAATTTAAAATATTACTTACTAATTAACCTATTTGCTATGAATAAGTATTATTCGCACACCTAGGAAAGAAAAAAAATTGATAGCCTAATTACAATTAGCGGGACTCGAACCCGCACCTCTTGGAAACCGTACAAGCGCTTTAGCCAATTAATAATAATAATAATAATAAATTTATTTCAGTAAAATATGTGATACAGATACACTCTAGATGTATTTATGATTTGATATATCTACAAATCTAGAGGAGAGCGATGGCAGCCATACTAGTGTAAACTGTGTCACAGCTGCCAGCCGTACATTCTTATTTAGTTACGTCGAAATACTTGATACACTTGGTACAACTTATAATTGTTGTTAGCATCACTGACAAGTTTCCGTTACCCAAAAATCATTCCTAAAATGATTATTTGGCAAAGGAGCGACAGAAGCTTGGACGGCTTCCAGGAGATGGGGTTCGAGTTCCGCTACGGCAAATTTTATACTATTATTACTTATTTATATCTTTCTCTCATTTAATTATTAGTATTATTTTCATTATAATAATCAAAAACAGTAACTATGATAGTTATTGTATATGTACATTTCTTGCAGTCCTAAAATATACGATGCACAGTAAATAATGTGAAATATTATATATATATATATATATATATATATATATATATATATATATATATATATATATATATATATATATATATAATATTTCATATATATATATATATATATATATATATATATATATATATATATATATATATATATATATATATATTGTCCTTTAAGAATGCAGTGTTCCTTATAATACGGGCATAATTTAATATATATTTGTATTAAATAAATTAATTTAATATATATTAATGTAATGGTGCATGTCGTGTTAGCGACTTTTTAAAAAAAAATTACTTAACGTGGTACTGTCTGTGTATGTTCTTTCGATTTTGATTTAATCTACTAAGCTGACTCAGCGTACATGTGTACGCATTCACATGCATTCTTTCATTTTATACTTCTGTCATATCTAATACATCAATGTCTAACGTTATCTTGAGCATATCGTCTGCTGTGAGTGTAAACCTGCTACAGTCTATGAAAATGAAATTAATTTCGTATGTAAGGAGGTTTACACTACATTAGTTGCGGCCAGTGTTCAGATTAAAATGGACCGAAATTAAAATGTAAAATCTCACTTATTAAGTTATTACTGACCAAATAAACCCCAAATTCAAGTGTACTCAATTGGAATTTAGTTAATGCATATTAAATCATGCCAACCAGCCTCATATGAATGCTCACAACAATTTTTTGTCTGAATTAATATCGTTTTGGAAAATCAAATTTGGTACTGGTACACATTATGGTACTGATATGTAGCTATTAAAATTATGTAGAAAACGTTTTGAACAAAAAATAAAACAATTCATCCTTTACTTAAATCAAATTGTATACATACTGACAAATAGTAGTAAAAACGTACGCAGATGACAGAACTAACAAAATGTTGACCAACTGTCAGCATGTGCTCAAAGGCGATATCAATTTTTTTGTCACATATTAAATTATTATTTTTTTCATAACTTATATCACGTATTATTTACTTACGTATGTAAAAATTTTATTTATTTAATAGAAGAACAAACAAAGAACAAAGTAATGTACCAGACCTATATGCATATATAAATGAATATAGAATACATATGTGAAAAAAAATTACGGAAAATTCTGATTTCGTAAATCAATTTCCGATAGTAATAAATACCAATATATGCTATCAATATTTTCTTTGTGATAACAACAAATAGGTACTATATGGCGTGAATAAGATAAAATATACATCAGTAGTCGTCCGCATTTTTTTATCGCAACGCAATTTAATTTTATCGTTTACTCGGCAATTATATAGTTTTTGTTTCCTTCTATAAAAATTAGACATGGTTTTGGGCCGATATCATGTTTGATTTATGAAGTTCCAAATTGCAACAGAATATATTTTTCCTTACTATTCTACTTTTTTTTTATTTATGGTTATATTATTCTGGTTAATGCAATAATGTATTATGCAAATAAATAATATTATATAATAAGAAAGTTTCAAGCTACATAGTTCTTCGTTTAAAAAAATCCAAAATGTCAAAATGGAACAGTTTAGAATTGGCTAACTGTACGCAACGGTTATGGATTGGAAATGCTAGTCAGACGAAAGTTTGCTTTTAAGTTTTTTTTATTTCCCTGGTCTGGTCTATGAGATATGTCGTCATACTGGTATTTGGATTTGGAATAGAGGACCTTATTAAGCTATATTCTCGTTGCCTATTAATTAACCTTTTCTTATATTACAATTACAAAGTTATCTAACTCACCTCTTGTAGAAAATAGTTGTGATCTATAATATATACGGAGTCAAATAGCCTTATTCGATTCAGGTTAACGTATATGATTTATGTATGCATGTATAAGCCATATTTAAGCCACCGGATACGAACGAAAAGTGACTAAGAAAAAAAAACAATAGATAGTAGTGATATAAATTTAAAAACAAAAACAAAATAAAATACATAGATTATATATACATATAAGTAGATATAAGTAGACATTACAAGTCATAAGTGACGTTTATCAAACTACATTGCACAGATATATAACACACTCATGTAGGTATACCGTGTGAATAAACTGATAAAAATAAAGCGAACAAGGGTATGGAATTCTAGTACTTAGGACGAAAAGACAAAAGGAAAAATTGCGGCCAAAATAATCGATTCTTGTTTATTTATTTGATTGCCTTAATGTCAGGAAGTACTACACGAATTAAAAAGCTTTTTATGTTGAATAGTTTTTTTTTTATTAAGGGAAGATATATGTAGGTATACGTTTTGATTGAATCTGTAGTCAGTTATCTTGGTCACTTTGAATGTGGCATACACCATCCTCAGTAATTTTCATTGGACTACATGGGCGAAGCTGCACGTAAAAGCTAGTCTTGCTATAAGGAGGCAGATCTCATTTTGCCTTAAGGTTTACATAAAAAAATAAACAAAAATCTTAATATAATTGATATAACGTAGATAAAATCTTAGTAACACACTCATATTACACAAGAACTTAATACGTACCATAAAACGATCATAAGAAACAACAATAAATAGTGCGTAATGTTCTTTTTTATGCGCATTAAATAACGCATAACAAGCCGTAGATTATACGTTTGGTACACTTCAAGTCGGTGGGGGAGAGGTGGGAAAATATCCAATATTTTTCTATGTTTTGTAATAATCTATATATTAATACGTGAAGCGAAAACTTTGGATCCCTTTTTACGAAAATTTGGCGGACGGAGGAGTATGAAATTTGGCACACTTATAGTTCATGTATAGGAGAAGTGCAGAACGCTTATGTTTTTCATTAATAATACTTAAAAAGTATATTAAATCAATAAATAAAACTTTACACACACTACCATAAGTTTAGCAATATAAATTTTGTATAAAGTGACATACACGTTGCTATGGCAACGCGTATTTCACGCGTCAAGGGGTCCTCTTGTATAAATAATAATACAACCTAATGTTAAGACAATCCGTTTTCCACTTTCAGCCTGAATATGAAACAGTGTTTGTTTATAGGTTATTCCAGATGCCGAAGTTTCTGAAAAAACCTTGTAAAACATCCATTCCTAAGAGTGAGAACCAAACTCAATACGTCGATGATTCTCTCGCGTCACGTGGGTGTACCGTCAGCTACTATAACGTAACATTGTAATTATCCCTAAAGGCATTATATGCTAGACGTCATACGTCAACGTTGTACTTGTGTAAACCAGATTGAAGAAAACTTACTTGAAAACTGTAGTTTTAGTATCAACAGCATGCGTAACATTTAATTGGTACCAATTTTTTAATACGTTTGTAATTAGACTAATTTAGTTGAGAAGAAATTAACCGATGACCCAGATGAAACAGTTAATAAGTAGACTGACTTCTCGACAGAAACTCGACAGAAATAGGCATCTGTTGGTAACGATCTAAATATATTTATAAATTACAACTTAAGCACGGTGATTAAACCAATAACTCTGGTAAGCGAACGTCGAATTCAACAAGACAATGTTGTGTTTTGGGTTTGTTTTGCGAAAATGGCGTGAAGCTGAGTCTTTTGATGACACTAATAAAAAAAAACAGAAGATTCACATGCGAAATAAGTAATTACACAAAATAAGATTTGCGATGACGTTTCTGATAAAATATTAAAACAATACAATATAAGGAAATATATAGAATATATTATACGTACAAGTAACATACAGTTCAGTGTTTGTATTGATAAGTCATACAAACAAATGGCTCTTTAGTTTCGCTTGCGACGAATATGCATTTGCATTGCGAAGAGAGCTTTATCTACACAGTGTAACTAAAAAATACTGAAATTACCATGAAATTGTATATATTTTAAAGTTAATATGTTATTAAAGCATTTACTTAAACGTATAAAAAGAAAACCGATTATCCGGTTCTTAATTGTATGTAGGTAATTATATTATAGTCCGGATAAACGCGAATACCTATATTCGCGTTTATCCGGACTATCATATACTATATATAATACAGATGTAGATTAACTATATTAACGTACTCCTCTGACAATTTGGGGTTTTTAATAATGTGAGATAGATTAACCGAAATAGCATACGATCTACATATATTAATCACCTGAAATATTTTTTGTTTCTTTGCCACCACTCAAGATAAACGTAGGTATATACCAGTAGTACCAAAGTCTAAGCATCTATAAGTATATCATTCATCTCGAAGGTTTTCAAAATAAGCAGGCTCTATATACTATGCTACGACCGTAGCAGTTTTCACAATGAATTTGATAAAATTCGCTTAACGTTAAGCGTACTTACATAACGTACGTACGTAAATTGTAAATACAAAATTATGCCATCTGCACATGTGTAAACATGATAATGATTCCTTTTTAAATACAATACATTACATACAAAATACATTTTTCGTAATTTTTGATAAAATCTTTTTTAATGCTTGCAGTACGATATTTTCACTTCAATGACTCCTTGGCAAGCGTTTTTTTTTGTGTGCCTGGTATACGATTACTTATTTTTGATTCCTGGCAGCCCTGATTGAAAGAGCGCAGTAATAAAACAAAATACAAGTGCACTAGTAAACATTGGATTCTTTTTATGGCGTATACCTTTTACACAATATGCACAAAAACTTTTGTCTGATACAATTCGTTTATCTGTATGAAAATTAGGCTAGATTCAACTGGTTTACAATACCTAAATAATTTTAAAATCTTAGCTTAAAATATTCTCAAAATCAAAATTAAAATTATCTCTATATAGGTTCAATTGAATTTACATATTGTTAAAGAATCTAACTACTAAGAATCTATTAAGAATAACAGCATACACGAAAACAAATGAAAGGTAAACAATACACACACAGAATGGCGACCATGAAATTGACCTTGTCGATACTATCCATGTGCTAGTAACGTGTTGATATACAACGTTCATGGTATCGAGGATTTTTCCTGAACGTAGTGTGCGTTTAATAAAAAAATATATATATATATATATATATATATATATATATATATATATATATATATATATATATATATATATATATATATATATATATATATATATATATGTATAAATTAATTATATATTATATTTTATTTTATATTATAATTATAAGTTTAATATAAAGGCATAAGTCACAACACTATAGCTCTAAAGTTGGGATGTTTATGAAGGTGATGGTAGTGAGTGACTGACACTGACGAGTGTCCGACTCTGCACGATGATGGCAGGTTCAAGACCTACTCCCAAAAATGACTTATACAGATTTCTCCGCTCAACGCTTTGGGGCGAAAAAGCATGGCATTAAGCTGGACCGCTCAACACAAAATATGTCAAATGTGGACGGAAAGCGAAGAGCGACACGAAGATACTAAGGTACTTTCATACTCTCCCATGTGTGGTGTAAAGTGTGAAGCCAAAAAAGAACGGTAGTGAGTTGAAATCTATCTAGAAAGAATATTTTTATTATTTAATTAATAATATAATGACTGAGCGTTCTATGCTTTTTCGCAATACAACGGAACACAAGCAAATACGAGCATGTCGAATGTAATAATTAATATACATTATATATACGTACAAAAAGTAGCTATTTTATTCTATGTTCTGGAAAAAAGAAGACCTAAAAAAAATCTCATTCTCTCATGTACAGAGGAACAATTGTTAAGCTTTAATGCTAATAAAATATGTTTTTAAAGGCTTTTTGTATCTTAATTAACAAACAAATTCTTTAATAATATTGTTACACTATAACTGTATATTATAGTTGCAATTTGGATGCGAATTTTGTAACTATTTATACGTGCAATGGAAAGGATAGTCTGAACGAACATTCATGTCTTCAAGTTTTATCACTAGCGTGGTGGCCAGGGAGAATGGAGCCCTAACGCTAGGACTCTTGTATGCCTCATCTAGTATCATCAACCTCTTCACGCATGCATAATCCTCCAATATCCTTGACACTGTGCTATCGAATGTCAACTAAGGTATCTTTTACCTCGACCTTCGTTAAGACCAGCTTTATTTCATAAAGTATATAATATACTGTTATGAGATAGAGCAAAGTAGTTCAACGTTATTTGTATAAGAATGAACACCATGGATAGACACTATACGTTGTATTAAACATGGATATAGGAATTAATATTGAATGAGGCAAACGTTAACTCTCTGAATAGTCTATACTAACTTAATTATTATATATTTATATATACGTATTAAATTACTTTCGCTTCGAGGCATTCCTTTTTTTTAGTATAAAAGAAGGCCATCGTGACTCATTAGTGGCCTGTTCCTGAGGTATGCAAGTCCAAACTCTATTCGGCTATATAATTTAAAACACGAAATATCTGCAAATTGGAAAGTAATTTAATAATAAGATATGGTTATTATTTATACAAGTACTTTTGCATAACAGAAACAAAAACAAGTTTATTTGAACCCTTGTTACGTTTATTGACAAAAGTCAAAATACAATTCGTATTTTGAATATAAATTTAATTTAGTTTAAATTTGTGTTGGATCGATGGAATCAGCAGGGTGTTTTCCTGGACATTTTTCTATACAATACCGGTCAACGTAAACAAAATCTGATTGTAGACATATATATTAAAAGTAACATATTGTCTTTAAAAAATATATACGTACAAAACATTTTATACTAGACGCATTATAACAAGTCTTTTTTAATATCTTTATAAATCGAACCTGAAACGTCCTTATGCACGCAACAACTGTACTATAAATTCAAAGTTAAGTAGAAAACTATACACTATGATATAAAACTAAAAAAACCAGACACAATTAAAATATGCCCAGTTTTTATGATAATTACCACTTTCAAATAATCATTGTGACCTTTAGCGCGTAGTAATAAGGTTCCTTAATTGAATTGCGTTTATAGACCGTAACGTACGCGGTTAGGTGAGATGTACATTATAGTAATTCAAAGTGCACATTTTACAGCTTCACCTTGTACCCGTATATCACATCAGGATAGGCAGAGGGAACACATCGTTAAGATCATGACGCCGAACGATCATGGCCTCCAGTGGTTACAACAAATTTTCGTTAGTAAAAATTCTGGGCACTAGACAATTCCAGGGTCGGCCGGCTTTGACTTCCCGACCTTCATAAATGGGCACTCATATCAAATATATCTCGATTTTATCGTTTGTCAAATCGAGTGGACGCATTATTCAATATGAAACTTAGTTATCATTTCTTATTTGTATTTGATGAGGTAGTTTATTTTTTATGGTGAATACAGGTGAGAAGATTTTATGACAAAAAGAATAATTATTTAAATTTATCTATACGACAGTAAAATGTTATGATTTTAATTATTTTTTATTTTATTTCAATAATAAAGTAACACTTCACGAATTCCAATCAGTCGCTGTTGTAATTTAACTAAAAGTCAGAACTCACACACTTCAATTTGCATTTAATTAACAATAAACTGGTATAAGCATTGGCTTATACCTATTTATATTTATATAACCGACTGATGCCGGAGCTTTATGATTGAGAACGGTGGTCT
Source organism: Dione juno (assembly GCA_037127375.1). Lineage (NCBI taxonomy): Eukaryota > Metazoa > Arthropoda > Insecta > Lepidoptera > Nymphalidae > Dione > Dione juno. The sequence continues at coordinate 826,096 of JAXRJS010000088.1, read as the reverse complement.
TAAACTAAATGTGCTGAAGACTGAGTACATGGCTTGCGGGAACCCAAACAGGAGCACCATCCATATCGAAATGAGCCGTTAAGTCGGAGAAGTTCAGGTACCTTGGATAGGTCATGAATGAGCCGTTAAGTCGGAGAAGTTCAGGTACCTTGGATAGGTTATGCATAAGTCTGAAAGCATCAACCACAAGGTCCACGCCCGTATAAGCGCTGCCTGGGGCAAATGGCCCCAATGGTGTGGTCTACGATAGTAGAATACCACCCTTGGATACAAGAGCTTTATCCAACCGGTTCTTTTGAATGTTGGCCAGCACTATATCAGCACACCTAGCGTCACGGAGATAAAAATGCTGAGGTATATGTGTGGCGTATCATGGTCTAAAGTGTTCATGGTCCGTATATGCAACACATTCATTCGAGGTTGTCTTGAGCTACGTGTCGTAGCGGATAAGCTCCAAGAGCGTCGCCTGAGATGGTATGGCAACGTTATGTGCCGGCCTAAGAACTACGTTGGAAGAAAATGCCTTTGTATATCTGTCCCTGCAGTTAGACCACTCGGACGCCCAAGGAAGCGACGCTGGACATAAGAGCCAATAGTCTGACGATGTTGAAGACCGAGCAAAGTAAAATAGGTTTAGTGGGAAGGCAGACCTTGGCAAACAAAGCTAGGACTAACGACAGGCAGAAGGAAGGATTGTCAATTTGGCTTATACAATATTATAACTGATTGGAGTTAAATGCTAATTGATGTTTCTAAGTGAATCTATGACTTATAGCTCAAGGCTACATTAAAATCAATAGAAATAATACTAAGTCTTAATATCAAATATGGATTTAATTTCTCACTATATTATTAATGTACCCTTCGCCTTAACCACTCGCAGCGAGTACAAATGTACCGAGTGCACCGAAGAATACGGCCAGCTTGCATTTAAAAGGTAAATAGAAAATTATAACGCAAAAATAGCTCTTATTACTTAAACTCAAGTCATATTATCGTTTGTTCTCTGCAAACGTGTGTCATATCTTGTACAGCCAGTTGAATTATAACAGTTATTGTTAGAGGCTTTATATTGAAAGCGTGTAAATATTTTGTTGAAAATACACTTTGTACGATAAGGCTTAATGAATTACACGGTCATTGAGTGCGTTATATATGAAACTTCCTTAAAAAATGTAAACGAAACGACTCTAGCGATTCACCAATTAACTTTTATATCGCGTACAAGTACCGTGAATTCGGTCACTAGTACCTCTAGTAGAATAGAATAGTAGATAGATTATAAAAAAATATATTGCACTTAATATTAACAATATTAGTTTAAATATTAAGACGAAAAGTACAAAACTCTATCTTCTTCTTCTTAATGTCCTATGTCCCCTAGATGGGGCAGGGGGCGTCCACAGATATCCTCCATCGCGATCTGTCTTGAGCTTCACGCTTTACGTCGGTCCACGTCATTCCGATGTTTGCCGCTTCTGCCAACACGGTGCGACGCCAGGTTTGACGAGGACGGCCACGCTTTCTTTTCCCTTGGGGATTCCAGTCCAAAGCTTGTTTGGGTATATGGTCGGGACCCCTGCGGAGCGTGTGGCCAATCCATTGCCACCTGCGACGCTTGATCTGGTGGTCGATCTGGCTCTCTTGGCATTTCTCCAACAGTTCTACGTTAGAGATGGTCTCGGGCCAGTAAATACCGAGAATGTGGCGAAGACAGCGGTTGACGAAGACTTGGGCTTGGCGTGAGATGTCCTTTGTAACCTTCCACGTTTCGCACCCATAAAGCAGCACGGATTTTACATTGGTCCCAAGTATCTTTATCTTGATTCTTCGGGTCAGTTTCCGCGATTGCCAAACGGGTTTCAGCTGCGCGAAGGTAGCTCGGGCTTTGGCGATCCGTGAAGCGATGTCCTCTTCAGTACCTCCAGTCTCTGCCACGACGCTCCCAAGGTAAGTAAATTTGTGGACGCGTTCTACTGCCTCCGTGCCAATCAGCAATGGTGCGTTGTTTTTCACGCCAATTCTCATTTCTTGAGTCTTCCGGGAGTTTATTTTAAGGCCTATTTTCGCCGCTTCTTGTTGTAGGTCGTTTAATTTTGCTTGCATGTCAGCGTGGGTGTGACTTAGCAGGCACAGATCATCGGCGTAGTCTAAGTCTTCTAAGACATAAGACAATCCCCACTCTATGCCACGACGCTTGTTTTCAGAGATGCGAAGCATTATCCCATCTAGAACGACCAAAAAGAGGAGCGACGACAAGAGGCAGCCCTGGCGGACACCCGCATGCACTGCTACATCGTCTGAGATGAGGCCGTCGTGAGTTATTTTACAGGAATACTTCCTGTAAACGCTTTTTAGTAGACGGATGATTTTTGGCGGCACTCCAAGTTTCGAAAGGCGGAACCAGATGCAGGACCACTTCACCGTATCGAAGGCTTTTTCGAAGTCGACAAAAGTTAGGTAAACCTCACTTTGCCATTCTGATGCCTGTTCCAGAATGATACGAAGAGTGTTGATCTGGTCCTTGCATGAACGGTTCGACCGAAAACCAGCCTGTTCCTTGCGTAGAAGAGGATCAACGGCCCTCGACAGTCTGTCCAGGATGATCTTACAGAACACTTTTGAAGGAACAGAGAGCAGTGTAATTTCTCTCCAGTTATCGCACAGGCTCAGATCACCCTTCTTCGGAACAGTAACAAGAAGACCTTTATTCCAATCGCTGGGTAGCTCTTCGGCGATCCAGATCCTTTTAATGAGAGGCGTCAGGACGCTGACAGCAGAAGGTAAGTCGGCTTGCAGCATTTCCGCAGTTATCAGATCGATTCCTGGTGCTTTGCCTAACTTCAAAGATCTGACCGCCTTTGCAATTTCGGCAGATGTCGGCGGGTCCGTATTAATTTCAAGAAGCCGGGCTGGTTGTGAACTGGCTTGCAGCAGGTCGGGCGTCGTTGGGGTTTCTGGAACGTGAGGACGTTTCTCTATTTCCCACGTTTCTCTATACAAATGTAATATTTTGTAAAATCTAAATGCTTATATTTAGTTTAGTGCTTATCAGAGACACGTTTTGTGATAAATTTAAAGTTAGCTGTAAAAACAATATCATATAGTGCTACCGAGTAGTCTATTATAACTCAGCTCATAAATATTTAAAGCAAAAGAATGTGTGGAATTAATATCATCAGAATTTATGCCATTGTAATAAATAAAAAAAAATTAACATCAAAAGTTACATCTGTTGAATTTCTTGTGGTAAAAGAAAGTGAAGAACTATAAAGTAGATGATAATATGATAAGCTCTTATCATTAGAGTGTCTCCGCTTGCTCCGCAATAAAAAAAGACATTTTAAAAGTAAATAAAAAAGGAGTCAATTAATTACAATATATTTTTTATTCATTATAGATACTTTCAAATGGAATAAAGAAAAGCAATCTCGTAATTGTAGATGAAGACGCTTTGTCCCTTTACGTTCAATAACAAGGCCGGGTGTAAATGAAAGTGAAATTCATCCTATAACTGGGTGTTATCTCGCGCTCCGATGGCTCGAGAAAATGCTGTTAGATATAGAGCTTGTACAAATCATTTGAAAAGTGTATTT